>CM053335.1:22966875-23071875 GCA_028583605.1 Dastarcus helophoroides | reverse complement strand
TTTTTAATTTATTAAAAATTAATAATGAGATTTGAAAATTTCAGCCGTTTTTTAAAAATTGGATCCTTTAATTTTGACTTTTAATAAAAATTGCAACTTTTTAAGAAATGAAAATTAGTTTTGACTGTTTTAAGAAAACCGAGTTTTTCAAAACGTCTCCTTTCCTTAATTTTAACTTTTTGACGGGTTTGGTTCCTTTCAAATAGTTCTTTTTTTTGAAAAAATCGCCACATTTTTTGAATTTATAATTTTAAAGTTTTGATTTTTATGAAATAGTTTATTTTTGGAAAATTGTTGCTTTGCAGAATATTTTCCAAAAAAATTCGAATTTTAAAAATTTAGATATTTTTTTTTTAACTTCGAAATAAAAATTCTGAGATTTGTTTAGAATTTTGACTTGTTCTCAAAATTTCTAATTTTGTTGCCGTTTTTAAAAGAATCCAACATTTTATTTGAACATTTTGAGTTTCCAAAAATTCCATTAAAAAAAGTCAATTAAAAAAAGTCCGTTAAAACATTGATTTTATCCAAAAATTACAACTTTTTGTAACTTTTAGATTTCTTTAATTTCGATTTTTTAAATATTTTGACTTTTTCCCGAACTTCGACTTATTCTCAAAATTTCGATTTTTTTTTGAAAATCACATTTTTAACATTTTGGCCGAATTCAACTTTCTTTTACAGGTTTATTAATTTTATTTAACATTTCTACGACCTAGTTTTTAATAAATTTCGAAGCTTTTAAGCCAAAATGTTTAAACAAGTTCAAACTTTCCCAATAGAAAATCCACCATTTAAAAAGACGATTGAAATTTGAAAAAAAATTGAAAAGGTTTAATTTTTCAAGGTCAAAATTTCCAAAGAATTCGAAATTTTGAATAAGTGAAATTAGAAAAACATCTAGTTTTCAAAAATCACGACATTTTGGAAAACGTGTTAAACTTTTGAAAACACCCAAGACTAAAAAGAACAACTAAAATTTTGAAAAACCAAATTTACATTTTAACGAAGACAAATTTTCAAAAATCTACATTTTGAATAAACACCTAGATTTAAAAAATCAGTTAAAATTAAAAAAATAATAAAAACTTTTGAAAGATTGGTAAAATAGTTGCAAATTGAAAAAAATATAGAAGCGATAGCAGAAATTAAAAAAATAACATTTTTAATAAATTACGAGTTTTTCAAGAGAGAATTTTTCAAGCCAAAATTTTTAAAGAAGGTCTAACTTTCTAAAAATAAATTCTACAATTTAAAAAAAACGGTTGAAATAAAAAAAAATGAAAAAGTTTAATTTTTCAAGGTCGAAATTTCCAAAGAATTCGAAGTTTTGAAAAGGTGAAATTAGAAAAAATGTAGCATTCAAAAATCTCGACATTTTGGAATTTTGGAAAACGAGTCGAAATTTTGAAAACATCTAATTTTAAAAATCTGTATTTCCAAAAAGTTTTGAAAAAAGTCGAAGTCGAAGGTTTGAAAAACCAAATATTATTCCAAACATACAAATTTCCAAAAAGATTAAAAAATCTACATTTTGAAAAAGTTTTGGAAAAGATCGAAGTCAAATTTTTAAAAAATCATACATTTTTCAAAAAATTTAAATTATGAAAAAAGTAGAAGTTTCGAAATAAAAAACCGAAATTTAAAAAAGGCGAAAATATCAAAGAAGTCTGCTGTGATTTTGTATTTCGTATTTCGTATTTCGTATTTCGTATTTCGTATTTCGTATTTCGTATTTCGTATTTCGTATTTCGTATTTCGTATTTCGTATTTCGTATTTCGTATTTCGTATTTCGTATTTCGTATTTCGTATTTCGTATTTCGTATTTCGTATTTCGTATTTCGTATTTCGTATTTCGTATCTCGTACTTGTATTTTGACTTTTGACTTTTGACTTTCGATTTTCAAATTTTGAATGTAAAAGCCTTTTTTTGCTCGTTAAAAATTTGCTATGGTATTTACAACAACAAACCCAGTGAGGCGTACCTCTGCATTAGCACATGTTGCTAACGCGATATGAGCATGTTGGTGACGTGAAATCATAAGATTTTTCCCTGTCAAAAATCGCTTAATACGCCCAAAGAACATTTCCCTTCAAAAATGTGCACCACCTCATTCCAATTTGTGTTATAATTAAAAGAAATACTCGTAAGTCTATAAAAGTTAGGTTGCTTTTAAGAAGTGAATTTGATGTCTTTACAAAAAAGTTCAAATGAATGACAAATTCGCAGGATCGCAGGTGATAGTAAAGAAATTGAAATTCTTTCTCCTTCAGGTTGACTCAACCTGGTTGATACAAAACACTCAAGTTGCCAACAAAATGCGATATTCTCTTATAACCAGAGATTAGTGAAATGCATTTATCAATAATTATTTTGAAGTAGATCATGTGGCTCATTTCGTTCAAAGTACTTAATTAAAAATAGTTCACATAACAAACTTACAAGGCTGGCGGAGCTCTAAATAATTTTTCAACAACAGATAATGTTTTATGGATGCTGCAATATTTAATATTTAGCGCTCGGTTGCGGTAATGGTATCATTCACTAAATGTAAACACTTTGATAACATATTTTGACACATAATACACAAATAATTTGATTTAACATTTGTGATCGTATTGCATAACTTAAAAGCGTATTTTATCGGAAATTAATTATTCCATTGACACGGAAAAAATACTCGAGCCAATTAATATCGTATATTTTCTTAGTGTACATTTATAACTGTGAATCATTTCGACTTCAGATTTTAATTTAAATAAAATCAGGTTTTATTTGAATTAAAATTTTACCCTTTTTCCGATTATGTCAAGCGTGTACATTCGTTAATAAAATCGAGTAGCGTGGTTAATTTGAAGAGGAATCGAGATTCTTTGGAATTAAGGTCTCATTGGAATAATGAAGAAAGTTTCATTAAATCGCCTAACAATCGCAACGCAGTTAATAATGATGGGATGAGTGATCCAGATAATTTCGAAGTAATACGAAGACAATGGAAATCGCAGCGTCGTCATTTCGAAAACATGCCTGCGCCTTAAGTAAAGAATGCAATTTAGCGCGAATGTTAATTAATATCTGAAAGATGATTTAAAAATAAGATCACGGTTATATTAAGCTTATGCGACGTCAATCGAAGGCAATTCAAAAAACCAAATAACGATGCGAGATTTACGAGGTAATAATGATATCTGGAATATATGCTTCACATTTTATTAGCCGATTAACCATTCGAAATCCATCTGAAACGAAAAATCGAAACAGTTTTTACCATGGGAGGTGCCCATGACAAAAACTGTTTCGATTCATCGTTTCCGATGCATTTTAAATTCTTAATTGATTAATAAATTAGGTGATTATATTCTTACTACTATTTAAGTGTCTGCCTGTTTGTTTGTCCGTTTTTCACGGTACAATTACTGAAGATATTTTGACGAAAATTGGACAGACATTCCTTACGATACGGAATAGTTAGTAGGCTACTTTTCATCCCAAACTTTATCCACAAAGCTTACCTTTGTATACGATGTAAACTCTGTGATCTTTATTTAGGCAGCGGTCTCTTTTCTTAGGTCCTGGAACTATTACCTTAAAAGTAGGCATTTCGAAAAATTCGAAAATCTTAAGAAACGTCGAAAGACGACGTTTTCATAAAATCTGAAATTTTGAACAGGTTTAACATTTTTAAGAAACTTATTATGTTTTAAAAAATATTCCAAAATGTCGAGAGGAATTGAAATAAACTCGAAATTTTCCAAAAATTCTAAATGTTCAGAAAAGGAAAAATTGTTGATGTTTGACAAAACCGAAATTTTCAAAAACACTCAAAATTTCTAAAGCATATTGATTTAAAAATTGACATTTTGGAAAAAGTTTTCAAAAGAGGTCATAATGTTTAAAAATGTTATAATTTTGAAAAAAAATCGGGATTTCAAAAATCTTGAAATTGTCAAAACGACTCATAATTTTTGAAGTATTATTTTAAAAAAATGGCATTTTAAAAAGCCTCATGATTTTCAAAAGTCGAAATTTTGAAAAAATTCGAAAATTTGAAGAATTGTCGAAAGACGACGTTTTCAAAAAAACCAAAATTTTGAAACGGTTTAAAATTATTAAGAAACTTAATATGTTTTAAAAAATATTCTAAAATTTTGATACAATGTTGAGAAGATTTGATATAAACTCGAAATTTTCCAAAAAAATTCTAACTGTTCAGAAAAAGAAAAATTTTTGATATTTGACAAAACCGAAATTTTCAACAACACTCGAAATTTCTAAAGCATATTTATATAAAAATTGACATTTTGGAAAACGTTTTCAAAAGAGGACATATCGTTTAAAAAGGTCATAATTTTGAAAAAAAATCGGGATTTCGAAAATCTTGAAATTGTCAAAGAGACTCATAAATTTTGAAGTCCTATTAGTTTAAAAAAATGGCATTTTAAAAAACCTTATGATTCTCGAAAGTCGAAATATTGGGAAAATTCGAAGATTTGAAGAAACGTCGAAAGGCGACGTTTTCAAAAAATCCGAAATTTTGAAAAGGTTTAAAATTTTTAAGAAACTTAATATGTTTTGAAAAATATTCCAAAATGTTGATACAATGTCGAGAAGATTTGAAATAAGCTCAAAATTTTCCAAAAATTCTAAATGTTGAGAAAAGGAAAATTTTGATATTTAAGAAAAATCGAAATTTACAAGAATACTCAAAATTTCTAAAACATATCAATTTAAAAAATTAAAATTTTGGAAAACGTTTTCAAAAGAAGCCATAATGTTTAAGAAGGTCATAATTTTGAAAAAAATTCGAGATTTTTGAAAATTTTTGATATTTGACAAAACCGAAATTTTCAAAGACACTCGAAATTTCTAAAGCATATTGATATAAAAAATTGACATTTTGGAAAACGTTTTCAAAAGAGGACATATCGTTTAAAAAGGTCATAATTTTGAAAAAAAATCGGGATTTCGAAAATTTTGAAATTGTCAAAGAGACTCATAAATTTTGAAGTCCTATTAGTTTAAAAAAGTGGCATTTTAAAAAACCTTAGGATTTTCAAAGGTCGAAATTTTGGAAAAATTCGAAAATTTGAAGAGACGTTGAAAGTCGAGGTTTTCAAGAAATCTGAACTTTTGAAAAACTTTAAAATTTTTAAAAAACTTAATATATTTTGAAAGACATTCGAAACCTTTGATAAAATGTCGAGAAGATTTGAAACAAACTCGAAATTTTCCAAAAATTCTAAATGTTCAGAAACGGAAAATTTTGATATTTAATAAAAATCGAAATTTTCCAGAACACCCAAAATTTAACTGTATTTATTTAAAAAATTGAAATTGTGGAAAACGTTTTCAAAAAAGTCATGATGTTTAAAAAGATCGTAATTTTGAAAAAAGATCAGGATTTCGAAAATCTTGAAATTGTCAAAAAGACTCATAAATTTTGAAGTCCTATTAGTTTAAAAAAGTGGCATTTTAAAAAACCTTATGATTTTCAAAAGTCGAAATTTTGGAAAAATTCGAAAATTTGAAGAGACGTCGAAAGTCGAGGTTTTCAAGAAATCTGAACTTTTGAAAAACTTTAAAATTTTTAAAAAACTTAATATATTTTGAAAGACATTCGAAACCTTTGATAAAATGTCGAGAAGATTTGAAACAAACTCGAAATTTTCCAAAAATTCTAAATGTTCAGAAACGGAAAATTTTGATATTTAATAAAAATCGAAATTTTCCAGAACACCCAAAATTTAACTATATTTATTTAAAAAATTGAAATTGTGGAAAACGTTTTCAAAAAAGTCATGATGTTTAAAAAGGTCGTAATTTTGAAAAAACATCAGGGTTTCGAAAATCTTGAAATTGTCAAAAAGACTCATAAATTTTAAAGTCCTATTAGTTTAAAAAAGTGGCATTTTAAAAAATATATTTTGAAAGATATTCGAAACCTTTGATAAAATGTCGAAAAGATTTGAAACAAACTCGAAATTTTCCAAATGTTCTAAATGTTCAGAAAAGGAAAATTTTGATATTTGGGAAAAATTAAAATTTTCAAGAACACCGAAAATTTAACTAGATGAATTTAAAAAATTGAAATTTTGGAAAACGTTTTCAAAAGAAGTCAAAATGTTTAAACGGTCATAATTTGGAGAAAAATTCGGGATTTCAAAAATTTTGAAATTGTCAAATAGACTCATAATTTTTGAAGTCCTACTAGTTTAAAAAAGTGACATTTTCAAAAACTTTATGATTTTCAAAGGTCGAAATTTTGTAAAAATTCGAAAATTTGATGAAACGTCGAAAGTCGACGTTTTCAAAACATCCAAAATTTCGAAAAAGTTTAATTTTTTAAGAAACAATATATTTTGAAAAATGTTCGAAAATGTTGATAAAATATCGAGAAGATTCGAAATTAACTCGAAATTTTCCAAAAATTCTAAATGTTTAGAAAAGGATTCATTTTGATATTTGAGAAAAATCGAAATTTTCAACAACACCCAAAACTTTTAAAGTATATTAATTTAAAAAATTGAAATTTTGGAAAACGTTTTTAAATAAAGTCCAAATTTTGCAAAAAAGCAGAAATTTGGAAAAAAATTGTGAAAAAAGTCCAAAATATAAAGAAGTTTTGAAAAGTAAAAATTTTGAAAAATATCAAAGTATTTTTAAAAGTATGCTAGTAGAATACAATTCAGACTTTAAATTCATGCAGCCCTCTAGACGTGTAGGTAGCTAAACTACCAACAGTTGAAACACTGCCACCTAGCGAAGGGGTTGCTCTCTGGGAAAGTCCTTAGAAGACAAGGATTCAAACCTATTGGTTTGTACATTAGTATTTTTAAAAGGTTGAAATTTTGAAAAGAGTCAAGATTTTCAAAAGAGCCCAAATTTGCAAAAAGTTCGAAATTTTAAAAAAATATTTTGTAAAATATTCGAAACATTTAATAAAACGTCGAAATTCAACGTAAACGCTTTTTTTAAATGTGTACATTTCAAAAAATTTGATATTTAATAAAAATCAAATATTTAGAAAAACTTAAAAGTTTTGAAGCCCATTAATTTGAAAAATTTGAAATTTTGACAAAACTAAAGATTTAATAACATCGACATTTAAAAAAAATCGCAATTTTGAAAACTATCAGTTTTAAAAAGGGTTAAGTTTTAGCGTCGAAATTTTCAAAAATTAATTTAAATTTTAAGAAGCCAATAGTTTTGAAAAAACGGAAATTTGAAGAAAATTTGAATATTTTAAGAAGTCGAAATTTTGAAAAATAATCAAAAGTTTGAAAAAACGTCTAATGTCTACATTTAACTAATAATCAAAAATTTTCAAAAATTAATTGAAATTTTAAGAAGCTAATAGTTTTGAAAAAAACGGAAATTTGAAGAAAATTTGAATATTTTAAGAAGTCCAAATTTTAAAAAATAATCAAAAGTTTGAAAAAACGTCTAATGTCTAGATTTAACTAATAATCAAAATTTTCAAAAAAAAAGCAAAGTGTCGAAGGCGTACTAATTTTCAAAGAAAATAATTAAAATTTTGAAAAATGTCAATATTTTCTGAAAAAGTTGAAATTTTAAAAAATATCGAATTATTTTTAAAAACTGAGATAATAAGCCTTGTATATACGAATATACAAGTTTATTACGATGCACTAGTCTAGACTAGTCTAGTCTATGGTTGCGGTTGTACATATTTTCAATTTTAAGCACGTTTAACTGTTTAATTACAGAACATTTAATTGGTCATTTGTCAAAACTAGATGAAAGTAAAGTCACGCCGAGGACGTTTGTATCTATGGATGTTGCGATGCAACCCGTGATACAAGCTTTGCCTCATCTACGTGAACTTTGCAATTGCAGTCTAATTTTCATTAGATTCTAATGAAATTAGATTTCAATTGCATCGTAATAAACTTGTATATATTCGTATATACAAGGCTTATTATCTCAGCAGAGAGTAATGCTTCAATTAGCATGTAGCGAAAATGTTTGCGTAATAAACAGTTAAAAGTCAGTTACAAGTCACCCAATGGAGGTTTGCTCTCTTGGATACTTATACGACTGACTAACGGCTTTAAATTGGAAGTGTATACAACCACCGTACCATGCTGACGAGGCCAAGGAAGGCCGAAACTAGTCTATGGTTGCGGTTGTACATATTTTCAATTTTAAGCACGTTTAACTGTTTAATTACAGAACATTTAATTGGTCATTTATTTTTAAAAAGTTGAAATTTTGGAAAAGTCGAAGATTTTTAAAAAATCCAAAATTTGGAACACGTTCAAAATTTTAAAAAAATATATTTTGAAAAGTATTGTCTTCAAATCTTAACTTTTTTTAAGATAACACATTTTTCTAAATATTTGGATATTTTTCAAAATTTTGACTTTTTTCAAAATCTCGACTTTTCAGAAAATTCTTTTGGAAATTTCGACTTTTCCGAAAATGCTTTTGAAAATTTCGACTTTTCCAAATATTGTTTTGAACATTTTTGACAAAATGTCGAAATTTTCAAAACAATTGTTGGAAAAGTCGAAATTTTCAAAACAATTTTTGGAAAAGTCGAAATTTTCAAAACAATTTTGAGAAAAGTCGAGATCTTAGAAAAATTCAAAATTTTGAAAAATGTCCAAGTATTTAGAAAAAGGTGTAATCTTAAGAAAAGTCAAGATTTGAAAGCAATTTTTTAAAAACTCGAAATTTTAAAGAAAGCTGAAGTTTTGAAAAAATGTTGAGAATTTTGAAAAATCGAAAAATTGTTAAAAAAAACTCATAATTTTTGAAGCCCTGCTAGTTTTCAATAAAAATGACATTTTCAAGGACGCCATGTCATGATTTTCAAAACTCGAAATTTTTGAAAAAATGAAATTTTAGAAGAAATCGAAATTTTGAAAAAATTGGAAAATGTGAAGAAATGACTAAATATTTACGATATTCTTTCAAAGTCGAAATTTTTAGTAAATACCTAGATTTAACTTAAATAATATACAAGTTTGAAAAGGTCAAAATTGTGAAAAATATCGAATTTTCGTTGTTGAAATTTTGGGAAAAGTTAAGATTTTCAAAAAAACTCTAAATTTTGAAAGGGTTCAAAATGTTCAAGAAACTTGATAATATATTTTGAAAAGTATTTAAAAATTTTGACAAAATATCGAGATTTGAGATTTTAAAAAAGTCGAAATTTTAAAAATAGTCAAAATTTTAAAAAAGTCGAAATTTTAAAAAAATCTAAATTTTAAAAAAAGTCGAAATTTTAAAAAGGAAAAATTTTGATATTTGACAACAACGGAAACTTTCAAAAACAGCCAAAATTGTTGAAGTCTAGTAATTTAGAAAATTAAAATTTTAAAATAGATTTTCAAAAGAAGTCGATATTTTTAAAAGGGTCGAAATTTTAAAAATTCAAAATTTTGAAAAAAGGTCTTGACTTGAAACATTTCGAAATTAACAAAAAAAAATCATAATATTTGAAGACCTGCTAGTTTTCAATGAAAATAGCATTTTCAAAGACGTTATGATTTTCAAAAGTCAAAATTTTGGAAAAAATTGAAATTTTGGAAAAAGTTGAAATTTTGGAAAAGTTGAAATTTTGAAAAGTCAATATTTTGGAATAATTCGAAATTTGAAGAAACTGCGAAGGTTTTTTAAAAAAAGGGAAGTTGACGTTTTGAACAAATACGAAGATTTAAACAAAATATCGAAATTAAAGTAAACATTAGTCAAAATTTGAAAAATATCGAAGTATTTTTAAAAAGTTGAAACTTCGGAAAAAGTCAAGATTTTCAAAAAATTCGAAACTTTGAAAGAGTTCAAAATTGTCAAGAAACTCGATAATTTATTTTGAAAAGTATTTAAAACTTTTGACTAAATTTTGAGATTTGAAATTTTAAAAAAAGACGAAATTTTAAAAAGGAAAAATTTTGATATTTGACAAAAATTGAAACTTTCAAAAACAGCCAATTTTTGTTAAGTCTGATAATTTGTGAAATTGAAATTTTGGAACAGATTTTCAAAATAAGTCGAAATTCTTAAAAAGGTCGAAATTTTTAAAAAATTCAAAATTTTGAAAAAAGGTCTTGATTTGAAACATCTCGAAATTAACAAAAAAATTCATAATTTTTAAAGTCCTGCTAGTTTTCAATAAAAATAGCATTTTCAAAGACGTGATGATTTTCAAAAGTTGAAATTTTGGAAAGAGTTGTTTTGGAAAAGTCAAAATTTTGGAATAATTTGAAAATTTGGGGAAACGGTGAAAGTTTTTAAAATAAACGATTTTATTTAGGAAGTCAATATTTGGAATAAATACCTAGATTTAAACGAAATATCGATATTAAAACAAAATAGTCGAAATTTTGAAGAAAGTCGAGATTAAAGAAAAATTAAAAGTTTGCAAAAAATTGACATTTTGAAAAATACTTGAAATTTGAAAAATGTCAACATTTTCAAAATAAGTCGAAATTTTAAAAAAGTAGGGATTTTCAAAACAATTGTGACAAAATTTAAAGAACTTTTAAAAAAGTCAAAATTTTGAAAAATATCGAAGTATTTTTAAAAAGTTAAAATTTTGGAAAAAGAGGATTTTGCAGTAGTTCGAAATTTTGAAGTAGTTTGAAATTTTGACGTAGTTCGAAATTTTTAAGAAACCTGATAATATATTTTGGAAAATATTCGGAACTTTGGACAAAATATCGAGATTTGAAATAAACTCGAAATTTTCAAAAAAGTCAAAATTGAAAAAAAGAGAAAAATTTTTATATTTATAAAAATTGAAATTTTTAAGAACATTCAAAATTTCTGAAGTGTATTAATATAAAAAATTGAAATTTTCGAAAAGCCAAGATTTTAAAACGCAGTTTTGAGTTAAGATGGTTAAAAGGATCAACATTTTGGTAAAAATCGAGATTTCAAAAACATGAAGAAACAACCTTTTTCTGAGTACTCAATTTTAGAAAGGTCGTCTTTTTGATTTTGGTCAACGTCATTTGGGACGACATTTTGACTAAATGTCGAGATTTAAAACAATCGAAATGTTCAACAAAAATTTAGAATCTTGAAGAATATTAAAATTTAAAAAAATGCAAAAAGTATTGCAGAAATTTTAAAAAATAGCTGAAATTTAAAAAATTGTGGCATAAGAAGAGCCAAAATTTTCAGCAACCAAAAAAAACTAAATAAAATGTTCAGAAAATTTCGAAATTTTTAGGACAAAATGTGTTAAAAAGATCAAAATTTAATTAACCTCAAGCAACGACCTTTTTCTGAACACTTAATTTTAGAAAGGTCGTCTTTTTGACTTTGGTCAACGTCATTTGGGTCGACATTTTGACTAAATGTCGAGATTTAAAACCATCGAAATGTTCAACAAAAAATTAGAATCTTGAAGAATATTAAAATTTAAAAAAATGCAAAAAGTATTGCAGAAATTTTAAAAAATAGCTGAAATTTAAAAAATTGTGGCATAAGGAGAGCCGAAATTTTCAGCAACCAAAAAAAACTAAATAAAATGTTCAGAAAATTTCGAAATTTTTAGGACAAAATATTTCAAAAAGATCAAAATTTAATTAATCTCAAGAAACGACATTTTTCTGAGCACTCAATTTTAGAAAGGTCGTCTTTTTGACTTTGGTCAACGTCATTTGGGTCGACATTTTGACTAAATGTCGAGATTTAAAACAATCGAAATGTTCAACAAAAATTTAGAATCTTGAAGAATATCAAAATTTAAAAAAATGCAAAAAGTATTGCAGAAATTTCAAAAAATAGCTGAAATTTAAAAAATATTGGCATAAGGAGGGACAAAATTTTCAGCAACCAAAAAAAACTAAATAAAATGTTCAGAAAATTTCGAAATTTTTAGGACAAAATATTTCAAAAAGATCAAAATTTAATTAATCTCAAGAAACGACCTTTTTTTGAATACTTAATTTTAGAAAGGTCGTCTTTTTGACTTTGGTCAACGTCATTTGGGTCGAAAGTTTGACTAAATGTCGAGATTTAAAACAATCGAAATATTCAACAAAAATTTAGAATCTTAAAGTATATCAAAATTTAAAAAAATGCAAAAAGTATTGCAGAAAATTTAAAAAATAGCTGAAATTTAAAAAATTGTGGCATAGGGAGAGCCAAAATTTTCAGCAACCAAAAAAAAACTCAATAAAATGTTCAGAAAATTTCGAAATTTTTAGGACAAAATGTGTTAAAAAGATCAAAATTTAATTAATCTCAAAAAACAGTTCGACGTTTCAAATTTTAGCTTTAGAGTCAACTTACACTTATTGTTTTATCAACAATTGACACTTTTATTCACTCAGTAAAATTTTTGCTCACTGACTCCTTTTTTAAAATCAGTGAACGAAACAGGACAAACGTCTGTTCATACCAGAGACTAGTTCATACGTTTCGTCTGAGTTTTTTCTCTTGAGGGAACAGACGACGCCAAAGCCGATTAAAATGAACCCAATCAAACGAATATTGCATATACCACATTTCGTTCAGAAAATCATTGAAGCAGTCTGCTGTTGTTATTCGTGCTAAGGTTATATAAAATAATTTAATGAACTGCAAAACCCAAACACAACCGAACCAGCGAACGGGAAGTATTACCGTGCGCTTTCGTCTTATCGTATAGATCGCGAAATCCAAACTCGTACATTCAAAAAGTCCATAAATTCCACATATAACACAAGAGATGTAATTAGAGTCTAGACGAATATCGTAATAACTTGCATAAACGTACATGCAATTGTAAATATTAGTGATGTGAGTGCCAGAAATCCCTTAAAAATTTTATTACCAATGTTATGTTGTTTTGTGTTTTATTTAAAATGAACGAATATTTCTCGATTTTCGATAATGCAGTCAAAATCGAGACTGATCTCTTCGGATGCTGTGACGCGCGCCAGTGATATGAAACTTTTTTTACTTCTTATTTGTGCCATTACAGGTATGTGGAATATTTAACTATTAAGTGCACCTGTACATACTGATGTGACATGTTGTGTGCCATGGAATTCATTTCATTTACATTCATAATGGGTTTTTTAAATAAGTAAATCCAGCTGAGACATGGTAATGGTACTTATGGTGTTATATTGTTTATTAAAAAAACTAACAGAAAACGCAGTTAAAAGATCGCCAACAATTTACTTCCGTCAGTGGCGTAGATAGCTTTTTCTGATGGGGTGAAGGTTCCTAAGTTATATTTGTCTCACCATGAATAAATGCGTGCAAAAGTAAAAACAATAATTGGCCTGGAAGCGGTCTTCAAGTTTTTTTGACCGCGTACCCAATAAATCAGTCAAGATTTTTTGTACTCAGTTAGGACTATCCACCTTAAATACTCACCACCATAATTTTATCTTCATGTTCGTGTCTAATCGTATGGATATGCTAAAGATCCTAAGAACTGACCAGATGCTTCGTTCGAAGCTAAATAGGATTTTATCTTGCGTTTAGTCAAAACCGATCATCCTTAATACTCATAGAAGCTTTTAGTAGTCAAATCTTATTGGAAAAAGACAGCTTATCAGTAATATTTACTTTTTCCGCCATAATTTTGTCTTTAAAATCTTACGTATTCGGGTGCCATCAATTCATCCTTTTTTGGTGGTCAATATTTCAATGAAAAACGAAAGTTCATCAGTAACACTTTCTTTTTCCATTACAATTTTGTCATCATATGATGGATTTTTCTAAGCCATCAACATTTTACGTTTTTGGACACAATCAGTTCACCTTAATAATCACTTGGTGGTCAAAATTTCAATGCAATACGCAAGTTCATCAGTAATATTTTGTTTTTTCACTATAATCTCATCTTCATGTGATACATGTTTCTAAGCCATAATCATTTTACGTATTTGGACACAATCAATCCATCCATCTTAATAATCACTTGGTGGTCAAAACTTTAATGCAATACGAGAGTTCATCAGTAATATTCTGTTTTTCTACTATAATTTTGTCTTCATGTTATACATTTTTCTAAGCCATAATCATTTTACGTATTTGAACACAATTAATACACCCTAATAATCACTTGGTGTCGAAATTTTAATGCAATACAAAAGTTCATCAGTAATATGTTCTTTTTCCACTATAATTTTGTCTTCATGTGATACATTTTTCTAAGCCATCATAATTTTACTTATTCGGAGGCAATTATTCCATGCTAATGGTCACTTGGTGGTCAAAAATTCAATGCAATACGAAAGCTCATCAGTAATATTTTGTTTTTCCACTATAATCTCGTCTTCATGTGATACATGTTTCTAAGCCATAATCATTTTACGTATTTGGACACCATCAATTCATCTTAATAATCACTTGGTGGTCATGGTGGTCAAAACTTTAATGCAATACGAGAGTTCATCAGTAATATTCCGTTTTTCTACTATAATTTTGTCTTCATGTTATACATTTTTCTAAGCCATAATCATTTTACGTATTTGAACACAATTAATACACCCTAACTAATCACTTGGTGGTCGAAATTTTAATGCAATACAAAAGTTCATCAGTAATATGTTCTTTTTCCACTATAATTTTGTCTTCATGTGATACATTTTTCTAAGCCATCATAATTTTACTTATTCGGAGGCAATTATTCCATGCTAATGGTCACTTGGTGGTCAAAAATTCAAAGCAATACGAAAGCTCATCAGCAATATTTTCTTTTTCCACTACAATCTCGTCTTCATGTGATACATGTTTCTAAGCCATAATTATTTTACGTATTTGGACACAATCAATCCATCTTAATAATCGCTTGGTCGCCGAAATTTCAATGCAATACGAAAATTCATCAGTAATATTTTCTTTTTCCACTATAATTTTGTCTTCACGTGATAGATGTTTATAAGCCATAATCATTTTACGTATTTGGACACAATCAATCCATCCTTATAATCATTTGGTGGTTGAAATTTCAATGCAATACAAAAGTTCATCAGTAATATTTTCTTTTTCCACTATAATCTTGTCTTCATGTGGTACTTGTTTTTAAGCCATCATCATTTTACGTATTTGGACACAATCAATCCATCCTTATAATCATTTGGTGGTTGAAATTTCAATGCAATACAAAAGTGCATCAGTAATATTTTCTTTTTCCACTATAATCTTGTCTTCATGTGGTACTTGTTTTTAAGCCATCATCATTTTACGTTTTTGGATGCAATAAATCTATCTTAATATTCATTTGGTGGTCAAAATTTTAATGCAATACAAAAGCTCATCAGTAATAAAGTCTTTTTCCACTATAATTTTGTCTTCATGTGATACATGTTTCTAAGCTATAATAATTTTAAGTATTTAGACACAATCGATCCATCTAAATAATCACTTGGTGGTCAAAATTTCAATGCAATACGAAAGCTCATCAGTATTACTTTCTTTTTCCACTACAATTTTGCCTTCATGTGATACATGTTTCTAAGCCATAATCATTTTACGTATTTGGACACAATCGATCTATCTTAATAATCATTTGGTGGTCAAAATTTTAACGCAATACGAACGTTCATCAGTAGTACTTTCTTTTTCCACTACAATTTTACCTTCAGGTGATACATGTTTCTAAGCCATAATCATTTTACGTATTTGGACTTAATCAGTCCATCTTTATAATCACTTGGTGGTCGAAATTTAAATGCAATACGAAAGTTTATCAGTAATATTTTCTTTTTCCGCTCAAATTTTGTCTTAATGTGATACATGTTTCTAAGCCATAATCATTTTACCTATTTGGACACAATCGATCCATCCTAATAATCACTTGGTGGTCAAAATGTCAATGCAATACGAAAGTTCATCAGTAACATTTTCTTTTTCCACTCCAATTTTGTCTTTATGTGATACGTTTTTCTAATTTTACGTATTTGGACACAATCAATCCAAGTTAATAATTACTTGGTGGTCAAACTTTCAATGCAGTGCGAAATTTCATCAGTAACATTTTCTTTTTCCACTAAAAGTTTGTTTTCATGCGATGCATGTTTCTACGTCATAATCATTTTACGTATTTGGACATAATCGATCCATCTTAATAATCATTTGGTGGTCAAAATTTTAGCGCAATACGACCGTTCATCAGTAGTACTTTCTTTTTCCACTACAATTTTGCCTTCATGTGATACATGTTTCTAAGCCATAATCATTTTACGTATTTGGACACAATCAGTCCATCCTTATAATCACTTGGTGGTCGAAATTTCAATGCAATACAAAAGTTCATCAGTAATATTTTGTTTTTCCTCTACAATTTTGTCTTCATGCGATACATGTTTCTAAGCCATAATCATTTTATGCCCTTGGACACAATCGATCTATCTTAATAATTACTTGGTGGTCGAAATTTCAGCGCAATACAAAAGTTTATCAGTAATATTTTTTTTTTCCACTACAATTTTGTCTTCATGCGATACATGTTTCTACGTCATAATCATTTTATCTATTTGGACACAATCGATCCAACTTAATAATCACTTGGTGGTCAAAATTTCAGTGCAATACGAAAGTTCATCATTAATATTTTCTTTTTTCCACTACAATTTTGCCTTCATGTGATACGTTTTTCTAAGCCATAATAATTTTGCTTATTTGGACACAATCTATCCAAGTCAATAATTACTTGGTAGTCAAAATTTCAATGCAGTACGAAAGTTCATCAGTAACACTTCCTTTTTCCACTAAAATTTTGTCTTCATGCGATGCATGTTTCTAAGCCATAATCATTTTACGTATTTGGACACAATCGATCCATCTTCATATTCATTTGGTGGTCGAGCTATAATCATTTTACATATTTGGACACAATCAGTTCATCTTAATAGTTACTGTCGAATTTTCAACACAATATGAAAGTTCATCAGTAAAATGTTATTTTTCTACTATAATTTTGTCTTTATGTGATACATTTTTCTAAGCTGTACCTTATCGATTGGTTATGTTAGGAATTCTAAAAACTAATGAGAAGCTTTATTTGAAACCAAACAACCATATCGTCGTTATAGTCTTACGTATTCGAGTAAAATCTATCTTAATAATTATTTGGTGGTTAAAATTTCAGTGGAGAACGAAAGTTCATCAGTAATATTTTCTTTTTCCATTATAATCTTGTCTTCATGTGGTACATCTTTCTAAGCAATAATCATTTTACTCATTTGGACACAATCAATCCATCTTAATAATCGCTTGGTGGTCAAAATTTCAATGCAATATAAAAGTTTATCGGTAATATTCTCTTTTTCTACTATAATTTTGCCTTCATATGATACATGTTCTAAGCCATAATCAATTTACGTATTTGGACACAATCGATCCATTTTATTAATCACTTGGTGGTCAAAATTTTAATGCAAAACGAAAGTTCATCTGTAATTTCTCCTTCCAGTAGTATAATTTTGTCTTCATGTGATACATATTTCTAAGCCAAAATCATTTTACGTATTTGGACACAATCAGTCCATCCTTATAAACACTTGGTGGTCAAAATTTCAATGCAATACAAAAATTCATCAGTAATATTTTCTTTTTCCACTATAATTTTGTCTTCATGCGGTACATTTTTCTAAGCCATAATCATTTCACCTATTTGGACACAATCGATCCATCTTAATAATCAGTTGGTGGTCAAAATTTCAATGCAATACGAAAGTTCATCAGTAATGTTTTCTTTTTCCACTTCAATTTTGTCTTCATGTGATACGTTTTTCTAAGCCATAATAATTTTACGTATTTGGACACAATCAATTCATCTTAATAGTCACTTGGTGGTCAAAATCTCAACGCAATACGAAAGTTCATCAGTAATATGTTCTTTTTCCACTATAATTTTGTCTTCATATGATACATTTTTCTAAGCTGCAACTTATCGATTAATTATGTTAAGCATCCTAAAAACTAATCAGAAGCTTTATTTGAAACCAAACAAGCATATCGTCGTCATATTCTTACATACTAGGGTAAAATCTAATTTAATAATCATTTGGTGATCAAAATTTCAGTGGAGAACGAAAGTTCATCAGTAATATTTTCTTTTTCCGCTATAATCTTGTCTTCATGTGGTACATCTTTCTAAGCAATAATCATTTTACTCATTTGGACACAATCAATCCATCTTAATAATCGCTTGGTGGTCAAAATTTCAATGCAATATAAAAGTTCATCAGTAATACTCTCTTTTTCTACTATAATTTTGCCTTCACGTGATACATGTTTCTAAGCCATAATCAATTTACGTATTTGAACGCAATCGATCCATTTTAATAATCACTTGGTGGTCAAAATTTCAATGTAAAACGAAAGTTCATCTGTAATATGTTCTTTTTCCACTATAATTTTGTCTTCATTTGATACATGTTTTTAAGCCATGATTATTTTACGTATTTTGGACACAATCGATCCATCTTAAAAATCGCTTGGTGGTCGAAATTTCCATGCAATATGAAAGTTCATCAGTAACATGTTCTTTTTGCACTATAATTTTGTCTTCATGTGATACATTTTTCTAAGCTGCACCTTATCGATTGGTTAAGTTAGAAGTCCTAAAAACTAATAAGATGCTTTATCCGAAACTACGTAAGCATGTCGTTGTCATAGTTTTATGTATTCGGATAAAATCCATCCTAAAAATCATTTGGTGGTCAAAATTTCAGTGGAGATTGAAAGTTCATCAGTAATATTTTCTTTTTCCACCATAATTTTATCTTCATACTTTTGGTTGTGCCTAATTGATTGAATACACTACAGATTCTAGGAACTGACCAGATGTTTCATCTGAAGCTAAATAGAATACCTCTAAAATGTTCAATAAAATGTTTAATGCTTCACTTTATTTCAAAATTTTAAGGATCCAAAATATTTTAATGTTTTTTTCGAAAATATCAATTTTTCTAATAATTTTCTTTAACACTTTTCGAAAATTTAAGTAAAAAGTTTTATTTTTTTCAACATACTGACTTTTTTGAAGATTTTAACTTTCTAAAGAAATTTGAATATGTTACAAAATTTTGATTTTTTTCGAAAGCTTTGACTTTTTTCGAAAATGTTGACTATTTTTAAAAATTTCAACATCCTATGAACATTTCCACCTTTTTTATTAGGAGGCTAGCGATGGACAATACTTTGAATAATCGATTTTTTACCATTTTTGCTCAATAAGGCCTCAAATTTCGAAAAAAAAAACCTTTAAAACCAATTCCAACACCTGGTACCAAAATTTGGGCTTGCAGCATTTTCGATTTCTTTTAAATAATTTTTTTTTGAAAATTTGCCTCCTTTTCAATTCTAAACATTTTTGGAAGTGTCGACCTTCAAAATTTTTAATTTTTTCAAAATATTGATTTCTTTTCAAATCTTAACTTTCTATAAAAAATTTGGACCTTTTTCAAAATTGAACCCTTTTAAAAATTTTAAAATTTTAGACATTTTTTAAAAATTTTGACTTTTTTTAGAAATTTTAACTTCCTATGAAATCTTTTACCTTTTTCTTCTTGCTTGCAATATTTTCGATTTTTTTTATTATAAATTATTTTGAAAATTTGCCCTTTTTTCAATTTTTAACATTTTTGGAGGTGTCGACTTTCAAAATTTTTAATTTTTTGCAAAATATTGTTTTTTTATAAATATTGACTTTCTCTAAAAAAAATTAGACATTTCTCAAAATTCAACTTTTTTGAAAATTTTAAAATTTCGGATATTTTTCTAAAATTTTGACTTTTTTTAGAAATTTCAACTTTCTATGAAAATTTCGATCTTTTTTTCTAAACTTTGGGCTTGCATCATTTTTAATTTTTTTTTAATTTTAATTTTTTTTTAAATTGGCCCTTTTTTCAATTCTCAACATTGTTGGATAGTGTCGACTTCCAACATTTTTAATTTTTTTCAAAATATTGATTTTTTTTTAAATCTTATCTTTCTATTAAAAATTTGTACATTTCTCAAAATTCAACTTTTTTGAAAATTTCAAAATTTTGGACGTAATTAAAAAAATTTGACTTTTTTTAGAAACTTCAACTTCCTTTAAAAATTTCGACCTTTTTTTCCAAAATTTGGGCTTGCAACATTTTCGATTTCTTTTAAATTATATATTTTTTTGACAATTTGCCCTTTTTTCAATTCTCAAAATTTTTGGAAATGTCGACTTTCAACATTTTTGATTTTTTCAAAATATTGGTTTTTCTTTAAAATCTTTACCTTCTATAATTAATTTTGACATTTATCAAAATTCCATTTTTTTGAAAATTTCAAAATTTTGGACATTTTACAAAAATTTTTAGAAATTTCAACTACTTATGAAAATTTAACCTTTTTTTCCAAATCTACGCTTGCAACATTTTCGATTTTTTACAATTTTTTTGAAAATTTGGTCCCTTTTCAATTCTCAACATTTTTGATAGTTTCGACTTAAAATTTTTAAATTTTTGCAAAATATTAATTATTCAAAAAATCTCAGCGGTCTATACAAAATTTGGATATTTTTCGAAATTCAACTTTTTTGAAACTTTCAAAATTTTGGACATTTACCAAAAATTTTTACTTTATTTAGAAATTTCAACTTCCTATAAAAATTACGACTTTTTTTTCTAAAATTTGGGCTTGCAACATTCTCGATTTTTTTTTAATTATAATTTTTTTGGGAAGTTGCTTTTTTTTAATTCTCAAAATTTTTGAGTGTCGACTATCAAAATTTTCATTTTTTTTAAATATCGATTTTTTAAAAAATCCTTACTTTCTATAAAAAATTTGGACATTATCTAAAATTCAACTTTTTCGAAAATTTCAAAATTTTGAACATTTTTCAAAAAATTTTGATTTTCTTTTAGAAAGTTTCAATTTCCTAGGAAAATCTCGACCTTTTTTTTAAATTTGGGACTGCAATATTTTTTTTTAATTTTAATTTATTTTGAAAATACCCTTTCTTCAATTCCCGAAAATTTTTGAAGTGTTGACTGAACATTTTTAATTTTTTTCAAAATATTGAATTGTTTTAAAAATCTTAACTTTCTATAAAAAATTTGGGCATTTTTCAAAATTCAACTTTCTCGAAAATTTCAAAGTTTTGGTCATTTTTTAAAAATGTTGACTGTTTTTAGGAATTTCAACTTCCTATGAAAATTTCGACCTTTTTTCCAAAAATTTGGGCTTGCAACATTTTCGATTTTTTAATTATATTTTTTTTGAAAATTTGCCTTTTTTTCAATTCCCAAAATTTTGGAAATGTCGACTTTCAACATTTTTGATTTTTTTCAAAGTATTGATTGTTTTTAAAAATCTTTACCTTCTATAAAAAATTTTGACATTTTTCAAAATTCCATTTTTTTGAAAATTTCAATATTTTGGATATCTTACGAAAATTTTGACCATTTTTAGAAATTTCAACTGCTTATGAAAATTTTAACCTTTTTTTCCAAATCTACGCTTGCAACATTTTCGATTTTTTACAAGTTTTTTGAAAATTTGGTCCCTTTTCAATTCTCAACATTTTTAAAAGCCTCAGCTTTTAAAATTTTTAAATTTTTGCAAAATATTGATTTTTAAAAAAAATCTCAGCATTCTATAAAAACTTTGGATATTCTTTGAAAATCAACTTTTTTGAAACTTTCAAAATTTTGGACATTTATCAAAAATTTTGACTTTATTTAGAAATTTCAACTTTCTATGAAAAATTACGACTTTTTTTCTAAAATTTGGGCGGCAACATTCTCGATTTTTTTTAAGTTATAATTTTTTTGGAAAGTTGTTATTTTTAATTCTCAAAATTTTTGAGTGTCGACTATCAAAATTTGTATTTTTTTTTAAATATTGATTTGTAAAAAAAACTTACTTTTTATAAAAAATTTGGACATTTCCTAAAATTCAACTTTTTTGAAAGTTTCAAAATTTTGAACATGTTTCAAAAAATTTTGATTTTCTTTTAGAAATTTCAATTTTCTAGAAAAATCTCGACCTTTTTTTTTAAAAATTTGGGACTGCAACATTTTTTTTTAAATTTTAATTTATTTTGAAAACACCCTTTCTTCAATTCCCGAAAATTTTTGAAGTGTCGACTTTCAAAATTTTTATATTTTTTTCAAAATATTGATTGTTTTAAAAATCTTAACATTCTATAAAAAATTTGGGCATTTTTCAAAATTCAACTTTCTTGAAAATTTCAGTTTTGGTCATTTTTTAAAAATTTTGACTGATTTTAGGAATTTCAACTTCCTATGAAAATTTCGACCTTTTTTCCAAAAATTTGGGCTTGCAGCATTTTCAATTTTTTTAATTATACCGGGTTTTTTTTTTTAGTTGGGAGGTTACCTTTATATGGAGTACCACTCATTATAAAGGTAAACTGATTTTGTCGATATGGCTAATCGGAACTAAACTACCTTTCAAAAATATTTTTAACTTCCTCCCACTTCCGGTTATACCGGAAGTAGACATCAGCTTTCTTATTTTAAATAGCAACCCCCAAATTTTATATTTTATTTGGATTCTGCGTAGAAAAATAAGATGAGTTTATGTATACATATTTATTGCTATCTTTGGTAGTTTTTAAGATATTTCAATTTTTCGGAAAAAACTGACAGAAAAGAGGGTTATTTCGACTCTTTGTATCTTTTTTATTATTTGCAATAAAAACATGAAATTTGGGCTGCAGTTATAAAATATTATGGAGACTATAATAACGTAATCAAGTTTTACATTTATTACACAGGGTGATGGAAATTTTGTGATCTTTTGTGATTGTTTTTGTATTTCAAAAAAACTCTGTTTTTTTTAAATGGGAACTATGTGTTTTTTAAACATTTTTGAATTCCTCACGTAAAAAGAAGAAAAAAGTTATATATATATATATATATATATATATATATATATATATATATATATTTTCTAAAATTCTGCACCGTTACAGAGATATAATGCAAAATGAAAAATTCACAGATTTCGCAATCCTTGCAACCAACGGAGACATTGGAAATGATAACACCAAATAGAAACATAATTAACACTTTATTTAACATACAAGGTTATACAGGGTATTTACAAATTTCAAAGACAACGTTGGAAGTTGATTCGGAATGATAAATAAATACGAATTACGAAAAAAAATTAATAAAAAATGTTTACTTTTCGAATTGCAGACTTTCAAAGTTGTTATAAAAAATAATTTAATTAATATATTCATAACCTCTTTACCGATTGTGTTGAAATATGAAACCTTTATTTATTTAGATTATTAAGGCTAAAATCTTAGTGACGAAGACCCTTGTTTTATCCGACATCCCTTGTAATTCACCACGACAATTATCTATGTATCTTCGAAGTAGTAAATAATAATAATTATATAAAATATGTATTGATTTACAACAATACGTATTACGTTAATTCTGTAATAAACCTTGTGTTATTTATTATTATTATTTTGTTGTTGCTTAATTCGTGAAGTTTAATATTGTATAATCTTAAGTATAGATTTTATCTCATCATTTTTATATGTAATTATTCAAATTACAAGATGCTCTTTTTCAAAAAGTTTCGGACTATAAGGGAGAAGTACTCTATAGTTCGCCAAAATTGATTTTCCGATAACACCTTCCAAACATTTTTAGACGGGTCTACTGCATTCCGAATATTGGGCTAGAAATCTGAACTGCCGATGTCGATCACTATTCGGGTATTTAAATTGATTGTTGTTAAATATTCGAAGGAACAGTACACTATGAGGCGCCGTTCACAACATAATTATTTTTCATGAATATTTAATAAATCAAACAATATATGTAAAATTTTAAATTATATATAGTTTCGTTCTTGAAATATACTTCATTTCTGTAAAAATGAATATTTATATTCTCCTGATAGAAATTTTACATAAATCTATTTAAATATTTTATATGAAAGTTTTATGTGGTTTTAAAAATATTTATATAAACTGTGATACATGAAACGACCGTGAGAGGCGATAGTAGCCGCATGAATCGGGCATGGAGTATGGTATTATTTATATATCAATTTTATTTTTCGTTGTCGCCACCTGAATCTTGATTATATTTACATATTTATCAATAGCACTAAAATCTGACATAAAAAGTGACAGCATGCTGCTAATAATAATAATAATAATAATAATAATAATAACAAAATAATAATAAATAAATAAATAATAAAATAAAAAAAGTTTCAAACCTTAATTTAAGTTCCAGCGCTTCTAGCGCCCGCTACGGTGGTTTGATATATCACACTTTATATAAATATTTTTGAAATCACATAAAATCTTTATAAGAGATATTTAAGAATATTTATATAAAATTTTTAACAGAAGATATCTTAAAAATTGAGGTTGGTTCTGTGATTTTGTTTATCTTACTCCAGATCACACGTGAATTCGTTTAGATGTGATTTGATTCATATGGTACATTACTTCAAACTCTTTTAAAGAAAATTACAATTTTTTAACTAATGCTGAAGTAATGATGTTAGCTCGACACCCTGGATTTAACAACGCTGGACATTGTTTAAAGTTACTGCACCTATTTCTAATTAAAACTAGAGCTGTACTGGTTGTACTGATTGCCATTTTCGCTTTGCATGATCGTTTAATTTTTCGGCTATTATGGGAATAAATAAAATTAATTCCCTTTTTTTGCCGAAAGCTCTAAAACCTTTAATACAGTTAATTAGTTGTCTTAGACCGGGTTGTGTGGTTTTTGTGAATTAAAAAATGTTTAGGACAGTTGGACCTGTTCTTTTATTTTAAAGCGATCTTGCATAATTAATTAATAATAATAATTAGCTGATACTGACAATGATTCAATAACGTCACTTGAATCTCCCTCCACAGAATCGCAAAGATAATGAAATTTCTTAATATCAAAAATACGCTTGTCGTAATGAACTGAACACTTAGATGAATCTAAAAACGAAACTGGGAAGCGATAAGGGCTTTAATTTAGCAACATATATGGTATTTAATTATACTCGCGCCGTTTAATAATAATACATTTCAATTTATGTCAGTTACAGTTTTATCGGATGTTCAAATGTATCAAGTGTGCTCTACTTTTTTTTTAGAAAAGAACGTAGCGAACCCGGCACTCGATTACTTATTGATTATTTTGGTTGATCCCTCGAGGGTAATTTTGACGTCTTATTTATCCAGCGAGGTTAAAATTTTCTAATCTAAAGAAAATCCTCCAGAAATCTATTTTCTTTCACGTTTTTACGATGATTTGAATTACTAAGATACACAAATTTATAAAACAGTCTAGAGCAGTAACAATTTCCATTCTACATCCAAAAAATGAGAATTTTCCATCAGAAAGTTTGTTATGATAGCAATTCAAATGTATTAAAACCTTGCAGTTGTCAATCACTGATAATTTCTTTGGGATTTTCGTTCATAAAAAATTTTCATTGTCAACTTATTGACTTTTTCATTTGAACGAAACTCAAAATGTCGAAAATTTGTCAAAAATAGATTTGAAGTACTCTCTCCAAATTTTTACTCTTCTTTACAAAATTATGCGTTTATGCTTTCAAAATAATTATGTTAGCATTAAGGAACCCGCCACTGTCTTTTCCACCTAGAATGTGCCACATGTGATACAAACCCAGGACCTCTAGGCACGTGAGGGAGCAAGGGGAAGAAGGCAGTCGAGAATGAGCCGAGTAGATATCGAGAGCATAAGTAGAAGAGACCAATAAAGCGTGTGTTAAGTAAATTGTGTGTTATTGCATCGACAATTAATTAAGTACCATCAATAGAGTTTACATCAGAAGCGGGATATCTCCTTGTGTAAACAAAGGAGAAAGGACCTATAGTTTTTTTAAGTGACTTTTTTGTGAGTGTAATGCGTCAAGAACAATGGAAAACGATCGAGAACGCCCTACTGTAAGTGAACCAGCCGCATCCATCGACACTGACGGTGAGAATGAATTTTCCGCATCAGAAAAAATGTTGAGGATGTGGAAAATTCAGCAAGAGACAAACCAACACTTGCAAATTGAAATGATGAAAATCTTATCAACAATGGCCACCGGCCAAACAGCCCAAGTGTATGCTGAAATAAGTGCGCAGGGTAGTCACGCAGCTGGGACTGATGGCGTCAACGCTTCGGCGCAAATCCGGCTAACAAGCTACGACCCTGACGACACACCCTTTTCGATGGTCAAATGGATGGATGACGTCACCAGGATACAGCTGGAGTTTGGGATCTCCGATACCCTGATTATCTTGAAAGCTGCAGACGCCCTTAGAGGTCGAGCGGCGCGATTCTTCAAACACTGGAAGCCTGTGGTGCGCGATTGGGTGTCATTTCGTCGGGACTTTGAAGTGGCTTTTCCCGAACAAGGCACACCTGCTACTCGGATTCGTACGTGTATGGCTATTGTTAGCTCCAATTTTGACAGTTTTGTGGAGTACGGAAATGCTAAACTGGCATCAATTAAACGCTTTTACGCCAGTTTTCCGTGGTACATAATTATAAGCTTGATCGAGTACGATATACAGGACAAAGAGGTTAAAAGCCAAATTTCTTTGCAAGCTACAAACGAAATTGACTTACTAAAGTTACTAGCTAGGTGCGACGCGCGAAAGGCTAGTGAAGAGATGCACATCCGTGATGTAACCCGAAAACGACGTTATAATTTCAACTTTCGGGACGAACAGTACAGTTTCAAAGGAAAGTGCCGAAAATGTCACCGGTACGGACATAAAGGATCAAACTGCAAAAGTGCATCCCAAATTCCGATAAAGATTGGGTCATCATCAGGTTCTTCCGGCGCAAATTCAAAGAACTTGAAAACGTAACACACAGAAGATGTCTGCTGTACCAAACATGGAGCACCAAAACGAGTCATGCTCACCCAGAACACTCATTTCATCCATCAATTACAATGCAACACTCACCAAAGACAATACAGTTTCCCCAAGTTTATATTTGGTCGACACAGGTGCAGACGCTTTCTATATTGCACGAGAAAATTGCCAAAAGGTTAAACCTGAAAATTCAGCCGCAGACTCAATTTTTAACTGGAATGGGAAACTGTGTAATGAAACCCTTAGGTAGCTGTATAGCTCTACTATTTACATCAACGATGACGCTCGAAAATGACTTTTTAATTGTGCCAGACGGAGACGAAACTGATACCATGCGTTGTCTCGACCAGGAATTAAGATCGAAATAGGTAAAAATGGCGTCACAACCCATCACAACATTTTGCCCATTCGCATAACTGACGAAAGTAATTTGGATTTGTCAGGACTGGACGAGCGCGTTGCCGAAGCCATAAAAACAATGCTTAGACAAGCACAAAAACAAAACCATCTACTGTAACTTGTCTTTGACTGTAACAACAGGAAAACTAAAGGTAACACTCAGAGATTCCCAGCCAGTAACTTGCAAGCCTCGTCATTTGTCATATGGCGAAAGAGTACAAGTTAAGCAGCATAAAGGAACAATTAAAAAATGAATTTATTCGGAAAAGTGAATCTGCATACGCCAGTCCAATAGTGCTTGTTAAAAAAAAAAAAAAAAAAAAGAACGGGGATACAAGAACGTGTGATGCGAACTTTATTTAATGCTATGCGCGCAACTGTGAACGATAAAGACGAAAAGAAATGGACAAAAGTGCTACCTGAAATTGAAAATGACCTAAATGTTATGGTCAATAAATCAACCGGGTATGCACCCTCGGTGTTAATGTTCGGCGAGAATAGTCGTTTGAAAGCTACGGATCAGCTGTTTTCTGGTGTACCATTACATAGTGATGTCGACTTGAAGTTTATGGGACAAGTAAACAAACGATTAAAAAGAATTACTGAGCGAGCCATAACCAATTTTAAGGAAAAGCGGGTCAAAGCAGTGCCGTACATTGTTGGTGATAAAGTGGTTGTAGAAAATAGTCAGATGCCCTATGGAGGAAAGCTGAAGCCTTTTCAAATTACGCATTGCCTGGAAAATGTCTTGCAGTGAGTAGCCAGATGTAGCAGAACGACCGCAGCAGCGCACGAGCAATGCGAAAGGTTTGGAAGAGGGTATGCAAGCTTTCTAAAAATAATTTTGGCTACATAAGTTCCGTAAGTAGGTACACTAGATCCTCAAAATTAGTTTTGGTTTTTATTAGGTCCCTAAACCCAGGTTTAGGCAATAGGTCCCCAAAAACAGTTTTGGGCTAAATAAGGTCCCTAAACCCAGGTTTAGGCTATAGGTCCCCAAAAACAGTTTTGGGCTAAATAAGATTCCTAAACACAGGTTTAGGCTATAGGTCCCCAAAAACAGTTTTGGCTAAATAAGGTCCCTAAACACAGGTTTAGGCTGTAGGTCCCCAAAAACAGTTTTGGGCTAAATAAGGTCCCTAAACACAGGTTTAGGCAATAGGTCCCCAAAATAATGTTGGGCACGACGAGACAAAGTAGGCTAAAAGTGACCAGAAATCATTTTGGGCTGCAAAGTTTTTTCAGGTTAAGATTTGAACAGAGAGGTTCAGAAATACTAACAAGGATGGTGCGAGGACGCCCCACAGTCAGGAAGGCCGTGTTAGCATTAAGGAACCCGCCACTGTCTTTTCCACCTAGAATGTGCCACATGTGATACAAACCCAGGACCTCTAGGCACGTGAGGGAGCAAGGGGAAGAAGGCAGTCGAGAATGAGCCGAGTAGATATCGAGAGCATAAGTAGAAGAGACCAATAAAGCGTGTGTTAAGTAAATTGTGTGTTATTGCATCGACAATTAATTAAGTACCATCAATAGAGTTTACAATTATAAACACAAATTTTGGACTTTTCCGAAATTTAATAAATTTTTTCCACAATTTCGACTTTTTTAAATTTTTACATCAAACTTGCAATTTTTGTGTTTTTTCTTAAAACTTCGGATTTCAAACGGATTCAAAATTTGAACATCAGTCTTGCGAGTCTAACCCAAGTTGTTGCATTAAAAAAATAAATATAGCGTATTTTCTTGAAATTATGACTTTTTTACAAAATTCCTCAACCTTTCAAAATGTCATTTATTTTAATTGAACTGTCAATAAATATTTATGTTTTGTTTAAAATTTTTATGTTAAATAATAAATTCTAAATATTTCTAAAGATTTTGACTTATTTTCGAAATTTTGACCTCAGCCTAAAAAATTCTTTAAATTACAAATATATAAAATCGAAAACTCAAGATTTTTTATCGAAATTTTGAAACGTCAACTTTTTTTTCGAAATTTAAAACCCCCTTTTTTATTAAATCATGAGTGGTGGGTTGCCTCAAATTTTAAAATCCCAAAATTTAAACTTTGCTTTCTACTCTTACAATAAAGGTTTCAACCAGTGTTAAAGCTTTAATTTTATATTTTTAAGGTTTTAAATTTAATCAAGACTCTTTTTTTTAAGAACACAAGTCATTTATTTAAAATCTTGACTTTAAATGAAATATTTTAATTTTTTTCAAATGATTTTGATTTAGTTGCAAAGTTTTATCTTTAACCTCAAAATGTTGACCTATGTTTTGAAATTTTAGAACATTATGAATTTTTTGAAATCCTGGAATATTTTCCTAAAATTGTCTATTTTTTTACTATTTTTCTCGCAACTTTTCTGAATTCAAAATTTTGGCCTTATTTAGCTTTTTTTTTTTATTTTCGACCTTAATATCGAAGTATTCGACTTGAGATTTCGAGTGAAAACTTGAATATTCAAATATTTTTCTTTCGACTTTTTTCTATTTTTAAGGTTATTTCTGCAATGTTTATCTTTTCTAAATTTACAATTTCCATTAGCCAAGTTTCTTCTGAAAGATTATTTTTAAAATTGAAATATACTCGTATAACCAAATAGACTACGAAATAATTTAAATCAAAATAATATTAAGGCATCTATGCTCATGGCTCTTGAAAGAAATATTTTAATACAAAGCGAAAACAATGAAATATTAAAATATATTTAATCTACAAGCAAAAATTTGTCAACTTTATTGTAAAAGTAATTTACATTTATTTGAGCCGTAAAAATTATAAGTGCAGATATTTTACCACATTCGTTTACTGAGTACTTCAAGACAGTACGTGAATTGGATTTAGGGTAAGAGTTTACAGCATAATAATGGAATTATAACCCCTCACTAAAGGGCCGCTGACTTGGGTAGCCCGTGTAAACTTCAGAACCTTTAAGTTTGCGCATATTTACATGCTCACGATACCGCCTACTATGTACAGCTTTTGTTAGCGGTGTTTTCGTACTTAACTCACTAGATTCTCTATTTTCAATCTCTCGTAAACGTTTTTTACGCTCTCAATATGTCTTACACTGTTCGCTATTTTTCATACTCTTAATATCCATAGCTGATAGCCTTATCCAATGAAACGTCACTGGGTTAAACGAATATGGTGCACTGCGGTGAACTGTAAACTTAACATTCTCTCATAGTTTTTATGTCGGCCTCTCGACGCCGAGAGCGCTCGACTGGCGATCCGAGTATATCCGACCGACCGACACCTTGTTCTTCAAGCTTGAACGAAAACCCGAAACTTCACCCCATATCTCAACATAAACATTTCCAATGTTAAAAGAAAAATATATCTTTTTTGTAGTAGCAACTTGGTAGTAGTCAACAAAATTTTCAAAAAAAAACACAACCACAAGGCTTAAAAATTTTAGGCCAAATAACATTTAAAAGATAACCGCACAAGACGAATAGGTTTTTGGCTAATTGTTAGAATACTTACTGAAAAATGTTTAGGTAGCCACGAATGTAAGTTTCGTAAAAATGGTTTGTTAAACAGACTTCTCATTTTTGGAGCAATCAAAATCAACAACAAATGTTCAAGAAAATTCGTCCTTTAACTGTTATGCTGTTAGATTAGAGCTCAGGATTTTTAAGCGTTAAATTTTACAATGAAAATCAAAATGGAAATTTTTAGTAATTTTTTTTACGATTACTGCATGACAAGCATATTGCTAGAAACAATCGGATGTGCTTAAAAACGTTACACAATTCGAAATCTTAAAATATGTCTTTAAATGTATTGAAAGAGAAGATCGCCCTTGTTGTTCTTGATGTAAATTTTTTGTCAATTATTTTTGTTTCCTATTACTTATTATGATTAATTCTTTAAGCTTTTATTGCCCAAAGTTGATTTCCTACTTGAACAAACAAGAAATGTTTGATTTTTTTTATTTTGAGATTTATGTAAAATACCTCTGTAACAGCACAAAATTTTAAAAAATAAATAAATAATTTAACTTTTTTCTTATTTTTAGGTGAAGAATTCAAAAATGGTTAAAAAACATATAGGTCCCATTTAAAAAAACAGAGTTTTTTTGAATAAAACAAAAACAGCAAAGATTATAAATTTTCCATCACTCTGTATAATAAATGTAAAATCTGTTTACGTTATTATAGTCTTTATAATATTTTCTGACTTCAATTCAAATTTCATGTTTTTACTGCGAATAATAAAAAAGATACAAAGAGTCAAAATAACCCTCTTTTCTGTCATTTTTTTTCGAAAAATTGAAATATCTTTAAAACAATCAAAGGTAGCGATAAACATGTATACATAAACTTACCTTATTTTTTTACGTAAAATCTAAATAAAACATAAAATTTGAGGGTTGCCATTTAAAATAAGAAAGTTGATGTCTACTTCCGGTATAATCGGTAGTGGGGGGAAGTTGAAAATATTTTTAGAAGATAGTTTAATCCCGATTAGTCCCATCGACAAAATCAGTTTGCCTTTATAATAAGTAGTATTCCATATAAAGGTAACCTCCCAACTAAAAAAAACACCTGGTATATTGTTTGAAAATTTGCCTTTTTTTCAATTCTCAAAATTTTTGGAAATGTCGACTTTCAACATTTTTGATTTTTTCAAAATACTGATTTTTTTTTTAATTTTTACCTTTTATAATTAATTTTAACATTTATCAAAATTCCATTTTTTGAAAATTTCAAAATTTTGGACATTTTACAAAAATGTTGACCATTTTTAGAAATTTCAACTGCTTATGAAAAAAAATTTCAACCTTTTTTTCCAAATCTACGCTTGCAACATTTTCAATTTTTTAAAATTCATTTGAAAATTCGGCGCTTTTTCAATTCTCAAAATTTGGAAGTGTCGATTTCCAAAATTTCAAAATTTTTAATTTTTCGCAAAATTTTTTTTTCCTTACTTTCTATAAAAAATTTTGACATTTTTCAAAATTTAACTATTTTGGAAATTTAAAAATTTTGGACATTTTTCAAAAATTTTGATTCTTTCGTGCTTACCTACGTTGCATAAGAAAATCGTGTGCAAAATTCCTTCTAGGCCCATTATCGGTTTAGGTTGGGGGTTGTTGTCGATCAGTGTTTTGAGTTTTATTAAGTAGGTTGATGTAGTGGATGAATTTCCAAAAAAAAAACGCTGATACAGCTGACTTATTTATAAATTCAAATTTTCATCCTTCTAATTTTAAAAATGACAAATGTTGGAAATCACGTTCAAAACGTGAGAGCAAAAATCTATCGGTACTTATTTTAAAGTAAAATATTAGACACCCTCGATTGCTTTATGAGTTTCGCTGTATCTTTTACGAAGTGAAATCTGATACGGGTACTTCAACTTATTTGGAACACTCTTAGGTGGATGATTAATTCTAAGAACGCTGGTCAGTCCCTTTTCTGAATATAGGTTTTAAGGGATTAACGTTGACATGTATATTAGCACTGTATCATGAAATATACCAGATGTATTTGCAAATATTACGAAAAGATTCCTTTTCGACTATGAAGTCGAGATTATAATTTCGTCGTGACAACACACACCTTCCGAGACCTCTTGAATAAATAAAGTCTCGATAATTAAAGTGAGGTGTTTCATTGAACTAAATAGTTCATACACGCCCCATTTCCAATAACAAACTTCTAGGTTATGTTTCATCACCTTTTTAACTCCCTTAGGAGGTGAATTTTAAAAAATTCTTTCTTAGTGCTCACCTAAGTTATATAAGGAACTTGTGTGCAAAATTTGAGGCTTCTAAACCCTTCGATTTAGGCTGTACGTTGTCTGTCAGCCAGTACTTTGAATTTCATTAAGTTAATTTAACACCCTCTCGGGACGAATATCCAAAAATCCTTTCGTAATGCTCTAATCGTAACAGTACCGTATGCCGTTAACATTAGGGCATGTTGGTAACGCGTGGTGCGCGTGACGGTAACGCTAAACAATAAGTTTACCTTTATAGCCAAAATTACTCAACGCGTCCAAATGAGTTTTCACTTCAAAAATTTATACCAAAATTTTATTGTGGATTAAAAATAAGCAGCTGCAAAATCTACATACACATCACATTTGTTTTGGTGTGAATGTTATCTTTTATCATTAACAAATAAGTACTAACAACGTAAATAAGTCGTTCAAAGTCTTTGACTAATTAATAAATTATAAATTAAGAGTGATACAAATGTGGAACACAAAGATATTTTAGTTGGCATCGTATTCGTAAATTATTCATAAAAAATAAGTTTTTGTTGTTTACGCAGTGAACAATTGTTTAGGCAAAGTAACGAAATATGTTTGCAAACACAACCATCTCGACATAAAAATATAATAATATTAAAATAACAGATTTATTAAATAGATATTTTTAAGCGTTTATCATTTTTTTTAACACCGAACAAACATATTTTGACACATTAATGTTTTGCCGCCAGAGAAAGGTTAATGATTAAATACATAAAAATAAAGGTCACATTTTAATAGCAGACTTAAAGTGCATAAAATATCAGATTTTTATTTGAATGACATTACACAATTACGCTACTGTAATAAATTCAAAACAGACGGCGATATATGATAAGAAATTAAAATTTGAAACTTCATTAACTTCGTAATTGCACGTCGAACGCGCGTCCAATTCAACAAATGAGTTAACATGATGATCGAATTCAAAGATAGAAGGAAATAAGCACATTTTTTATGCGTTTGCACTTTAAAATATCGAATGGCAGCGGTTGCGGCCTTAGAAATATAAACATAAGTTCAGTTGTGGCGTCAAAATTAGAAACACTTTAGTAATGTAATAAATAAATGCAGCAGTAAACAATTAGGAGCCGTTTATTTGAACGAACCAGACAATGGACACTTAGCAGTGCAAAAATAAATCTAATCCTGTCCAGGGTTACATTTATTTGGTAAATATTGGAAAATACGACATAAAACCAGTAAATAGTACCAATGGCGTAGCCATAATTACCAATTTTCAAAAATCTTCACTTTAATTCAAAAAAGTATACTTTAATCAATTCACTTTTCGAAAACTATTTATCAAAATTTTATTTTTTTTAACCTCAATTTGAAAATTTCGCTTGTTAGGATAATTACGAGCAAGGGTATCAATAGTCACGATTTTAGACAAGAACTATTATTTAATTAACCGAAACAGGATTAATACATTCGAGGGTTTCAATACATTCAGTGCCGAAAACAGACTAATTTCTTATTCCCTGAATATGATAACGAAGGCTTTCACGGCCAGAGTCAGTACAGGATATACTTCTTCCGGGATTGGACCTTGTCAAAGAACTACTAAAAGTGTTCGACGTTTCGCCCACCATCGTAGGTGGCTTCTTCAGGAAATAAGGGAAGAGTTTCGCCTCTAGTATGGTGGACATACTGAGTTAACGTGCTCTTCTGTCTAAACTTTCTTATCCTTTGTACCAATTTTCAATTCAGAAGAGTTTCGCCTCTGGTATGGTGGACATACTGAGTTACCGTGCTCTGATGTTTTGAAATTGGCCTTTTCATTCTTTCATTTTTGCATATTTCCTCATATTCCTCTTTTCATTTATTTTTCTTTTCTTTGTTCCTGAAGAAGCCCCCTACGATGGTGGGCGAAACGTCGAACACTTTTAGTAGTTCTTTGACACGGTCCAATCCCGGAAGAAGTATATCCTATTCTTATTCCCTATTCAAAACAAGCGTAACCCTAATTCTTAAAATAATAAACACTCTTCAGGAATTTTTATGGCCGTCGTCGAGCGAGCAGCAGGTCGAGGGTGATGTCAACCTTCCTTCATATGTGTTGGTTACACGAATTAAGTAAGGAACCACAGAACATTAAGGAACATACGTGAACATGTCAAAAAATGACAGTAGATTAGAAAACTTTTTGTACACTTGATATTTATAATTTAAAAAATGACGAAATTTCATAGAAATGTTCATCTCTTTTTTAAAACCCTTGAAGGGTGAGTTTTTAAAAATCTTTTTTTAGTAAAAATTGTACAACAAATCGTATACCTTGAAATCAAGAAAGATTACAAAACACAACAAAGGTTGTTCTAAAAAATTGAAAAACTAATCTTTTCCCCTAAAACTAAGGAAGATTAAAAAACACAAAAAAGGTTGCTCTAACGCGTTTCGGTGGCCAAGGTATCATCTTCAGAGAGATTCTATCTACCTCTCCAGTGGCGGCTGGCGTATAAGCACTGTGGAACTGCAGCACCCCCAATTTCGCTTACGAGTTTTTTTCTCACAATTTCTTAAACAGTTTTTATTGCACAACTTTGTGTAGAAATTTTAAATTTTCTCTGCTTTTTTTTTATAGAAATTTTAGGCTTCTTTCACGAAGTTACGACATTTAAAAACATATTTTATTTTTAATTTTGACCAAAATCACATTTTTAAAAACTAATTTTTGTAAAAGTATTGGGGAAGAAATCAATATTTCGAGCAGGAATTAAAATGCTTAAGAAAAAAACTCAACTTTCTTTGTAAATGTCAACATTTTGAGAAAATAAATACAATTTCAAGAAAAACCTAAATCGAACCCATCTCGCATTTTACTATTTCTCTAAAAAATAAGTTAATTTTTACGAATTTTTACCTCAAATCTCATTTTGTATGGAAATTCTAAATTTTTTTCAGATATTTCGATTTTTTTTTAGGACATTTTGATTTTTTCTGCAGTTTCCTTTTTTCCTAAATATTTTATAAAAAGAAATTTTCTCAAAATTTCCATTTTTCCTAAAACTGTTGTTCTTAAAATTTTTTCTAGAAATTCCAACTTCTCCGGATTTTTCTTTTTGTTCCTCTAAATTTGCTTTAAAAATGTCAAGTTTTTTACGACACTGACAATTTAAAGTTTATTTTATTTTGTAGTTGTGACAAAAAATGTTTGAAAAAAAGGCTCTATAAAAATTTCAATATTTTGGGATTATCAAAAAATTTCTACTTATTTGTAAAGACATATCATTTTTTTTTTCAAATTTCGGCTTTTTCTCCAAAAAATTTTGCCATTTTTCTCATGAAATTTATGTTTTTCTTTTAACATTTTATACATAATTTTTTTTTAGAAATTTTGACTTTTTCTGGAGATTTTGTCTTTAAAATATTTTTTCTTGCAGAAATTTTGATTTCTCTCAAATTTGATTTGAAAACTTAAAAGTTTTTTAACGAAATTTAAATATTTTAAAGTTCATTTTAATTTGTAATTTTGATAAGAAACTGAAAATTGTTAAGTATCAATTTAGGGAAAATGAACTTCAAATCTGCATAAAAATAAGAAAACTTTGGGAAAAATATTGACATTTTAACAAAAAATGAACTGGGTAAACTTCAACCTTTTTTACAATTTGATATTTCTCTAAAAAATTTCAACTATTGTAGGACAAAAGAAAATTCTGAATCGGAATTTCCAATTTTTCTAGAAATGTTAAATTTATTGTTGAAATTCTCAAGTTCGAATTTAAAATTCAAATTTCGATAAAAAAAAGATCGAAATTTAAAGATTAAACTTAAAATTTCAAGAAAAAGCAAATCATATTTGTAGAAAAAATTAAAATTACTTATATGTAAACAACATTAAAAAAAAATAACACTTTCAGAATTAAAGATGCAAATTTTAAATAAATTAATTGTGAAAAATATTCTTATAATTTTGACCTTTAAAGTGGGACTTATTGAAATTTTTGAGAAAAAGAGCCAGCCTTTCTAGAAGAGTCTGAAAATTTCGAAATAAAAATTAATCAAAATTTTGAAAAAAATTCATTAACAATTTACTGTCGATTTAAATTTTTTCTAGTAATTTTGAAGTTCCAGATAAATTTCCAAAATAAAATATTGAAGGACATCGATTAAAAAAAACTATTTTTAAAAATTTCGACATTTTTTTTTGAAATTTCGATTTTTTTTCGAAAATTCCCCGTTTTTTTTCGAAATTTCGGCTTTAATCTCAAAATTTCGACTGTAACCTCGAAATTTCAGATTTAAACGCGAAATTTCGTCTTTAAACTCGAAATTTCGACTTTACACTCAAAATTTCGACTTTACACTCAAAATTTCGACTTTTTTCTCGAAAATTCGACTTATTTCTCGAAATTTCTACTTTTTTCTTAAAATTCCGAGATTAATGTCAAAATTTCGATTTTAATCTCGGAATTTCAAGTTTAATATCAATTTTTTTCTTGAAATTTCGAGAGTAAGTCCAAATTTCTATATTCTATAGTCAAATTAGGCAGAGGACAGTTGCGTCCACCACTCCTCTTTCCCAACAATCTTGACAGTTGGTAGTAGAGTGCGTTCAATAATTGCTAATTATAATTCGCAAATTTTGGACTTTTTTTATTGAAATTTCAAGAAAAAAGTTGAAATTTGAGAAGAAAGTCGAAATTTTGAGAAAAAGTCAAAATTTCAACCTTATAAGATCGAAATTTCGAGAAAAAACAATCTTGACAGTTGGTAGTAGAGTGCGTTCAATAATTGCTAATTATAATTCGCAGATTTTGGACTTTTTTTTATAGAAATTTCGAGAAAAAAAGTCGAAATTTCTAGAAAAAAGTCGAAATTTGCGAAAAGAGTCGAAATTTCCAGAAAAAAAGTCGAAATTTTAAGTTAAAAGTCGAAATTTTGATATTAAGGTCAAAGTTTCGAGAAAAGTCGAAATTTCGAGTTTTAAATCGAAATTCCGTGATTAAAATCGAAGTTACAAGAAAAACAATCGAAATTTGAAAAAAAAAGTCGAAATTTCGACCTTATAAAGTGAAAATTTCGAGAAAAAGGTCTAAATTTGGGGAAAAAGTCAAAATTTCGAGAATAATGTCGAAATTTTGATATTAAGGTCAAAATTTCTAGAAAAAAGTCGATATTTGAGAAAAAAGTCGAAAATTAAGAAAAAAAAAACAAAATTTCGAGAAAAAAGTCAAACTTTTCAGATTAAGGTCGAAATTTCGAGAAAAAAGTCGAAGTTTGAAAAAAACGTCGAAATTTTGAGAAAAAATTCGAAGTTCCGAAAGATTTCGAGAAAAAGTTAAAATTTGAGATAAAATTCGAGATTTCGAGAAAAAAATCGAAATTTCGAAAAAAAAGTCGAAATTTGCGAAAAAACTCAAATTTCGAGAAAAAAAGTCGAAATTTTGAGTTTAAAATTGAAATTTCAAGAAAAATGTCGAAATTTCGATATTAAAGACAAAATTTCGAGAAAAAAGTCAGAATTGAGAAAAAAAAACGAAACTTTAAGAAAAAAAGTCGAAATTTCGAAATATTTCGAGAAAAAAGTCAAAATTTGAGAAAAAAGTCTAGGTTTCGAGAAAAAAGTCAAAATAACGAGAAAAAAAGTTAAAATTTCGAGAAAAAAGTCGCAATTTCGAGAAAAAAGTAGAAATTCGCGAACAAAGTCGAAATTTCTAGAAAAAAGATCAAAATTTTGAGTTTAAATTCGAAATTTCGAGAACAGTGTCGATATTTCGATATTAAGGTCAACATTTCGAGAAAAAAGCCGAAATTTCGAGTTTTAAATCAAAATTCCGTGATTAAGATCGAAGTTTCGGGAAAAAGAATCGAAATTTGAAAAAAAAGTTAAAATTTCCACTTTATAAGGTGACAATTTGGAGAAAAAGGTCTAAATTTGAGGAAAAAGTCGAAATTTCTACAAAAAACGTAGAAATTTTGAGAATAATGTCGAAATTTTGATATTAAGGTCAAAATTTCGAGAAAAAAGTCGATATTTGAGAAAAACGGCGAAATTTCGAAAAAAAATCCGAAGTTTCGAAAGATTTCGAGAAAAAAGTTGAAATTTGAGACAAAATTCGAGATTTAAGAAAAAAGTCAAAATTTCTAGTAAAAAAGTCGAAATTTTGAGTTTAAAGTTGAAATTACGAGAAAAATGTTAAAATTTCGATATTAAAGCTAAAATTTCCAGTAAAAAAGCCGAAATTTTGAGTTTAAAATTGAAATTACGAGAAAAATGTTAAAATTTCGATATTAAAGTTAAAATTTCGAGAAAAAAGTAAAAATTTGAGAAAAAAAACGAAAGTACGCGAAAAAAGTCGAAATTTCAAAAAAACGTCGAAATTTTGAAAAAATTTGGAAAATTAAGAAGTAGCGAAATTTTCAACAAAAAAAAATCAAAAAATAATCGAAGCGTTGCAAATAAAGTCGAAACTTTGAAAAATAGTAGACATTTAAATTAAAACCAGTCGAAATTATTAAGAATGAAAATTTTCAATAAAAAAATTATAATTTTCCAAAAAAAATTATAAACGAGGATAAAATTTAGAAGAAAGTCGAAAATTTAAAAAATCAAAAGTCCAGTTTTGAAAAAAATTACAGTTTTAGAAGAAGTAAGAATTTTCAAATAGTAAAAATTAAAAAAAATATGTTATAATTAATTTTCAAAAAAAATTACAAAAAAAAGATAACATCCAAAAATCTAAATATTTACGAAAATGCGGAAATTTTTAAAAGAGTATTCAGCGTTTTCGGAAAAGGCAATACTTAAAAAAAATAAGGTCGAAATTACAAGAAAAAATCTAAGTTTCGCAATACGGTCGAAATTTGAAAAAAATCCAATCTTTCAAAAAACGCAACATTATCAAAAATTTTCATTGTCAATCAAGTTTTCAAAGAAATCTAAAATTTTCGAAAGGTAACGTTCTGAAAATGTCAAAATTTTCAGTCGAAATCTTAAAATTTTTAAAACGCTAAGCAGCACCCCCATCAGTTTTGGCTATGAGCCGCCACTGTACCCCTCTATCTCTCTGAAGATGATAGCTTGGCTATTGAAACGCGTTAGAGCAACCTTTGTTGTGTTTTTTAATCCTTCTTGGTTTAAGGGGACAAGATTCGTATTTCACTTTTTGAAGATAACCAAGGATCAGGCCCTTCCACCAAAATTATGCCTTTCTTAGTGCCCACCTACGTTACAAAAGGAATGCATGTGCGAAATCATGCTTCTAGACCCATTGGTCTAGGCTGTCTGTTGTCGACAGTGTTTGGAGTTTTATTAAGTAGATTTGCCAAGTTTATGATCTGGTAACTTGTTTTTTCCAAAACAATTAAAATTTTATTAGGATATTCCCTCGTAATGTGTTTTATTCAGTAACCATATTTTACAAAGATTCATCCTTGGTGTCTTATTCTTTTCTGGTCAAGATAAAATTAGTTGGAATATGCCAGTATTGGTATCGTAAAGAATGCAAAACGTTGGCATAAAATTGTGCATCAGAGATGATAAATGTGCATAGCGAGCGAAAATATTTGATTTCTGGCTCGTATTCTGAAAGAACTCTGAATAATGAAGTAGCATTTTTATGTAACGAAGATCATATTTGTTTTTTTATAGCTGCAAGGCGATGATGGACAAACTCATAAAATGAAAATAGATATTATAAAAATAAATCGAATACAGAAGATGTTATAATCGTTTACTTATTTAGGTATTCACTAAATAACAAACAAGAAGAAAATCATTTTAATGTACTTTAATATGATTAGAATATTTTGCCCATGAATATTATGGGTATATTTAAATATGATTTCTTTTTTTCGAATTTAAATAACAGGTTCTTGAAATGGTATTTGGCACGTTTAAAATTGATTAACTGACACACATTTGGTAAAAAATATTAATTTGAAAAATATAATTAGACCTTGTTTATTTTTTTGAAGGTTTCCCTAAAAAAATCGTAAATTCTGAATTAATTACCCAAACATAATATCAAGATGTATTTTCAGCTCAAATTACATTATTTCAATTCTTTTTCTTTTTTTAAAAATTTAATTTAATTCGAGATATTTTTGAGGGAATGATATAATAACATTTATAGAAAATTAAGAGAAAAAACATTTCTAGGGATCTAAATTAAAACCGAAGTTACTAACTGTTTTCTTTTTTAGGAACTTTTGGCAGAGGGCGTGGTTTCTCAGGGCCCATCCAGGACTACGGTTGTCCCAAGGGCTTTACCCCCATCGCAAATAAATGTTACCATTTCAGCGAGCGATCCGTGTCATGGGACGATGCCCATTTTAGTTGTTTAAACTTAAACAGCTCATTAGTAACGATTGATGGTCCGCGACAAGAATTTATGATCAGGTTTTTCTTGAAGTCTAACGTTCAAGGTGGGTGAATTTTTATATTTTGTTAGTTGTAAGCGTGCTTTAAGGTGTTTTTTTAAATTAAATGAACAGCTGAAAGTAAAACTGTTTATCGTATTCTGTGGCGTGGTTGGGAATCGTTTAGTATTTCCGCTTGGGGAAATTTAAGTCTAACAAATTATAAATAGCATTAAAAGTAGTGCACAGTAAATGATATCTTTTTTTTTTCTTCTAAAAGTGACGATATAAATACTTATACTCATTGTTAGAAGTTATCATATGGCTTCTCTGTATGCTGCTTAATATGATACAATACAGTTTGATGCATTCATGTTTCGCTTTAGGTTATCCCTTTAAGAAATAATTGATAAAAGCAAAAGTTTTATCGCATGAAATAGGATATTCTATTATTCTACGTCCGATAAAAAAATATCACTAGCGTTGCAAATATCGGTAGCTTTAGCAAAGGTTAGTCTCTGACATGTTTACCCCTTGTATCATCCTTCAAATATCTATATCTATATAAGAAAATTGGAGCGCTTAAGTGTCTTTCTGTCTGTCGGCTGATTTTTTGTCCGGGCTAATCTCGGAAACTACTAAATCAAATTTAATAAAATTGTTACTAAAATGTAGAGTATTTATAGGGGTACCTTTTAGGTTATCCTTATTCCAGTAAAACTTACCTTTCACTTTAAATAATTCAACAATTTAACTCTTCTAACCTGAGGCTAACAGTTTTACTGGAAGAAAATATAAAAGCAGAACCATAACAAGAAGGTAGGTGCAACATATGTAAGGGAACAGGGCGTTTCAATTTAAAAATTGAAATGCAAATCTTGTCCCCTAAAACCAAGGTTGCTCTAAGGCGTTTCGATAGCCAAGCTATCATCTTTAGAGAGTTACAATTGAAAGTTTTTTTCTAAGTTACAAACTTTCTAGGAAATTATGATCGTGTTGCTAATCAGTTGACTGGAATCTGAGCATATACTGATCAACATCAGTATATGCATGCAGAATGCAAATTAATCTACCATTTAATGTTATCTTTCGAAAAAGTTCTTTTTATTGCACATTAAATATAATTTGTGCTACATTATAATTCATTTAATAATTGTCCATTTTATCTGGGTCATCACTGAATGGACATTTATGTAAAATTACTGGGAATATAGTATAAATTAGGTGGATTCGCATCCGATATCCAATATAATTTGCTTTATATTATGTGTCATTGAACATGCAATTAACGATGAATTATTCACCAATGAGAAGTCAAGATAAAACAAATGATGCATTGTAATGTTATCTACGGCTACCGATGCAAATAAATATTGATTCTGTGCTGTCATTGTATATCTGATTTATGAATTTATTTTCTTGAATATTATGGTTAGCGGCAATAAGAAATTGTCGCACTTGATGTAAATGTAAATATACCTATTTATGGCATTACTTCTTCTTTTTCATCATCCTTCATCAGTCTCATCTGCATAATACTGGCTGGGTTCGTGTGTTTATATCTGATTTATTAATTTACTAACGTCCTTGGTGACTTCGTCTACCTAGATTTTTAATAAGCTGTTGTAATTTTTTGACAATCCAAACATTTGCTATGCACTGACATGTTAAGTATGCTTTCATTCGACGTTAGTTTCAACTTCAATTTGAATTATTCATTTGTCATTTCTGTTAATGTTAGCAAAAACATTTTTAAGTTTGGTATGGTTTTTTGTAAGCAGATATTAAAAATACAAATTTCAAATTCTCAGAAAAAAAAAACGTTTTCAAAACAATGGAACTGTTGTAAAGATATCTTTAAGCCCCAAATTTTAGTAAAAAATTTCGAAAATTTGAAAATAGAATAACAATTTTAAGTATCAAAATTTTAAGTTCGTGATAAAATGTTTGGGAAAAACAAAATGAAAGATTAAAAATGTGTAAATATATATATATATATATATAATCAATTCCCTTATACCGTAAGGTGTCGGGATTGGTATTCTCTATTTCATTCACAAAATTTTTTCCATTCCTTTTTGTTTAGCGCTAAAATTTTTGCTTCGTTTAGGTTTAATTGTCTCTTTCTGATTAATTTATCAATGATGTCACCCCATCTTTCTTTAGGTCTGCCTCTACGTCTCCGGTCCGATGTTCTTGCTTCCCATATTTTCTTTACTTGCATGTTATCTTTCATCTTTTGTATATGTCCCCACCAACCTAATTGTTTTTCTTCGACAATTTCTAATACAGGCTTAGCATCCAGTTCTTCCCTCACTTTTTGATTTCTTATTCGATCTCTTCTACTTATTCCCTTTATCGCTCTTAAGAACTTCATCTCGACTGCTTGTATCCGGATTTTCATTCTCTCCGTTAAAACCCAGGTTTTACTTCCAAATAGTAGTATAGGCTGGAAGATAGTCTTGTATACCAGCATTTTCGTATTTTTGGATATTTCTTTCTTCTTGACTATGGTTACACACATACTTGTAATATGCTTTAAGTGCTTTCTCTATTCGTTCATTGATGTCCCTATCCTGATTTCCTTTATTATCTATTATTACTCCTAAATATTTGAATTCCTTGTCCTGCTGTATATCCTTATTTTCCAATTGTATATTTATTTTTTTATTTTCATCTTCTGTTATCGCCATTACTTTTGTTTTATTGACATTTATTTTCATTTGTTTAGATTCTAGAGCATCTTTCCATATTTCTAAGTTAGTTTGTAGGTCTTCGGGTGAATTGGCCATTATTACTATATCATCTGCAAATGCACATTCTTTTATACAGACTTTTTGTAGATTGTAGTATCCTACTTGTAGGCCTGTTGTTTTAGTACATGTTTGTTTGAGTATGTCATCTATCAGGATAATGAATAGTAATGGGGTAAGTACTCCTCCCTGTCGTAAACCATCTCTTGTGTAGAAAGTAGAAGACTGCATATTTCTTGTTCTGACGTAATTTGCATTTTTCTCATATATGCTTTTTATTCCAGCAATTAATTTTCGGCTGACTCCTCGTTGTTCCAAACTTACCCATATTTCTTTTCTGGGTGCTCTGTCGAAAGCCTTTTCAAGATCAATGAACGCTAGATATGCCTCTCTCCGTTGTCTTAATATTTTATCCGTAAGTTGTTTCATCGTGAATATATGGTCCTGTATACTATGGCCTCTTCTAAATCCACTTTGGGATACACTTAATTGCATTTCTATGACTAAACGGAGCCTGTTTGCTAACACCCTTTCATATATCTTTGCTACCGTGCTCAATAAAGTTATACCTCGATAATTTTGGCATTGTTTTCTATCTCCCTTTTTATATATGGGCATAATAACACCTATTCCCCAATATTTAGGTATGTTTCCTTTTATCCATGCCTTATTACAAATGTTGTACAAGAGTTTTACACCTTTCTTTCCCATGTGTTTAATCATATCTGGTGTTATTCCATCATGTCCGGGGACTTTTCCACATTTTGTTGCCCTGATTGCTTCTTCAACTTCCTCTATCGTAAGTACTTCATTTTCTTCATCTGCTATTGTGTCATTTGTTTTTACTTCTTTGCCTTCTTGTGTCTCTGTTTCCAGTGGATTTAATAGTTCGTAAAAGTATTCTTTCCATCTGTTCATAATTAAATTCTCATCTTTTAGCAACGCGCCTTCTTTGCTTGTTATAGTCGTCAATTTCTTTTCTTTTCCTTTTCTTATTGTCTTCACTGCTTTATAAAATAGCTTGCGATCTCCTTTATTTGTCTCCTCCATTTTTTTCCCAAAACATTCCCATGCCTTCTGTTTAGCTTCCAAAACCATTTTTTTTTACTTTGGTTCTTCTCTCCTTATACAAAGTGTATTTTTGTGCGGTGTTATTATTTAAGTACTCTTTCCACGCTTGTTTTTTTAATTTAACTTCTTTTTTGATTTCATCGTTCCACCAGGCAGTTAACTTTTTATTGGCGTTGGTTGTAATCGTGCCACATGCTTTTTTAGCTGCTTCTATTACTACCTCCTTAAATATTTGCCATATGTCTTCAGTATCTTTTTGTTCAATCTCCTTTTCTATATTACTTATTTTTTCCCCAAGAATTTGGTGATAACTGTTTGCTATATCTTTTTCTCTTAATCTGTATGTTTTAATATTTTCTTTTTTTACTGGTGCAGTTTCGTGTCGTTCGTTGTCACTCCTACACCTCTTCTTTTTCCTAATTTTTACTACAACCAGGTAATGATCACTAAATATTTCCGCACTTCTTTTGACTCTTACATCCGTGATCGATTTCCTATTATTTCTTTGCACAAGTACGTCAATTATGGATCTTTCTTTTCTGTTTTCCGCTATTCTTGTAAATTTATGTATATCCTGGTGTTCATAAAACGTATTTGTTATTATGAGATCGTTCAATATGCAATATTCTATCATTCTTAACCCATTGTTGTTTATTTTTGTTTCCCCACAGTTTCCAATCACATTTACATTTCTATTCTCTCTTTTACCCACCCTACTGTTAAAATCTCCCATTACGATAATTTTACCTTTACCTGTCTCTGTGGCCAATGTTAGTTCCTCCCAGAATTGATCTTTATTACTCGCTAAATCATCTTCATTTGGTCCATACACTATTATTATGCATATTCGTTCCCCATATATATCATCAAATTCTATTTTTAGTATTCTTTCAGAAATGCCTTCCCAATTTAGTATATTATCTACTAATCCTTTCTCTATTATGCACCCAACCCCTGCCGCAGCATGTTTATTTTGTTCTACTCCACTGTATATTAAAAGGTGTCCATTTTCTAGCACTAGTTCCCCTTGCCCATTCTTCTTCGTTTGTGTTATTGTTAATATTTGGATCCCTGTCATTTCAAATTCTTCTATTAGTTCCTCCTCTTTTCCCCTTAGTCCTCTAACATTCCATGTTCCCACTTTCCAAATTTCTTTTCCTGTTTTTTCCTTTTTATTTATTTTTTCTATTGTTGTGTTTTTATGTGTTTTCGTATCCATTTTCATTGCCTTGTTCGTCATCATACTATTTACTTACCTCTTTAGATTTATTGCTCAGTTTTTTGAATTTGTATTTTCTAATTTTTCTTTGATTTTGTTCCATTTCCAAGTTTCTCCATCAACTATTATCTTGTTATATCCCATTTTGATATTCTTACCCATGCGTTTCTCCTCTTCTGCTTTATTTTTTAGTTGTCTCTGCTTCTCCCTTTCTTTATGCGTCAAGTCTTCATTTATGAAAATTTTTTCATTAATTTTTCTAAGCTTTGATTTGTTTTCAATAATCTGTTTCTTTTCATGTTCATTTTGCAGTTTCACAAGATATATATTTCTACCAATGTTGTAAGTTTCTTCAACTTTGGTTTGTATTTCTAATTTTTCTTTAAAGAAATTTTCCATTTCTGTAATTAAAATTGCATTGTCGTTTGTATTTACTGTTAGACCGTTGACAATTATGTTATTTTTCCTTTTATCTTTTTCGATCCACTCCAAATTATTGCTTATTATTTTTATATCCCTTTTCATTTTCTCGTTTTCTTTTATAATTCTCTCGTTTTCTTCTCTTAGTTTGGTGTTTTCGATTTGGATTTTTCTAATGTCGTTATTGTATTTTTTCTGTTCGTTTTTTATTTCTTGCATTTCTTCTCTTAAATCCTGCATCATACTAGTATAAGATCAAGCTTATCCTCGTTATCAATTGTTTTTGTTTTTATTGGCGTTCTCGACATTTTTTTTGTTCTCGCTAAGGTTTCTTCTTGTACCCTTTTTCTCTTGCCTCCTTCGTCTGTGGAGGACTCCTCCATGTCGGCGTCTCTCATATAATTCTTGTCCATGTTTATTTCTTTATTTCAGCGCTGATTCCTAACCTGATTACTATATGTTGTGATGCGCGTCTTTTCCACGAAAGAAACCGCTCCCCGGACTATCTCCTCGAAGGTCACGGTTTCTTATCTCTTATCAGAGCTAATACAAATGCAGAGTCTTACCTTAAATTACTAATTATTGCACTAACCTGTTTGTCTCTAGTGTTTTTTTAATCACTACACTGTTCTTATTGTTTACACCTTTGGTTTACCACAATTTTCTGAAATAATCGCTCATTAATTCCCGTAGAATTTGGGTTTATTAATGGAACATATATTTAGCAGCTGCTTATGCACGCACCATTACACATGTGTAAATACGAAATTTAAAGAAAAAAAGTAACCATATACATTTTTTTTTCCAATGTTGTAAATTTTGAAATGTATAGAATAAAGTTTTTGTATATTTTAGCTTGCAGTGCAATTTTAGGAAAAATTATGAACTAAAACTCTAAACTTGATATTGTGGAAAATCTCGAAACCACGAAAAAATTTGGAATTTATAAAAATTTCCGAAACAAAGTTGACATTTTGAAATTGTGTGAATAAAAAAAAAGAGACTGATGCAAACTTCACATTTTTTTTACCTCTAATCCTTTTGTTTTTTATCTTGTACTTTATGATCTTTACGACCATCGTAGGCATCGTGTGTTTCTTCAAAGTATTTTATATTACAGCATCAGTGGCGGCTCGCAGCCACAACTAATGGGGGTGCTGCGACAATGTTTAGCGTTTTAAAATGTTTAAATTTTCTAATGAAAATTTCGACATTTCAAAACGTTACTTTTCGAAAATTTTGGTCATTTTCCAAAATTTTAAATTTTTGGAAAATCTAAAAATTTTGACTTGTTAATTTCAATTATTTTCAAAATTTTGACACTTTTTGCAAACTGTCGATCCTTTATTTGAAAATTGTTTTTTTAAAATTTCGAATTATTTCGTAAATTTGATAAAAATTTTCAAATCTGGCAAATTTTGATATTTTTTTAATTTCGACTTTTTTTTTTGAAAATTTCTTCTTTGGCAAAATTTTTACTGCTTTTGAAACTTGTGTTTTTTTAAGTCAGACATTTCTTAAAACCTATTATTGAAAATTTCGACTAGTATTTCGTAAAATTTCGACTCTATTTCAATACTTCGACTTTTTTTCCAAAATTTCGACTCTTTTTGAAAACTTGACTTTTTTTTGAAAAGTTCAAACTTTTTTAAAATTTTATTTATACATTTTTTAAACATTTCCTATTAAATCTTCGTCTTAAAAGAAAAGATCCTTTTCAAAATTGAACTATTGAAAATTCCGACTTTTTTTAAAATTTTACCTTTTTAAAATTTCAACTTTTTTGATAATTACGAATATTTCGATAATTTTGAGTTTTCTACAATATTCAAAAAATTCAGCTTCATTGAAAATTTAATTAAAAACTGTCGTGTTTAAATGTCGATATTTTTCCAAAAATTCGTCTTTCATTGACATTCCCTAAATTATCGTAAATGAGGACCATTTTAAAAATTGAAATCCTTTACTTCTTTTGAAAATTTGACTTTCTATGAAAATTTCAAAATTTTTTAAGATTTGACTTTTTTTTTTAAAATTCGACTTTTCGGATAACTTTAGCTTTATTTTTTAAAAGTGGTAATGTTTTTCTTTTTAACTTTACATTTCTTTGGGAAAAATTTCGAAATAACATTCGAATTAAAAAACATTAATAACAAAAATTTCTATTTTTAAAATTGTGCAAAGTTTTGAAACAAATTTAAAAAAAACTTGCATTTTATATACAAATAAATTGTCAAAATTTGAATTTTAATCACAAAAAATTGGCTTCAAGCTGGAATATTTAATTTTTGAAATTTCTCTGGAACTTCAAAATTACTAGAAAAAAATTAATTTAGAACAGTAAATTGTTAATGAATTTCTTTCAAAATTTTAATTAATTTTAATTTCGAAATTTTGAGACTCTTCTAAAATTGTTGATTTTTTTTCTCCAAAATTTCAATAATTCCCACTTTAAAACTCGAAATTATAAGAATGTTTCCGACAATTAATTCATTTCAAAAAAACGTTGTTTGCTAATAAGAAACTTTTTTTAGAAATATGATCTGCTTTTTCTTGAAATTTTGGGTTTAATTCTTAAATTTCGATCTTTTTTTTACCGAAATTTGAATTTTAAATTCGAACTTGAGAATTTCAAGAATAAATTTAACATTTCTAGAAAAATAGGAAATTCCGATTCAGAATTTTCTTTGGTCCTTGGAGTAATTTTTTAGAGAAATATCACATTGTAAAAAAGGTTGAAATTTGCAAGGTTCATTTTTTCTTGAAATTTCAATATGTTTCCCAAATTTTTCTTATTTTTATGCACATTTGAAGTTTATTTTTCCTAAAACTTATACTTAACAATTTTTAGTTTCTTAGCAAAATTACAAAATAAAATAAACTTTAAAATTTCGTTAAAAAACTTTTAAATTCTCAAAACAAATTAGAGAAAAATCAAAATTTCTACAAGAAAAAATATTTTAAAGATAAAATCTCCAGAAAAGTCGAAATTTCAAAAAAAATTTTTGTATAAAATGTTTAAAGAAAAACACAAATTGCATAGGGAAAAAAAAGCAAAGTGTCTTATAGAAAAAATCGAAATTTGAAAAAAAATTGAAATATCTTTACAAAAAAGTCGAAATCTTTTGTTTTCTCAATATGTTGAAATTTTTATAGAGCTTTCAGGGTTTTTTCCAAACATTTTTTTGTCAAAACACAAAATAAAATGAACTTTAAATTGTGAAAGTGTCGCGAAAAAACTTTTAAAATTTTAAATTTTTAAAGCAGATTAGAGGAACACAAAGAAACATCTGGAGAAGTTGGAATTTCTAGAAGAAATTTTAAGAACATCACTTTCAGGAAAAATGGAAATTTCGAGAAAATTTCTTTTAAAAAATATTTAAGAAAAATGGAAACTTTGCAGAAAAAATCAAAATTTCCTAAAAAAAATCGAAATATCTGAAAAAACTCAAAATTTTTAAACAAAATGAGATTTGAGGTAAAAAGACGTATTAACTTATTTTTTAGAGAAATAGTAAAATGCGAGCTGAGTTAGTTGGATTTAGATTTTTTCTTGAAATTGGAATTATTTTCTCAAAATGTTGACGTTTTGAATAAAATTTGAGTTAACATTTTAATTCCTGCTCGAAATATTGATTTCTTTCTCAAAACTTTTACAAAAACTAGTTTTTGAAAATGTGATTTTGATCAAAATTAAAAATAAAATAGGTTTTTAAATGTCGTAACCTTGTGAAAGAAACCTAAATTTCCTAAAAAAAGATATAAGAGAAAATTAAAAATTTCTACAAAAAATTGTGTAACGTAAAGTATTCAGAAAATTTTGATACTTCGACTTGTTCTCCAAATTCTCCCTTTTTTCAAACTCCCAAAAAAATTCGAGTTTTTATTAATTTCGACTTTTTTCTTGAAATTTCAATCAATTAGTTGAAAGCTTTTCTCGAAATTTCGAGTTATTCTTAAAATTTTAAGTTTTCAAATTTTCTCGAATGTTCGAAAAAAGGGAGAGTTTTGCGAACAAGCAGAAGTATCAAGAAAAAACTAGAAATTTTCAAATACAAGTGAATATTGAAAAAATAATTCAAAATTCGCTCGTTTTTAGAAATTTTGATTTGTTTTTGATATTTCGAATTTTTTTCATAATTTGCCGTTTTCTCGAAATTCCGAGATTTTCTGAAAATTTCGATCATTTTCCTAAAATTTTGATCTTTTGTCGAAATATGATCCTTTATGTTTTTAATAATCTAAGCTTAAGTCCCTAAAATTTCAAAATTTCGATTTCGTAAATGCCTATTCTTTAAAATTTTCCTGTTTTATCAAAGTTCGACTTCCCGTGTGAAGTTCTGAAAGTTGGTTTTCGTCGAAATTCGTCTTCTTCTTAAAAATTCAACTCTTTTTTTCGAAAATTGCTTTTTTTTAATTTCGATTTTACTCGCTAAATATCACTTATGTTTCCAAATTTGACTTCTTAAAAACTGTTTGCTTGAAATTTCGCATTATTTTCGAAATTACGTTATTTTTCCTGACATTGAGGTTTTTTTTTGAAAACTTCCTACTTTTAGAATCTAACTTTTCAGAAATTTCGACTAGTTTATTAAAATCTGCCTTTTGCTCGAAATTGTGATCTTTATCTCAACATTTTGATCTTTATCTCGATATTTAGAATTTTTTTTTTTAAATTTGTTTTTTTTTGGAAATTTTGACTTTTTCCTGGAAACATCTCAAAAGTTTGCCATTTTTGATATAATGCGTGTTTTTTTTGAAATTTCGACTTTATCTCATCAAATACTTTATGGTTCTGGAATTCTCATCAACTGTTTCCTTAAAAGTCGTATTTTTTCAAAGTTGAGATATTTTTCTCAAAATTCGACTTTTTAAGATATTTCGGGTTAATCTCAAAATCCAATCTTTTCTATTCCTGGAAATCTGATATTTTTTCTTCGAAATTCGCCTTTTTTTCAAAATTTAGAATTTTTTTCAAGATTCGTCTTTTGATAAACGACTTTTTTCAAGAGTTGACTTTCTGTGTGAAATTCTCATCAACTTTTTCCTTAAAATTCGTATTTTTTTCGAAGTTTCGATATTTTTCTCAAAATTCAACTTTTTAAGAAATTTCGGGTTAATCTCAAAATTCAATCTTTTATATTCCTGGAAATCTGATTTTTTTTGCTCGAAATTCGCCTTTTTTCAAAATTTAGATTTTTTTTTTCAAGATTCGTCTTTTGATAAACGACTTTTTTCAAGAGTTGACTTTCTGTGTGAAATTCTCATCAACTTTTTCCTTAAAATTCGTATTTTTTTCGAAGTTTCGATATTTTTCTCAAAATTCAACTTTTTAGTAAATTTCGGGTTAATCTCAAAATTCAATCTTTTATATTCCTGGAAATCTGATTTTTTTTGCTCGAAATTCGCCTTTTTTCAAAATTTAGATTTTTTTTTCAAGATTCGTCTTTTGATAAACGACTTTTTTCAAGAGTTGACTTTCTGTGTGAAATTCTCATCAACTTTTTCCTTAAAATTCGATAGTTTCGATATTTTTCTCAAAATTCAACTTTTTAAGAAATTTCGGGTTAATCTCAAAATTCAATCTTTTATATTCCTGGAGACTTAATGAAGTCTTTTAGAAAAATTATTAGAAAAGTTCAAAATCACATTTTCAAAAACTAGTTTTTGAAAATGTGATTTTGATCAAATTAAAAATCAAATAGGTTTTTAAATGTCGTAACCTTGTGAAAGAAACCTAAATTTTCAAAAAAAAAACAGAAAAAATTAGAAATTTCTACAAAAAATTTGGTAATAAAAAGTGTTTAGAAAATTTTGAGAAAAAAACTCGTAAGCGAAACTGGGGGTACTGCAGTTCCACAGTGCCTATACGCCAGCCGCCACTGTACAGCATATTAACATCTGCTTTGGTGGTCCACGGTTATCTTCAAAAATTAAAATACAAATTTTGTCCCCTGAAACCAAGAAAGATTAAAAAACACAACAAAGGTTGCTCTAAAGCGTTTTGATAGCCAAGCTATCATCTTCAGAGAGATATCTCTCTGAAGACGATAGCTTGACTATCGAAACGCGTTGTTGTGTTTTTTAACCTGTTTTGGTTTCAGGGGACAAGATTTGTATTTCAACATCTGTTACAGGACTAGGAAGCTACGACCGATGGATTGGCGGTAAATACAACTGGAAACAGTCCAGGTGGATATGGGCGACTTCCGGAAAACCACTCAGATTTCACGCTTTCGCTAAAGCGCTGCCGAAAGACAACAGACATTTGCTGTGTATAACGCTAGATTGGCAACTCGGATACAGGTGATTGGGCAATTTTTTTAAATTATCCCAAGAACGTCGTTTCTTTTTGTTTTAGATGGAATTACAGCAGCTGTTTGGATAAAAAAAGATTCATCTGCCAAACCCCGACAAACGATTATCTAGCCGATAGACAAAAATACGGGAACAAATTTGATATAAGTATTTGTAAAAGAAAAAAACTGACCTTCTTTGAGAAGAGAAGATGTTTTAAGTTAGTTGGTGGATATGGCGGAGTTGTGTATCCTTCCCCAACACCCCCTTTGAGTAAGTATTTATAAATGTAACCTAATTTTCGCTTAAAATTTGCATTACAAGTGCCTCTATATTTCGAAATATGGAATAGGAATACTGAATTATTACTCACTCATATCGCATTCGAAGTCGCAGTCATGATAATTCATATTTCATAATCCATATGTTACTCATAATTGAAATGAATGATCGCTCTCAAGTAGAAGTGCGCAGTTGTGTCGAGTTGTTGAATGATTTCTCACTTCTCGGGCACTTTGAAATATGGAATATGGAATATCACTCGGTCGAAGTCGAAATAATCGTATTGAATGCTCTTTCAGTCGTTGGATAGAAAGCGCGTGTCGCACTATTGAATGAAATATTTAATATGAAACATCACTTCTCATTTGCAATCATCGAATGGTCAATTATACGGCCATAATCGAGATATTTCGATTATATGATCTCTCATAGTCGCCCAACAGTAAGAATCACGTTTGGAAAATATTCGTTTATATTCTGTTGCCAAACAAGTAAATTTCCTGGATGATGTTTCATCCTAAATTACACGGAATTAAACCTCTATACAAAGGCGATAAGATAGTCGATATACGTAATGATAAATAATTATGAGAACGTCAGTTTTCGATTGGCATTCATTTAAAAAAAAAATTTTCTACTAAATCTCTTCGTCGACAATTTTAAACGCCTGATGAATGTTAGGATCTGGCATTTTTCAGTTCTATGGATAGTTCTTGTTCTTGGTAAGTCATAGTAATTTAAATTTATAAGTGAAACTTGTGGGGGGGGGGGGAGTGGTGTTAAAACTAATACATCATACCAAAAACTTTTAGAGTGACAGGAATTTTGCATTTTCATGCAGAAAGCAGCACTAACGAGACTGACTTGTTACGATTTAGAAAGATTGAAAGTAGTCATATTTATTCTTAGAAATTATCCATAGCCTCTACCCATTAAAAGCAATATTTTCATAAGTAGGGATATTTTGGGGGCTCTTCCCTCCTTCATAAGTATCATTTAGACTAATTTTGGTGGAACTGGACTGGTCCTTGGTGATCTTGGTGATACAAATCTTGTCCCCTGAAACCAAGAAAGATTAAAAAACACAACAGTTGCTCTAACGCGTTTCGGTAGCCACGCTATCATCTTCAGAGAGATACTTATCTGTCTTGGTACATCAATTTGGAATAATTCTTGATTAGTTCTAGTCTCTGATTAGTTCCCTCAAGTGGAGTTTTCTTCTGTATTTAGATTAATTCCTTTGGGGTTTTAGTGCTTTAAATCGATTTTGTTACTACAGAACTCACAATTTTCTCTTGGCTGAAGTTAGGTCATTCGACCTGGGGAGGCCAAAGCTTCGCTACCATTATTTTTTAGTTTGTTAACCATTTTTTAAGGTAGGACCATTTGACTAGTTGCTGTTGTTCTATTTTTTTTTGCTGTAACCAGTGGCGGCTGGCCTAGAGGCACTGTGGAACTGCAGCACCCCCAATTTTACTTACAGGTTTTTTTCTCAAAATTTTCTGAACATTTTTCGTTACACGATTTTTTGTAGAAATTTTAAATTTTCTCCGATTTCTTTTTATAGAAATTTTAGGTTTCTTTCACGAAGTTAAGACATTTAAAAACCTATTTTATTTTTAATTTTGATCAAAATCACAATTTCCAAAACTCATTTTTGTGTAAGTTTTAAGGAAGAAATCAATATTTGGAGCAGAAAGTAAAATGTTAAGAAAAAACTCAAATTTCTTTGAAAAATGTCAACATTTTGAGAAAATAATCTCAATTTCAAGAAAAAATCTAAATCCAACTCATCTCGCATTTGACTATGTCTCTAAAAATTAAGTTAATAATAAATCTTCAAATTTTTACCTCAAATCTCATTTTGTATAAAAAGTTAGAGTTTTTTTTTGCAAAGTTTCCATTTTTCTTAAATATTTTATAAAAAGAAATTTTCTCGAAATTTCCATCTTTCCTGAAAGGGTTGTTCTTAAAATTTCTTCTTAAAATTCCAACTTCTCCAGATTTTTCTTTATGTTCCTCTAATTTACTTTAAAATTGTCAAGTTTTTTTACGACACTGACAATTTAAAGTTCATTTTATTTTGTAGTTTTGACAAAAAGAGTTTGGAAAAAACCCTGAAAGCTCTATAAAAATTTCAACATTTTGGGAAAAACAAAAAACTTCGACTTTTTTGTAAAGATAATTCAAATTATTTTTCAAATTTCGATTTTTTTCTTTGCTTTTTTTCCTATTAAATTTGTGTTTTTCTGTAAACATTTTATACCAGGATTTTTTTTTGAAATTTCGACTTTTCCTGGAGATTTTGTCGGTAAAATATTTTTTCTTGTAGAAATTTTGATTTCTCTCTAATTTGTTTTGGAAATTTAAAAGTTTCTTAGCAAAATTTTAAATTTAGGAAACATAAACTTCAAATCTGAATAAAAATAAGAAAACTTTGGAAAAAATATTGAAATTTCAAGCAAAATGTAATTTTCAACCTTTTTTACAATTTGATATTTCTCTAAAAAATTACTACTACTGTAGGATCCAAAGAAAATTCTGAATCGGAATTTCCAATTTTTCTAGAAATGTTAAATTTATTCTTGAAATTCTCATGTTCGAATTTAAAATTCAAATTTTAATAAAAAAAAGATCGAAATTTAAAGATTAAACTCAAAATTTCAAGCAAAAACAAATGATATTTCTAGAAAAAGTTGAAATTTTTTATTCGTAAACAACATTTTTCAAAAAAATATTTTCCGAATTAACGAAACATTTTTTTTTAAATAAACTAATTGTCAAAAATATTCTTATTTCGAAATAAAAATTAATCAAAATGTTTAAAAAAATTCATTAACAATTTACTGTTCTAATTTAATTTTTTTTCTAGTAATTTTGAAGTTCCAGAAAAATTTTAAAAATCAAATATTCCTAGCTTGAAGCTAATTTTTTTGTGATTCAAATTTAAATTTCGACAATTTATTTGTACATAAAATGCAAGTTTTTTTGAGAATTTGTGTCACAACTGTGCACAATTTTAAAAATACAAAATTTTGTTATTAATTTTTTTATATTCGAGTGTTAAATCGAAGGTTTGATCAAGAAATGTAAATTGAAAAATAAAAATAAAGGTAGAATTTTTTAGAAAAAAGTCAAATTTTAAAAAATTTTGAAATTTTCATAGAAAGTCAAATTTTCAAAAGAAAATAAGCATTTCGAAACAAATTTTTAGTTTATAAAATGGTCGACATTTTCAATAATTTTGGGAATGTAAATAAAAAACGAATTTTTGGAAAAATATCGACATTTAAAATTAATTAAAATTTTTTGGAGTTTTTAATAAAATTAAAATTAAACAAAAGCTGATTTTTTTGAATATTGAAGAAAACTCAAAATTATCGAAAAATTCATAATTATCAAAAAAGTTGAAATTTTGAAAAGGTAAAATTTTGAAAAGAGTCGAAATTTTCAATTGTTTAAGTTTAAAAAGAATCTCTTCTTTTAAGTCGAAGATTTAATTGAAAATGTTTAAAAAAATGTATAAATAAAATTTTTAAAAAAGTTCGAGCTCTTAAAAATAAAGTCAAGTTTACAAAAAGAGTTGAAATTTTGAAAAAAAGTCGAAGTTTTGAAATGGCCTCAAAATTTTACGAAATATTAGTCGAAAATTTCAATAAAAGGTTTTAAGAAAGGTCTGACTTAAAAAATAATTACAATTTTCAAATAAAGTATCGACAGTTTGTAAAAAATGTCAAAATTTTGAAAATAGCTGAAAATAGTCAGAATTTTTAAGTTTTCCTAAAATTTTAAATTTTGGAATATGATTAAAATTTTGAAAAATTCGAACATTTGAAAAAGGCCGGAATTTTCAACAAAGTGGGAATTAAAATCAAAAGTCGAAAATTTCAAAAAAGTGCAGATTTAGGAAAAGGTTAAAATTTTCAATAAAGAAAGTCGAAATTGGTTGACAAGGGAACAATTTTCAAAATCTTTTAAATTTCCGAAAGAAGTCAAAATTTTGTAAAAGAAGAAATTTTCAAAAAGAAAAGGTCGAAATTTTATAGTCGAAATTAAAAAAATATCAAAATTTGCAAAATATTTGAGAATTCTTATCGAATTTACGAAATAATTCGAAATTTTAAATTTTGAATAGTTGGGAAATTTGCACTCAATTTTTCAATAAAAACCCAAAATTTTCGAAAATGGAATATTGAAAACAAGTAAAAATTATCAGATAGATCGAAGTTTTCAAAAGTCGAAATATTGAGAAGTTAAAATTTTGGAAAAAGTTTAAATTTTTGGTAGTTAAAATTTTAATTAAAGTGGAACATTTTTTAAAAAGTTGAAATGTTAAGTCAAAAAATTAAAATTTTGAAAAAATGTGAATCTCATAAAATTTCAAAGTTTTCAAAAGAATCGAAATTTTTCAAGAATTTCGAAAATTAAGGAGTAGCAAAATATCCAACACAAAATATCAAAAAAATAATCAAAACTTTGCAAAAGAAAGTCGAAAATTTGTAAAATAGTTCACATTTAAATAAAAACCAGTCGAAATTATTAGGAATCAAAATTTTCAATAAGAAAATTATAATTTTTCAAAAAAAATTATAAACAAAGATGAAATTTAGAAAAAAGTCGAAAATTTAAAAAGTCAAAAGTCCAGCTTTGAAAAAATTTACATTTTCAGAAAAAGTAAGAATTTTCAAATAGTAAAAATGAAAAAAAATGTAATAATTTTTAAAATTACCAAAAAAAAAACACTACACCAAAAAGTCCAAAAATTTACCAAAATGCAAAAATTTTCTAAAGAGTATTCACAGTTTTTCAGAAAAGTCAATACTTAAAAATAAAATAAGATCGAGATTAAAAGAAAAAATCTAAATTTTGCAATACAGTTGAAATTTGGAAAAAAATCCAACTTTCAAAAAACGCGACATTATCAAAATGTCATTGTCAAGTTTTCAAAGAAATCTAAAATTTTTGAAAAGTAACGTTTTGAAAATGTCAAAATTTTCAGGCGAAATCTTAAAAATTTTAAAAGTCTAAACATTGTCGCAGCACCCCCATCAGTTTTGGCTACGAGCCGCCACTGGCTGTAACCAAATGCAAGTAGAATACAACCTAGACTGTAGCCCTCCAGGCGTGTATAGTGAATGATAGGTAGCTGAACTACCAACAGTTGAAACACTGTCACCTAGCGAAACGGTTGCTCCTTAGGAAAGTTCCCAGAAGACAAGGATTCTAATGCATATACCAATAGGTTTAAACATTTATTAGATAAATGTTCAAACCTATTGATTTGTGCTTTAGAATCCCTGTAACCTAAGGTCAAATATTTGTAAACTTCTTAGTTAGTACATTTCAAACCTTTTTCTGATAATTTCAACTTTTTTGTCAAAATTCTAAATATTCCAAAAATTTTGACATTAAATTACTGCTTCGAAAGGTTTTTCTCTAAAAAATTTTAAACACGGAATTTGTTTTTAAAATTTTGATTTTCTTTTATTAAATTTCGACTTTTCCTCGCAAACTTCGACTTTTTCTCGAAAACTTCGACTTTTTTTCGATAACTTTGACTTTTTCCTTAAAAACTACATCTTTTTTAAAAGTCTGGATTTTTTTAAGAAGTGAAGCTTTTTCTTTAAAAAAATTCGTCCCCAAATTTGGATTTTTTTGAAAAATTTCACCCTTTACAATTTTACGTTTTTCCAATTTTACAGCGATTTCTGAATATTTTGGCTGTTTTGACGTTTTAGACCCCTTTCATTATTTCAACTTTTTATTAAAATACTATTTAATCTTTTTAAGTGCTGCAACTTTTGTGGAAAATTTCGATTTTTTTAAAATTCAAGCTTCATTAAAAATTTGGTCTTTGTTCCAAATTACGAATTGTACTAAAATTGTCAACTTTTTTTTGCTTCAACTTGAAATTTATACTTTTACTCAAAATATTTTCAAAAATATTGACTTTTGTTTGAGAAGTACGATTTTTCAAATTTTGGATGTTTTGAAAATTTTGACTTTTTTCAATATTTCAATTCGCTCTAAATATTTCTAATTTTTTTTGGGAAATTTTGACTTTCTTTGAAAACTATACATGACTGTTTGTGAAAATTACACACGACTTTTTTTTGAAAATTACACACGAATTTTTTTTGAAAATTAAACACGACTTTTTTAAAATTTTTGACATTTTCAAATTTCCCTTTTTTCTAAAGTTGCCACTTTAGATTTTTTTAATCTTACTCCTTTTGAAAATTCCTACTCTTATCTTAATTTTTTTGAAAATGTTAACTCAATATCTATTTTTTTTGGAAATTGCACCTTTTTTTAAATTTTAAGCTTTACAGAAAATTGTCTTTTTTTACAACTACGACTCTACTGAAAAATCCGACTTTTCTAAAATTCTATTTTGGTCTGGACTTTCCATTTTTTTCAAAATTTTGACATTTGAAAATTTTGACTTAATTTTCGAAATTTTGACTTAATTTTTAAAATTTTAACTTTTTAGAAGTGATCGCTTTATTAAAAATTATGATTTTTTATATTTTAGATTTTTGGATTATTTTGACCTTTTCCAGTATTTCAACCCCCTGAAAATAATTCGAATTTTTCTTAAAAATTTCGACTTCAAATTTTTCATATTTTCAAATGCTTATCTTTTTTTAAATTTCCATTTTAATATTTCTTTTAATTCCAATTTTTTGTAAACTTTCGACTCTATCTCGATGTCTTTGTAAATTGCGATCTTATAAGAAATCTCGGCACTTTTCTAAAGTTTTGACTCTTTTAAAGTTTTTTTAATTAATTTAATTAATAATGATTTTTTTTGGTAATTTTATTTTTTTTTAATTTCGACCTTTTGAACAATTTAAAAATTTTGATCCTTTTTGGATCCTTAAACTTTTTTTGGAAATTTAGAGATTTTCAAAAAACCACTTTTTGTAAAGCTTTCAAGTTTCAAAAGAGGTAAAATTTTCAAAAAATTTTTTATGTCCAATTTTTGGTAAAATTTGACTCTATCTCGACGTTTTTGTAAATTGCGATCTTATAGGAAATCTCGGCACTTTTCCAAAATTTTGACTTTTTAAAAGTTAATTTAATTAATAATGATTTTTTCGTAATTTTACTTTTTTTTAATTTCGACCTTTTAAACATTTTTAATTTAAAAATTTGTATCCTTTTGGATCCTTAAACCTTTTTTAGAAATTTAGAGATTTTCAAAAAACCACTTTTTGTAAAACTTTCGAGTTTTAAAAGAGGTGAAATTTTCAAAAATAGTCAAATTTTTTAAGTAGAAATTAGAAATATGACTTTATTTTTACTTCCTTAACATTTTCCGCATTTTCTTCAAATTTGGAAATTTGAGATTTTTTGAAAAATCATAAGTTTCTTAAATCTTGCTAATTTTAAATGTTTAAATTTTTTTAAAAATATTACACTTTTGAAAATTTGCTCTTTTTAAAATTTAAACTGCGTCCAAAATTTTTCAACTTTTCAAAAATTCCGATTTTTGGTGAGTTTTTACATATATATTTTAAAAACGTCGACTCTTTTTAAATATTTCAACTTTTCGTATTTGAGAATTAATAATTCTTCTCAAAATTTCGACTTATTTTAAAAAATTTCACTTCATTTGTAAATTTCTACTATTTTTCAAAAGAAATTAACTTCATTGAAAATTTAAATATTTTTGTAGATTTCAATTTCTTTGAAAATGTTGAGTAGAAATTTCTACTCGTCAAACATTTTTAGTTTTTTTTTAATTTTCAGATTTTTCAAGAATTCTTATTTTTAATATCGACATCATTGAAAATTTAAACGTTTTAAAAAATGTTGTTCTTCTTTTCAAAACTTGGATATTTTTCAAAAATTTCGTCTTTTTTTATAAATTTTCAAGAAATATTGCAAAATTTGGTCTTTTTCTCAACTTTTCGGTTTTCAACAATTCCAAAATTTTCGAAATTTCGACTTTTCTCTCAGCGCTTCCAATTTTACCCTCTTAATTCAAATTTTGATATAAAATTCGAAATTTCTCTTTTTTCTCAATATTTTAAGGATTTCGTTCGAATTTTTAAAAAAAATTTCGAGTATTCGGTACAGAACCGAACTCGCTCTTGGTTGAATTTTTTTTTGTGAAACGGACTGGTTCTTGGTTATCTTCAAAATTGATATACAAATCTTGCCCCCTGAAACCAAAAAGATTTAAAAACCCAACAAAGGTTCCCAAGCTATCGAAACGCGTTAGAGCAACCTTTGTTCTGTTTTTTAATCTTTCTTGGTTTCAGGGGACGAGATTTGTATTTCAATTTTGAATTTTTTGTGTCATTGGCAAAATGGAATTTCTATTAAAAGTTCAACCAAAAATTTTGTTAAACATTAGGCCTTATTGTATTTCAAATGTTGGCAATATTTTTTCAGAATTCTGGCAATAATGTTTGAGAATTTATTTCAAAATTTTGATCGAACTTCTAGCAAAATTCTACTAAAATTGATGAAAAATTTCATCTATAATTTCTGATAAAATTTTCGTAAATTTCAAGCAAGATCTGTTTCAGATATTAAGCGAATAAACTGGGCCTTGTTATATTCAAATTTGTGTCAAAATATTTCTTAATATATCTGTTGATATTTTTCTTAATTTTCTGTCAATTTTTTTTCAATTTCTATCAATTTCTTTTTGGATTTCTGGCAATATTTATTATGAATTTCACTTCTTTTCAAATTTCAAACGAATCAATTATAAACCTGGTTTTATGTTCAATTTTTCTCGGATTTCTAGTCAAAATTTTACGAATTTGCAAACTTTTTATTTTCTGTTTTATTTCAACAACAATGGAATTTACATCGAAATTTTGTATGCCTTTCAGTAGAAAGTCTTTTCAAATGTTAGAGGAATAAATTAAGCTTTGTTTTATTCAAATTTTTGGTAAAAAGTATTTCGATTTCTATTAAAATTCTTCTTAAATGTTGTTTTTCGTTAATTTCTAAAAAATTGAAATTATAATCTTGTCCCCTGAAACCAAGCAAAATTAAAAACACAACAAAGGTTGCTCGAACGCATTTCGATAGCCAAGCTATGATCTTCAGAGATACTCTATCTCTCCAGCCAAGAGCGATAGAGTAGCTCTCATTTTTTATCTCAATTTTTGAAGATAACCAAGGACCAGTCCGTTCCACCAATTTTATCAATTTCTGTCAAAAATGTATAAATTTTAATCAACATTTTAATCCACGTTCTGGCAACATGTTCCAACATTTTTTTTTCCAATTTTCAGTAAAGTTTTTCTTGAGTTTTTGGCGAAATTTCTCTTCATTTTCTTTCAAAATTTGTTCCGAACTTCTGGCAAAATTCTTTATGAATTTCAATTAGGAAATCGTTTATATTTTTAACAATAGATTTGAACATTAGGATTCAGGACTTAAAATACTTATTTATGTGTTACCATACGCTAAATAAAATAAATAACAATAGATTACCATTTTTTTCTTGAATTTATTTTTTTTGCAAAATTCATCTCGAATTACTCTTAAAATTACAACCAAATTTCTGCTTCTTTTAGATATTAGGTCTCATTTTATTGGCAATATTTTTCTCGAATTTCTGGCATCATTTTTCTCGAACTTCGGGCAAAAATATTAACGAATTTCTTTGCTATTTTGTTCCGAATTTCTATCAAAATTCTTCTAGAACTTACAATTTCTGGAAAAATTCTTCTTGAATTTTAACAAATATCTCTTTCAAATGTTAAGCGAATGAACTACGCCTCGTTTTTTTTTAATTTTTGACAAACAAGATTCTAATTTTGTTTAATTTTAGGTGGATGTTTATCAAAATTCTTCATGAATTTCAATCAAAATTGTCTTCTTTTGAAAAAATCAGTTAATTCTGTTAAAATGTTCCTTGCATTTTTATCTTCTTGTGTCTCGATTTCGGTGAAATTTGTTCATGAATTTCAACCAATATTTTAATTCACTTTCTGGCAACGTGCCTCCCGAATTTATATTCTTTTTTGAACTATTGGCAAAATTATTCTTTTTTGGTTTAATTTGTCTTTCATTTATGTCAAAATTTATCTTCATCATTTCATTCATGTCAAAATTTAATTTCGGCCGAAGTTTGTTTCAAATTTTGTCTTATGGTACTTAAATTTCTTTTCTCGAATTTCTAACATTTTTTTTTGTCTTTGGCGAGGTTTTTCTATGATATCTGTCAAGATTCCAGCCGAAATACTTTTCAATTTTTTAGGAATCAATGAAAACTCAGTTTACTCTTAATATTAAAAATTCTCGAATAATTTCTGGCAAAAATTTATTAGTAAGTTAGGGACCTTTTTGTTGCTAGTTAAAAAGTTAAATTATTAGAAAAATTTAACTCCAGGAAGCTTGTTGTTGGTGGTTAACTTAGGGCGTCCAATCTAATGGAACCCCCACTGGTTCTAATATAAACTCAAAATGATTTGGATTTGGTTTCTCAGTATTTTAATATTAAGCCTAAGGTTTTGATTTTTCTTTTGAAAGTTCCTTTTCTCGAAATTTTATCTCAAAAACAGCTTAAATTTAAACAGAATGTTTTAAACCCGCTAATGTTTTTATTATTTATACTCTTCCATTTTTTTCTCAAAATTAATTGATTAATATATTTTTTTTGGTGGATTGGGCTGCTCCTTGGTTATCTTTAAAAACTAAAATACAAATCTTGTCTCCTGAAACCAAGAAAGATTAAAAAATCCAACAAAGGTTGCTTTAACACGTTTCGATAGCCCAGCTGTCATCTTCAGAGAGATACTATCTCCTGAAATACAAATCTTGTCCCCTGAAACTAAGAAAGATTAAAAAACACAACAAAGATTGCTCTAAGGCATTTCGATAGCCAAGCTATCATCTTCAGAGAGATAGTACCTCGCTGAAGATGATAGCCGGGCTATCGCAACCTTTGTTGTGTTATTAACCTTGCTTGGTTTCAGGGGAAAAGATTTGTATTTTAATTTTTAATGAATATTTGTCCAGAGCTTCTGGAAGGTTTAAATGGGGCAAACGAAACTGACGAGACCTAAAAAAATCGAAGAAGTTCGAAACCGGTTTTGAGTTCCCAAACTTTGAATCTGAGAAATTTTCAAACGTATTGTGTGGATTAGAAAAAAATCTTTGAACCTGTAAGTAGATTTCCTTGAGATTTTTAAAAGTTTTTACTTTTATTTTTGGTTTTACTGAAAGTTCAGAAAAGTTTTTTCGAATATTTGTTACTTTCGATATCGCTTTTTAAGAATTTAGTGTTTTGAAGCGATTTTCTTGAGATTTTAAAACTCTAGATAAATTTCTTTCATAAATTAGTTTCCTTATCGATTGAAAGCTTGTCTATTTAGGTTTTATTAATTTTATTTTTAATTTAAAACTTCCCTTAAATATTTGACATTTTATTTGAAAAGTTAAAATATCTAGAAGTTTTTAGTGTAAGAATTTTGGATTTTATTACTTTAAGACTCTAGGCTATTCTTTTTAAATTCTTGGCATTTCAACAGTTTTCTTGTTAATTTAGACTTCTAATTGAAACAACTCTAAACACGCTTTCTTAAAATTTTAGAATTCTAAATAGCTCTTCTCGGGAACTTTGGAATTCTAATTTAATTTCTTTGTATATTTTACGTATGTGTGTAATTTGTGTATGACTCTATGCTAGTAATTTTATTTTAGTTGCAGCCCCAATGCCGTTGAAAAAGCGAAGAGAACAAAAAAATTACATCTGCCCCGAGAATATGTTCATCATCAGAAACAAATGTTACCATTTCAGTAAAAACAGAGCCACTTGGATGGAAGCCTACTGGGCGTGTAAGGATAATGGAAGTCGCATAGCGGTCCTGCGAAACCACATAGAAGATGTCTTGCTGCGGGACTTCCTAAATGAAAATTTCGTCGGTGAGATGACTTTTGTTCCTGATAAAACAGTCTGAACAAATTTAATTTTCCAGAAAAACAAGAACGATGGATAGGAGCAACTTACAATTGGAGGCAAAATAAATGGATTTGGGCAGCATCCGGAAACATCTTAAAGTATAAAGGGTTTCATCATGGGGTATTAAGAGGGAAAAGGCTCGACTGGAGCGCAATCACAATGGATCCTCAACTTAACTTTAGGTGACGTGAATTTACCAAAAATTTTAAATTCTCAATTATGATGTAGAACCCTCCAAGACACTCATCTAAAAGCTTTACCAAACTGAATTAAGATCCATGTAGAGCTATCTAAAATTTTCAAGACATTCGTCTAGAAATTGAAGCATTGCCAAACTAAATTTAGATACCAAACTAAGAAGCTTCAAAGTTTACGGAAATTTAATTAGATTTTAATTATAAAAGAAATGCAGTTAAAGTTTGGAAGTCCCAAGAAAGCGTTCAAAGATGTCAAGGAAATTCATTTTCTCTAACATGGGGACACTATTTCAATAAAACCAAGAATAAACATCAACATTTCAAAACCTCTAAGCCCCAAAGTCTCAATAGAACGCATCTAAAGCTCTAAACACTTCTACTACTTCCACAAGGGAATATGTTGAAATATAAATGTGTTCCCCTGAAACCAAGAAATATTAAAAAATACAACAAAGGTTGCTCTAACGCGTTTCAATAGCCAAGCTATCATCTTCAAAAAGAAGATAAGCTTTCTTGATTTCAGGGGTCAAGATTTCAATTTTTAAAGATTCCTTGGTTCTTGGTTTTGAAGATAATCAAGGACCAGTCCATTTCATCAGTAGTGAGGATGTTGTAAAAATACGTCATAGTGGCTTTTCCTCCATACGAACATTTCCTTGGCTGACTCAATTTTTCACCACAATATTAATTTTCTTGTATTATAACTGATTTTGTTTCAAATTTCAGATGGAACGTCAGACAAAGATCGGAATTGAAACATTACATTTGTCAGAAGAAGGCAAAAACGGTAGCGAAAGGCACCAGCAAGTCGATTAACCAAGCTGTCGTAATTATCGATACCGGCAACGATTCCTTTTTAAAGTCCCATCAAAAACGAAGTAATATATCAAGTAACTCGTAATGTTCATTTTACAGTATTACTAATGCATTTAAACACATTTTTTATAGATTTTAAATACATTGTAGAAATTGTACACGTTTTTAGTTAATCCCTAAATCGTGAACCAAACCCAGATAACGTTTCATATAAGTTTATTTATTGCAAATATATAAACAAAAACATTTACAACACGAACACAAATATTTACAAACTTTTAAGCACATTCTCACGCGGGTATAATAAAATAGACGGCATTTAAATAGTAACAATTTTGATGGCACCAGTGGAGGAACACACTTTTCAAAATGGCATTTCTAATTAAGTAAAAACTACTTATAAATAACAGAGGAAAAAATCTAACAGAGGAAAAGTCTATCTCGCTTGCTTATATCGATAATCTTCCACGATAGGTTTCGGATATAGCGACTCGTCAACTCTCTTTGGGGGCACTTTAACGTAACTATACTCCTCCACTATTGGTTTCGGATGCAAAGGGTGCTTATTCTGTTTGTAATATGTCGAAAATTTGATTTTATCCAATTCGGAATCCAGCACGCTGTTACGATTTGGTGTCCTAGGTTTCTTCATCTTAACGTGGTGATTCCACTTGTCCATTAGAATGGTGCTGTTCTTGAAACGGTTTCTTTCGTGTTTGAATTTCTTCGGATATTTACGGCTTTTCTTCTTTCTCCATTTTCGTTGATAGGCGAATTTCGATTGGCGTCTGAGATCGCTTTTGTAATCTTGGGGTACAGTGTGGTTGGTGTTGGGGATATCTGGAACTGGAATTTCGTTCAGATGGTGGTATTTATTGGCCCCATACTGGCGCAGTAGTCGCTTTTTGTCTTTGCTCGAAACAGTCTTCAATTTCGTGTGGCATATGAAGGGTTTCTTTTCCGTGCAGAAACGTGTACTCCATCTGGAACATATTTTTGTATTTTATATTGTTTTGTAATTTTTTCATTTTCATTTCCATATTTTTTCATTGTTTGCAAATTTTCTATAAAAAAAGTTGAAATACAAATCTTGTCCTCTGAAACCAAGAGTTTTTTAATCTTACTTGGTTTCAGGGAACCATATTTGTATTTCAATTTTTGAAGACAACCAAGGACCAGTCCGTTCCACCTACTACTACTTTTTTGAAGTCTAGCTTCTACATTTTTTATTATTATAAATCTCGAGCTTTTTTTCTAAATTTTTACTTCCTTAATATCACGCTTCTGTATTCGATTATTATTTTTGTAAATAAAATCTCGACCCTACAATTTTGTTTGTGCTAGAAATATTAATCTTTTGAAATTGTCTTTGATTTCGAAAAGTCGACAGTCTTATATCGAAATTTTGAATTAAAATCTAAATTTATTTCATAAATTTTCAGTTTTTGTAGTTCGATTTCTTCTTATTCCAAGATGAACCACAAAATTACCCATAATTCATTTTTAGTTATTTTAAAGTTTCAACCTTTTTCTTGAAGATCAAACTACAAATATAATTTCAATCCTTTGACTTATATCGAACGTCCATCTGCAGTCACAAAATTTGGACTTTGGTTTCAAAATTTCTATTTTTTTACTTTAATTTCAGTTTTATGTCGATTGAAATGTCCAAGAACACACAGGATCGCAGTTTGAGATCAAGTTCGAAAAAAAAAAAAAACGGGTTCTGTGGAAGACATCAAAAATTAAAAAACAACGAATTTCGAGGAAAAACAAAATTTCGTAAAAACGAAAATGGTTAATCAACATTCAAAAAAAGGATCAAAATTTCGCAAAAAAGATTTAAATTTTGGGAAAAAGGTTTGATCTAATGAAAATTTGACGTTTCGTTGAAATTTGATCGATCTTCTGATAAAAAAGTGGAATTTTGCGAAAATTATTTATCAGGGAATTTTTTGAAATTAAAATTTATGTAAAAGAACAAAAATTACACAAAAAAGAGAAATTTTAATTAAGTTTTTTTCAATGTTTTCTATTAGCAATATTGGACATGACGCCATATTGGGGCAGAGTGCGGAGCTTGTCTCCCTCTACCTCGAACAGTCACGAAAAAAAATATTTAGCAGCGACATTTCGATTCCTTTCTTCAAATTTTGATTGTTTCTCAAAGTTCGCTTTTTTTATATTTCGAATAAAAATTTCACTTTTTTAAAAATGTCACTTTTTTTAAAAATGTCACTTTTTAAAAATCTCACTTTAAAAAATTTCACTTTTTTAAAAATTTCACTTATTTAAAAATTTCAAAAGTTTCTCAAAAATTTGACTTTTCCGATATTTTTATTCGAAATCACCAAAAAATAGGAATTTAACAAGTTAAGCGGAATTTTTGATAGATTCAAAATTCGATAAATTTCGAGATTCAATTCAGATTATTTCTAAAAATGGGAAGTTCTGAGAGAAACTTCACACGAAATTTCCAAAAAATAGTGTTTCCAAAAAATAGGGATTTAACAATTTAAGTGGAATTTTTTATAGATTCAAAATTCGATAAATTTCGACATTAAATTCAGATTATTCCTGAAAATTCGAAGTTTTGAGAGAAATTTCCATTGAAATTTAAAAAAAACTGTTTCCAAAATTATGTTGCTTTCACTAAACTGGTTTAGTTGAAAAAACGAACGAATTTTAAGAAAAATTACATATTAACTCAAAAATTTTGGTGGAACCAACTGATCCTTGGTTACTTCAAAAATTGAAATACAAATCTTGTCTTCTGAAATCAAAAAAGATTAAAAAACACGACAAAGGTTGCCCTAACGCGTTTCGACATTTTCCTTTTCCAAAATTTTGATATTTTGGACATTTTTTAGGAATTAGATCACAATTTTAATGAAAATCGTTCTGTAGAAAGATTCCGTAGGAATTTCAAATTTTTCATAAAGAGATGTATCCCTCTGAAGGTAATAGCTTGGCTATGAAACGCGTTAAAGCAACCTTTGTTATGATGCAACGGATTGGTCCTTGGTTATCATCAAAAATTAAAATACAAATTTTGTCCTCTGAAACCAAGAAAGATTAAAAAACAGAACAAAAGTTGGTCTAACGCGTTTCGATAGCCAAGCTATCATAATCAGAGAAATACGTTGTATTTTTAATCTTTTTTTGGTTTTAGGGGACAAAATTCGTATTTCAACTCAAAAATTAACTCATAAGAAAAACGAATTTTTTTTTACCAATTCTCGCTTTTTTATTTATATTTTGACGATCTTTAACTTTGAAATTGTTAAGGAATTTTTTTACTAAATGATTTTCATTAAAATTGTGATCTAATTTTAAAAAAAATATCTAAAAAATCGAAATTTCGGGAAAAGAAAAAGGTCGAATTTTGAAATAGGTCAGCATGTCTAGGAAAAGTCGAACTTTGAGTAAAATGGAAGAACAAATAGGCCAATTCCAAAAAAAGTTAACATTTTATGAAAAACGTCGGATTTTTCAATAGAACATCAATTTTTTTTATTGACTTTTATTGACATTTTGGATTATTTTGTAAAACTTTCGTTGCATTTTAAAGTTTTTGATTTATTTCCAAAATTTGAAATTTGTTCAAAATGTCAATCTTTTTCAACATTCCGACCTTTTTGAAAATCATACTCTTTTTTGAAAACCTCGACATTTTTTTAAAGCTGATTTTCTTTTTAAGATTTGTAACTTTTTAACTTTTTTCTCAAAGTTTTAATCAACAAAAGTTTTAATAATTTTTTTTTAAATAGGCCAATTCCAAAAAAAGTCAACATTTTATGAAAAACGTCAGATTGTTCAATAGAACATCAATTTTTGAGAAAAAAAAATTGATTTTTGTGAATAAAGATAAGATCTTGAAAAAAGGTGAATTTTGAGAGAAATTTCGCGGCAGCCCAATTTAAAAAATTAAAATTGAAAAGAAAAGTAGCTCCAAATTCCCAAAAAAAGTAGAAAAAAGGCGAAAATCGATCGAAATTTCGAAATACTAATAAAAATACGAATTTCCAAGAAAAAGTCCAAATTTATATCCAAACATAAATGGGCAAATTTTCGAGAAAAAAAAATCGAAAGTTCAGCATCAATTGTTTATCGTATCTTATAAAATGGTAACCCAAGTTTCGAGAAAAAAAAAGTATAACTTCCAGAAAACGCCATTTTCGAGGAAAAACCCCAAATGAGAAAGATAAAAAATTGACTTTTTATATAAAAGTCAACATATCCAGAAAAATTTAAATATTTCCAAACTGGGTCGTAGAAATGTTAAATAAAATTAATAAACATATCCAGAAAAAGTCAGACTTTGAGAGAAATTAATAAAAAATAAATACTAATTAATGGAATTTTCCCATCATCGAAAAAAAGTCGAATTTTAAGAATTCGAAATCTTGAAAAAAAGTCAAATTTGAGAATGAATTGAGAATGAATTTCGAGAGTCCGAATGAAAGACCAATTTAATTTTAATCCAATTTATAAAAAAATCTGTAAATTTCCACAAGCAGACGAGCTCTAAAAAACGACGAACTTTGTCAGAGAAACGTCGTCAAATTTTGGGGAAAAAAAGATGAATTTTGAAGATAGAGTCTAATTAAGAAAAAGTTAAATATTGAGAAGAAAAGTCGAAATTTTATAAAGACCAATTTCCGGGAAAAGGTCGAAATTTACAAAAATACGAAAATTAAATTTGAAATGAAAAGTTCCGATGAAATTTTCATACAAAAGACGAATTTTGAATCACAATCGAAGTTTTCAGAAAAAAAATCCAATTTTAAAATAATGGTTATTTTCAGGAAAAGGTCAAACTTTTATAAAAATAATAAATAAAAAAAGACAAATTTTACCAAAGTCGAAATAACGAATAAAGCGTCAACGATTTAAGCAGAGTCAGGTTTCCGAAAGAAAGTCAAACTTTAGGAAAATGGTTACATTTTGGGAATAAAGTCAAAATTTTGAAAAAAAAGATGCAATTTTGAAAAATATACGAAATTTCCAAAAAAAAAAGGAGAACTTTGAATCGAAATCGAAATTTTGATAAAAAAGGTCCAGTTTTAAGAATTCGAAACTTTGAAGAAAAAAAAAATCAATTAAAATTTCGAGAATTCGGAAAAAGACCAATTTAATTATAATCCAATTTATAAAAAAAATCTGTAAATTTCCACAGACTAGCTCTAAAAAAAGACGAACTTTGTCAGAGAAAAGTCGCCAAATTTTTGAAAAAGATGAATTTTAAGAATAGAATCAAATTAAAAAAAAAAGGTAAATATTGAGAAGGAAAGTCGAAATTTCGTAAAGACGAATTTCTAGGAAACAGTCGGATTTTGCAAAAATACGAAGAATAAATTTGAAATGAAAAGTTCGAATGAAATTTTTACCCTTCAATGAAATTTGGTTCTAATTTCAAAAGAAGATGCAATTTCGAGAAAAATACGAAATTTCCAAAAAAGAACGAATTTTGCGTTACAATCGAAGTTTTCAGAAAAAAATCTAATTCTAAAATAACGCTTATTTTCACGAAAACGCCAATCTTTAATAAAAATAATAAAAAAAGACAAATTTTACCAAAGTCGAAATAACGAATAAAGGGTCAACGATTCCAGCAGTCAGGTTTCCAAATGAAAGCCAAACTTTGGGAAAAAGGTTAAATTTTGGGAATAAAGTTGAAATTTTAAAAACTAGAAAATGCAATTTTGAAAAAAGAAGATACAGTTTCGGAAAAAATACAAAATTTTCAAAAAAACAGACACGAATTTTGAATCAAAGTCCAAATTTTCTGAAAAAAGTTTAATTTGAAAATAATGGCTATTTTCAGAAAAAGGCCAAAAATTTTATAAAAATAATAAATGAAAAAAAGACAAATTTCACCAAAGTCGAAATAACGAATAAAAGGTCAAGGATTTGACCAGTCAGGTTTCGGAAAGAAAGTCAAACTTTGGGAGAAAGGTTAAATTTTGAGAATAAAGTCGAAATTTGGAAAAATAGATGCAATTGTGAAAAAAATACTAAATTTTCAAAAAAACAAAGACGAATATTGAATCGAAATCGAAATTTTGAGAAAAAATCTAGTTTTTATATAACGGTTCTTTTCAGAAGAACTCCAAAGTTTTATAAAAATAATGAATGAAAAAAAGACAAATTTTACCAAAAATGAAATAACGAATTATAACGATCTGAGCAGTCAGGTTTCCGAAAGAAAGGCAAACTTTGGGAAAAAGGTTAAATTTTGGTAATAAAGTCGAAATTTTGAAAAAAAAAGATGCAATTTCGAAAGAAATACAAAATTTTCAGAAAAACAAAGACGAAATTTAAATCAAAATGGAATTTTCTGAAAAAAAGTCTAATTTTAAAATAATGGTTGTTTAGGAAAATTTCGAAAAAAACACAAATTTAAAAACCTCCCACTCTTAATCCAGAAAAACTTTAAATAAAATTTTAATTAATTTCTTAGAGAAAGTCAAATTTTAAGAATCAAGTCGAAATTAAAAAAGGACAAACACCAAAAAAAATTTGGAATTTGGATAAAAAGACGATTTTCGAATCAAAAATTAAAATTTGCGACAACAAAAAGGTTAACTTTTGAAAAAAATAGTTGAAATTTCTGAAAGTTTTCCAATTTTTTCGTTTCAGTAAAATTTGGATCTAATCTCAAAAAAGTGAAACTTCAAAAAAAAGATGAATTTCAAGAATAGAATCAAATTTTTAAACAAAGTTAAATATTGAGAAGAAAAGTCGAAATTTCGTAAAGACGAATTTCTAGGAAAAAGTCGCATTTTGCAAAAATACGAAGATTAAATTTTAAACGAAAAGTTCGGATGAAATTTTTAACCTTCAATGAAATTTGGTTCTAATATCAAAAGAAGATGCAATTTCGAGAAAAATACGAAATTTCCAAAAAAAAACGAATTTTGTATTACAATCGAAGTTTTCAGAAAAAAAATCTAATTTTAAAATAACGGTTATTTTTAGGAAAACGCCAAACTTTTTATAAATATAATACAATGAAAAATGGACAAATAAAAATCAGAATAACGAATAAATGGTCAACAATTTGCACAGAGTCAGGAACTCGAAAGAAACTTTGGGAAGAAGGTTAAATTTTGGGAATAAAGTCGAAATTTTGAAAAAAAAAGATGCAATTTCGAAAGAACTACAAAATTCTCAAAAAAACAAAAACGAATTTTAAATCGAAATCGAAAATTTTAGAAAAAAAAAGTTTTATTTTAAAATAATGATTATTTTCAGAAGAACGGCAAACTTTTATAAAAATAATAAATGAAAAAAGGACAAATTAAAGTCAAAATAACGAATAAAGGGTTAACGATTTGTGCAGAGACAGGAATCCGAAAGAAACTTTGGAAACAAGGTTAAATTTTGGGAATAAAGTCGAAATTTTGAAAAAAAGATGCAATTTCGAAAAAAATACGAAATTTCCAAAAAAAAGACGATTTTTGATTCGAAAGCGAAATTTTCAGAAAAAAAAGTCTAATTCTAAGAATTCGAAACTTTGAAAAAAAATAAATGAATTAAAATTTCGAGAATTCGAAAAAATGAGCAATTTAATTATACAATTTATAAAAAAAAATCTGTCAATTTCCACAAACACACGAGCTCTAAAAAGTCAGGGAAAGGTCAAATTTTGGGAAAAAAGAGACGAATTTCCAGAATAGAGTCAAATTAAAAAAAATGAAACATTGAGAAGAAATTCGAAATTTCATAAAGGCGGATTTCCAGGAAAAATTCGAAATTTGCAAAAATACGAAGATTAAATTTTAAATGAAAAGTTCGAATGAAATTTTTAACCTTTAATAAAATTTGGTGCTAATTTCAAAAAAAAAGATACAATTTCGAGAAAAATACGAAATTTCCAGAAAAAGACAAATTTTGAATCAAAATCGAAATTTTCTGAAAAAAGTCCAATTTTAAAACGATGGTTATTTTCAGGCAAACGATAAACTTTTACAAAAATAATAAATGAAAAAAAGACAAATTTTACCAAAGTCGAAATAACGAATAGAGCGTCAACGATTTGAGCAGACAGGTTTCCAAAAGGAAGTCAAACTTTGGGAAAAAGATTAAATTTTGAAAAAAGAATCAACATTTTGAAAAAAAAGACTAATTTTGAGAAATAATTTCAAATTCGAGAAAAACGCAAATTTAAAAATCTCCAATTCTTAATTCAGAAAAAGGGGGCACTTTTAATAAAAGTTTAATTAATGTCTTAGAAAAAGTCAAATTTTGAGAATCAGGTCGAACTTAAAAAAGGACAAACAGCGAAAAAAAATTGAAATTTGGGTAAAAAGACGAATTTCGAAGCAAAAATCGAAATTTGCAACAACAAAAAGGTTGGCTTGAAAAAAAATTTTTTTGTCTTAGAAAAAGTCAAATTTTGAAAATCAGGTCGAACTTAAAAAAGGACAAACAGCGAAAAAAAATTGAAATTTGGGTAAAAAGACGAATTTCGAAGCAAAAATCGAAATTTGCAACAACAAAAAGGTTGACTTGAAAAAAATTTATTTTGTCTTAGAAAAAGTCAAATTTTGAGAATCAGGTCGAACTTAAAAAAGGACAAACAGCGAAAAAAAATTGAAATTTGGGTAAAAAGACGAATTTCGAAGCAAAAATCGGAATTTGCAACAACAAAAAGGTTGACTTGAAAAAAATAGTTGAAATTTTTGAAATTTTCGTAATTTCAAGAAAAAGACGAATTTCGGGAAAAAAGTCGAAATTTCGAATGATAGAAAATATCGATATTTGAAATAGAAGTCAGCATTTCCAGAAAAATTCCAAACTGAGAAAATTTAACAAAAAAAGACATTTTAAGTAAGTCGAATTTTTTAATAAAGGAAAAAAAATTATTAGAAAATCAATTCTTGAGATAAAATCAAATTTTGAAGTTAAACATTTTAAAAAATTGATGACGAATATTGAGACTTGAAGGCGATTTCAGAAAAGAATAATTTAAAAAAGAGAAATCAGAAAAGAAATCTCTATATTTCCAAAAAAAGCCGAAAATTGAATACAAATCTTGTTCCCTGAAACCAAGAAAGATTAAAAAACGCAACAAAGGTTGATCTAACGCGTTTCGACAACCAAGCTATCATCTTCAGAGAGATACTGTGTTTTGATTTTGTGTTTTTTAATCTTTCTTGGTTTCAAGGGACAAGATTTGTATTTCAATTTTTGAAAATAACCAAGGACCAGCCCGTTCGACCAAAAAAAAGCTGAACTTTACAAAAAGATGAAATTTCTCAAAGGAAGTTAAACTAAAAAAAAGATCGAATTTTAGGGATAAAATTACAAAAAAAAAAATGAGAAAAAAAGTGAAATTTTGTTTAAAAAGGCGAATTTCGAGGACAAAGTTGTAGAAATATAAATTTTGTTAGAAACAATCTTAAGAGAAAAGTCAAAATTTGAAAATAAATAGTGACATGATGGGATATGATTGTAGGTTATAATGTGTATACCTGTATTGGATTTTAGGGTCCATTATGAGGCAATGCCACTTTAGAGTCTCCGAAGAAACTTCTGGTTTACTTAGAAAACCGCTGTAAGTGAGATTATTTCCTGATGCGGCCCATTTCCAAGACTTTTGTCCCCAGTCGTAGACCCCGCCTATCCATCTTTCTGAAGGAGCTGAAAAGGGGGTTTGTATATAGTATATAAAGTGCGTACAAGTTCTAAAATCTCTTAATCTATTTTATAAAACATAATAACATTAGAAAGCTTGTCAGTTTTCAGTCATCAACAATTTTTACAACATTGACAACATAATTGCCTGGCCGCACCAATTTGGCGTGTTCACTGAAAAATGGTTGAACTAACAGAGGCTCAACTGAAAAATGAACGATGTTTGCAATAAGGCAAAAATAAGTATATGTATATGTATATGTGTAATGTGTATGGACAGTATGGAGCATAAACTATCTCTTCATGACAGTTCCCTTTATAACAGTTTGCGTGAAAAATATTGTTAGGGGCTTGATCGGTTCGAATTGATTACACTTATCGAATATTACCCACTTTATTACCAAATTAGCTCGGCACACTTCAACTGAACAGTAACTCACTACTTACTTACTTCTACTAACTCACTAATTACACTGACCTCTAACTGACTCACTCGAGGGAAAGCTGACCGCCTTTTATAGTTTTGGCCCCCAGCTTCTAGAACTTTTCGGCAGATAAGGCTTATCATTTGTCGAAATTTTTGAAACGCTTATCTGCCATTTGTTTCGTTATCGCGGCCGCTTTCCCCTTATCAGATCCTTCTAGAAACTTTTTTTTATTTACTAAATTATACAATTCTATTCTAAATTCTATTTCATCTATTTACATTGCGTTACAATATCAAAACATTTTGACAAACAAGCTGATTTTACGGTTGCAAGATTTTTATGGAATGCAATCCCGCAACGAAATTTCAATCTCTGTATTTGAGGGATTGCGAACACAAGTTTTCAGAGAGATTAAATGAAACAAACAATTTTTATATTCCTAATTGTGTGAATACTCTGGGATACTAACCCAATTTGTCTTTGCTCAACATTCTTCTTATCCGTTTGTCCTGATTGGCGTTTTTGATGATGGCAATATTGCTGCGACGGTCTCGGCAATGCCAATAAGCTTCTTGCCAAGTAGCTTCATCTCTACTGAAGAAGTAACATCGGTAGCTAAGGCGAACGAAATTTGGTGGACAGACGTAGCTCTTCCTAGTCGACTCGTCTTCTTCTGCGTCTACAACTTTAATAACAAAATGAAAAATAATACAGTATATTGCGACAAAATTGTCCATAAAAAGTAGGACTCCTAGATTTTCTGGTTAATTTCGCTGACGAAATATGGAAGTGGAACAATTTAAAAAAAGTCTGTGCTGCAGTTTTTTTTTTCAAATTTAGAATAAGACGCCCTTGAATTTTCTCCTTTAAAGAAAATAAAATTGGTAGAACGGACTGGTCCTTGGTTATTTTCAAAAATTGAAATATAAATCTTCTTGGTTTCAGGTCAGGGGATAAGATTTGTATAACAATTTTTGAAATAAAATTGATTCTCAAAACCAAATTAACTTGACGCTCGTGTGTGTCTAGAAAGCTATCCAAGCCCTTACTTACTTTAAAAAAAAAATTAGCAGGATCTATACTTTTTAAGCTAGTGAACTACGGTTATAACGACCTCTATGATTTCGCTGTTATATCAAAGAAGACATTTTCGACATTGACGATACTTTAAATTTAGTGGGCATAGTTGTGACGTATAATCTGTTGTATAATCTGTTGTGTATAATCTGAAAGTCGCTACAACAGAAAGATGCTATAGCAGAAAGTGGCTACAACCAGAAAGTCGCTACAACAGAAAATTGCTACAACAGAAAATTGCTACAACAGAAAATCGCTACAACAGAAAATCGCTACAACAGAAAGTGGCTACAACCAGAAAATCGCTACAACCGAGGTTGTTATAAACGAAAATCGCCCTATATTACATAAAACAGTCTCGTAGTTATTGCATGTGGAACTAGTTCGTGACGCTCAATTTAATGACTTAACGTTTTCTTTATCGAAACAAAGCTTAATCAACTAATATCTAAATAGCTAGTCACTTTAATAGCCCGAAATCTTCGGCAGTAATACTTGGACTGGATGATTTTTTACTCCATTCTAGGAATATAACAAATTTCCAAGTATGTAAAACGGGAACTGAATTGTTAATGATAATGACGTAATATCGCATTTATTTATGGCCACTAAACGACCCGTAAACGTCCCTCCTAATAAAAATGCATCCATAAATCTACACGGAGAATTTAAGCGCATAAAATGACATAATTGATCTGAACTTAACAAGGCTGAATATTATCGTGTTAAATAAATTGATATATCGCTGTAGTCATAGTAATAATAAGAATGAGGACGACGAAAATTTGATTTATTCGCCTAAAATATCATTCTTTCGGTTCTTGAACTTTCTAATGCAACAGTTCGATACTGATGTTTATACCAAATGTAAACTTTTCTCTATTTGTGACTTCAAATAATTTCCACATTTTTATTTTTAACATTTGAAGAGTTTCCTTCACATAGAAAACAGCTTTAATCACCCCCTCTAATTGTGTTTGTTTGAGGAAGAGGGATGGTACGTAATTACGATTTTTTCTACTTGTGTATTGAAATACAGAGCAACCTTTTTTGTGTTTTTTAATCTTTCTTGGTTTCAGGGAACAAGATTTGTATTACAATTTTTGAAGATAACCAAGAACTAGCCCGTTCCACTATACTTGTGTACAACTAATTTTATTTAAAATTTCAAAGAAAACACTTACCTAATATTATCAGTAGTAAAGCCAAAGCAGAATTCATGGTTATTTGTAGTTTCATTTGCGGCTTTGTTATATTTCATCGCATCAACTTGGAAAACGTTTCAAATGTTATTTGAAACGTTTTGATGTTAACCATAATTTCTCTGGTACCCTGAAAGAAATAAATATGTAATGGGGAGAATTTTAACATGTCAAACATTCCTAGACTAGTATCATCAACATAGCTTAAATTTAAAAGTGTTTTATCTGAATAGAAACATAGTAGGAGACAGAACAGTCCCCTGGAGCACCCTTTGTCACAAATGAGTTGCCATCAACGACAAACGAAATTCGTCATTTAGGAAACTGGATATCAAATACTAGAGAGACCCAGAGGAAGTTCGTAAGAGGTTAATGTGCCGGGTCAGGCTGGAGTTTCACCTTATTCTCCTAAAGTTGAATTCCAAATCTAGGGCAGCTAATGTGCTCTAGTCAATCGAAATTGATCATTTTTCTTGTTGCTAATAATAGAACAGACCAAACGTGATTATGTTTCTTGATAAACGTTATGGCATATCCGATTGTTCATAGAGAAAGACAATTATTTAAATAGATAGAACCAAATTAATGACACACATCAGCATGAGGATAACAATTATTGAGAAGCCTTGACCAAAACCAACCAACGTTTGCGATTGAATCTACAATTAAGCGTATACCTTAATCCTTACATCACAGGCCTTTATGCTCTATATTTATTACTATTATTACATAAACTTCTAAATATATCGATTGTTCTACGAGTTGTATGTGTGTAACCATTTAAACATTCATTGTATTTAGCGTATGTTAAATGAGAAAATTTATTTATGATAATTAACCGCAAACGGCGCGTGTCGACGTTTTATTTAAATCTCCAATCCAACAGTTTATCAGTTTATTACGCTACTAGGAAAAACGTGGTCATAATTCTAGGCTGGAGCGTGGAATTTTATTGAAAAAAAAAAACCGCACTAGATCTTGCAACCGTCGACACTATGAACTAATTGTTTACCTTTCTCTTTAAATAGAACAGGGGCTGACGAAGAAGCTATAAAAGTGGACAAAGGTGCGGTTAAAAAAATAAAAGTTTCCGGTGATTTATGTTTATTTGCTTTGATGGGGTTTGAAAACTGAATTGTTTTAGGTAGCAGCTATTGCGAAAGCTTCCTTAAGATTGTATTTCGCTATCACCTTGGCTTAGTTCGTAGCAATTTTAACTTCGAAATGTCACATCAAAAATCCGAGAACTCAGATATTTAATTTAAACATTGTCATTTTTTATGAAGACAGGTCCTAGAAATCAAATGCATTTTTATTAACCATCATCAGATTAACATTTGCATTAATAATAAGTTGACTGGAATGATTAAGATGTTTATGTATGTCTACTTTGTCCAGTACCAGTCTTCTACAAATATAGAATACGAAATACGACCACTGACGTTTAGCTAAAACCGTCACTCTCAAAAAGTACAGTTCTGTATATGTCAAACTGGAGAGATTTAACAAGATCAAAACCGTTCCTAAATTCTGAATTTAAGAGTGATCCATTTCTGCCAAAAACATCAGTGGATTAACTGTAAGTAGTTCATCTATCTATGAACCGCGACTTCATGTTTAAAGGGGCACCCTAGGTATTCTTTGTATCTTTGCGAAGTATTGGTATTTCTATTCATGTTTTATTGGCTTTTTCTTCGCCACATACCAGTGGCGGCTGGTCTTAAAGAGGGCAAGAGCGCGCGCTCCTCGTGAAATGAGCAATCTATTCTTTTCTATTTAATGTAAAAGTCTTGGATTTATCACATTTTTAAACACAAAATAATGATATACTAATTAACTAATAATACTTGTGAGTGACTTGGAATAAAGTACGCAAACTTTTATTCCATTATATTATACACTATGAGGAAATTGAAGTACGTTGGTGCGCGCAGAATTGTGCACCTAGCGTGAGTGCCATGCGACATGCCTATCAACGGCCTCCACGGGATACGGAGAAATAAACAACAGAACACCACGCTAAAGCTAGCCCGCGGTGCGGTACGCCGCTCCGCGCTTATGCGATATTGCCAAATGGTACGAGTTAGAATTTGAAGCGGGTATTTACGGTTTATGATGCTAAATGCGTAGGTACCGGCTAATTTGATTGCGATTGCTAATTGTGCCGCTGCCAATAGTACGGCTATTCACAAAGAGATAGCAGTACGCATTCTAGGGTCTAATTATTAATTTGTAAATTTGGATTTAAACAATTTTGTTGAGAAAGTAATGAACATTATTTCTTTAAAAGATCGTAGAGCGGATGTTGTTTAAAATTTTTTTTTTGTGTTTTTGTAGAGTTTAATTAGAACTTTATAATAAAATACATTTTATCTTCAAATGCAGTTTTCATGAGAAAGTGATATAATTTTATTCCTATGAAAGCAAACAATTTTAATTAAGTATTCTAGAACCGTAACCAGATGCAACCGCACAAAGTACTTTAAGGAGCTCAGAAATATCGATAATGATTTTTTTTTACTCAATGAAAATCATTTAGAAATGATAACCCAAAAATATTTTGGAGGCTATATGTTATATAAATTCAATTCGTAAAAATATTATTAAATATCACAAATTTTGTATCACTTTTGTTTCTCTTCAATTTAATACCTTGCCATGGCACTGGAGTCACCTAAACTCTTAACTACTAATATTTTGGCACAGGGCATCGAACCTCTATTTTTTTCGTTCCGGTTTTTGGTTTTCGTTCCGGGAAAAAAATCATATCGGTTCCGTTCCGGTTTTCGTTACGACAAAAATAGCGATTTTTATCGGTTTCCGGTTCAGTTCCAGCTTACTAATTTTTTAATTTTTTAATTTTTTTTATTTAAATTGATTTTCTAACATAATACAGGAAATGTTCTCCCTCTTTTTTAAATATTACAGCATATAACTTCTATGGTAATACTTAAAATTTGAAGGAAATATTTCTCGATTTTTCGAATTTAAAAATTTCAGGCTGAAACTCTGGATTCTGGGTTCATTTTGAGTTCAAACTTCAAACCTCCAACTTTATAAAAAAAAATTAGCTGATACCCATGCATTTGCCTAGGTGAAAAAAGAGAAAGGATCCTTTGGTTATATACTTTTTGAAAGTTTCGACTTTTCTGAAGAATTCAATTTTTATTGAAAATTTTGACTTATTTTGAAAATTTCGACAATAAAAACCCACTTTTTGACAAAGTCGATCTTTTCCCGTTCGACTTCCAAATTTTCGAAATTTTAACTTGATTTCGAAAATTTCGACCTTTTTCAAAATTTTGATTTTTTTAATATTCCAAATTCCTTAAAATTCTGTCTTATTTGGTTGGTTTTGATTTTTTTGAACGTTTTACTTTTATAACTTTCGTTCTTGTTAAAAATTTTATTTTTTGAAAATTACAATTTTTTTTGAATATTTGGAATTGATCTCGAAGTTGTCTGACCTTATTTTTGTAAATATCAGAAATTTCAGACTCGAAATTTTATCTTATTTTGCAAATATAACTAATTTTAAATTCGATTTCTTCAAAACATTTCAATTCTTTTTAAAAATTTGAATTTTTTCGAAGTTTTAATTTTTTGCAAATATCGACTCTCTCGAATGTTTGTTTTTTTATTCAACGTTTTTTCAATTTTCACTTTTTCGCAAGATACTGACTTTCTAAAAATGATTACTCTTTTTAAATGCTGCATTCGATTTTAATTGAAAATTCTTAAACATTTTTCGATTTTCTTAAAGTATTTCGTCTTTATATTTAGAAAACTTGCAAATTCAAATGTTTTTTTTTATCTTCTACTTTTTTCAAATGTTTATTTATTTTATTAATCGCCAGACTTTTTCAGTTTGACCTTTCTCTAAGATTTTAATTTATTTTCCAAATTCTGAATTTTTTGAAAATCTTTATACATAATTTCGATCTTTTCTCCAAATTGTTATTTTTTTTTCAAAATTTTGATTTTTTCTGTAAATTTAATGTTAAAAAACTGACTTTTAAAAACTTCTACCTCAAATTTTTGACCTTGGTCAAACTTTTGACAATTTCTCAAAACTTTGATCTTTCTTTGAAAACTGAGATTTTTTTTTTAAATTTCGACTTTTTCTTGAAGTTTCGGCTTTTATGTAGTAAACTTAACTTTTATTTGAAAAACTAGATTTTCCTTTAATTTTTGTTTCTTGAAAAATTAAATTTATTCTCAAAATTCCGACATTTTTAATATTTTCAAACCTTTTCCACAATTTAGACTTTTTTTGAAAACTTCGACCTTTTATCGTCTTAATTTCGACTTTTTCTTAAAGCTATAATTTTTCAGAATTTGATTTTTTTTGGAAAATTAACTCTTTTTTTCAAAAGTTTGGATTTTTTATAATATGATTAAGACGAAACATTTTTTTTCAAAACATTTAACTTTTTTTTGAAAATTTCCACTTTAGTTCAAAATTTTTACTATTTCTCGAAGTTGTAATTTCTATTTTTGATAATTCCGACTTTTTCCCGAAAATTTTCACTTTTTTCAAAATTGCGAATTTTTGAAATATTTCAATTTTTTCAGGATTGTAATCTTTTTTGAAAAGTGTTACCTTTTATCATCAAAATTGGGACTTTTTTCGAAGTTAAATATAGCTTCATCCAAAATTTAAAGTTTTTTCGAAATCTCCATTTTTTTTCAAAATATCGAGTTTTTGTGATAACTTTAACATTTTTTCAAAATTCGCCTGTCCCAAATATTTTTTTAATTTTGGTGAAGAATCTAGGTTTTTAAATTACCAATTTTTAAATTTTGAACGAATTCTACAAAAGGAATTCAAGATTTAACTAAATTTCGATTTTAAAGCTGCCTAAATTCAAAACAATCTAAACAAAAATCGCAGCTTCGAGGCGGAAATCTAAATTTTAAGAAAAAAGTGAAATATAGCGTAAGCAAAACCAGATAAAAATTGGAAGTTTAAATTGGACATTTTCTAACATGTCATGGTTCCGAGTTTACCCTTAAAATTTCGACTTCAATTTCAAGATCCCGGATTAAATTGGAATATAAATGTTGTATTTTTCTCTTGAAATTTTGACTGAAATTCCCAATTTCTATGAAAAATTAGAATTAGCAAGATTTTATCACAAATTTTGAGATTTTGGGAAGTTTGATGAAGTGGGCATAGCAAAAAATCATTAGAAGTTGAAATATCGAGAAAAAAACTGGCATGTTTAAATTAAAGTGAAATTTGAAGGAAAAAATTCAAGGCAACTCGAAATTTTTATCAATAACTTCAAAAAACAAGGGTATTATATTATAAAAGGGGAAATCCAAGTTTGAGGGGAAAAAACAAAGTTTGAGTGTTTGTTCTAAAGAAAAAGTTGGAATTTTCGGAAAAATTCAAATTTGCAAATAAAATGGCCAGGAAACTGAACTTCAATGAAAAAGACTTCACTGCTTGAGTCCATATTTACAATAGCACATAAAATTTGTATTTTAAACTCAAAATTTTATAAAAAGAAAAGAAATATTTTCAGAAAAGGGTCCAAATTTCAAAACAACCAAAAATTTTGAAGAATGAATATTCAAGTTATACAACTTAAAATTCAATTTGACTTGAAATTTTGACAATAAAATTAACATTTTCTTAGAATGAGTGGAAATTATAGGTTTCGAATTGAACTTTCAAAAAGATAATCTTCAAAATTAAGTCATAATTTTCAGATGAAAGTTGCACGAATTTGTGTAAAATTTTGAAAAGGAAATTTCTAAAAAAATCCCAAACTTTAGGGTAAAGTAAAAATCCTTTTATGAACATACAAATTCAACGAACCGAAATAAACCGTTATTTTTTCCGGTTCTCTTTTGGTTTTCGTCCCTACAAAAATAACGGTTTTTTTTCGGTTTCCGGTTTTCGGTTCAGTTTCGGTTCGAAGCCCTGTTTTTGCATCTGCGCACCACCTGTCAAAAAAGTCACCAGCCGCCACTGCCACATACTATTTACACGCAAAGTAATGTCCCAATTTCTAAATTAAACTTGACGGTTGAAGGTGACGAAATTTCGCGGTAAAGATGGAAATTAGGGGAATGTTTAAGGTTTCAAATAAGCGCCCGAGGGATACACACGGTAGAGTAGAAGCGTTGGGTGATACATTTTTTCACTCGTCGGCGGAAGGGTGTTTCGTCAACTTTCACCAGGGCCAGGTGGAGAAATTAAATAGAAATAATACCTATTTTCGATTTCATCGATTTTTGCCGTCATGAGTTTGATAGGTGATCCTTGAAGGATGGCAGGATGAAATATTAGCTCTTAGAATCTCATATTTTGAAAACGATCAAGGTGATTGCAATACATGACTAGTTCAGGTTTCATTCACATAAAGTGGGCAGCAAAGTGTAAAATAACTAAGACACAGTTATTATTCGCTAACAGGAAACTATTATGCTAAAGCAATAACATTCTGATACTCGTTGATCCCAAACAAAATTTTTCTATTGGCTTGCTTTAGCTGTAATAATACGTATGTGTGCAATGTACCAAAATAAATTGAATTTTAATTTAAACCCAACGAAAAGGCCACGCAGCGAATAATATTTTATAGCGTTTTCTCGAATTTCGGTTATTTATACGTTTAAATTTAATTTTAATATTGAGCTACGCCCAAAATCTGGATTATTCCTTGAATTGTTATTCATTTTGTACCACAATTTTACAAGAGTGCGTAGGTGTGATACGAATGTATGCACTTATAAGGATATTGTACTTTAAACGAGCTTTTTGAGCACGAAGGATTACATTTATGCCTATTTATGGGTATACGGTGACGATTAGAAATGCGACAAGGTCTGCTGCATTAAATTTGCAAAACAATATTTTATATTACGCAATTTAAACAAAGTTATTTATTTATTCATTATTAAAAGGGAATCTGTCTAGTTGCTGCCTCTATTCATATTTATTTATCAGTTTAGCGTATTGTAAAGTTGATTATAGCCAGTGGCGGCTCGCGTATGGGCACTGTGGAACTGCAGCACCCCCAATTTCGCTTAAGAGTTTTTTCTCAACATTTTCGGAAGACTTTTCATTACACAATTTTTTGTAGAGATTTTAAATTTTCTCTGATTTCTTTTTATAGAAATGTCAAGTTTCTTTTACGAAGTTACTGGATTTTAAAATATATTTTAATTTTCTTTTCTAATTTTTGTAAAAATTTTTGCATTTTAATATTTCTTTAAAAAAAGTAATAGCGAATATTCGAGTTTTTACCTTATATCTCAATTTCAACTTTTTTGTATAAAAATTTTGAGTTTCTTCTAGATATTTCGAGTTACTTAAGCAAATTTTAATATTTTCTGGAAAGTTTCCATTTTTTTCCTAAATATTTTATGAAAAGATTTTTTTTATAAATTCCCATTTTGTGTGAAAATTGTCCTTAAATTTTTTTCTGGAAATTGTAACTTCTCCAGATTTTTTATGTTCCTCTAATTGGCTTTAAAAGTGTCAAGTTTTTTCACTAGACTATGACATTTCATAGTTCATTTCATTTTCCAATTTTGATAAAAATATTTAGCAAAAAACCCTAAAATTTCTATAAAAATGTTAACATTTTGAAGAAAACGAAGAAATGTTAGGAAAAAATTTAATTTTTAAGTCCTTTCGCATTTCGTATTTTTTTTTAAATGAAATAACAACCGAGTCTTGGATTATTTTGGTAAAATTTCAATTTCAACCTTTTCGTAAAGATATTTCAAATTTTTTTGCAAATAAATTTTGATTTTTTCCCATGAAAATTGTGTTTTTCTTTAAACATTTTTTTAGAATTTTAACTTTTGCTGGAGATTTTGTCTTTAAAATATTATTTCTTGTAAAAATTTTTCATTTTTCTAATTTGTTTTAGAAATGTTAAAGTTTTTCACGAAATATTAATATTTTAAAGTTCCTTTTATTTTGTAATTTTGATAAGAAACTGAAAATTATTAAGTACTAGCTGGCCCTGGCGAACTTCGTACCACCCAGAGACTTAGTCTCTGGTACCACCTCAGAATTAATAAATATTGTGTTAACTCATTAGAATGAACATTTTCAAAAGAAATTAAGGATTTTGAAAAACGGTTATATTTTGAAAAAAAAATTTAATTTTTAAAATAGTCGACATTTTCAATAATTGTGCGAATGGAAAAAAGGAAAATTTTGGAAAAATATCGACATTTAAAATAAATTGCAGAATTTTTAATTAAATTTTCAAAGACGCTGAAATTTTGAATATTGAAGAAAACTCAAAATAATCAAAAAAATCGTAAATTGAAACACAGAACTTGTCCCCTGAAACCAAGAAAAATTAAAAAACACAACAAAGGAGCAACCTTCGTTGTATTTTTTAATCTTTCTTGGCTTCAGGGGACAAGTTCTGTGTTTCAATTTTTGAAGACAACCAATCAAAAAAAAAATCAAAAAATTCATGATTATCAAAAAGGCTGAAAATTTAAAGAGGTAAAATTTTGGAAAAAATCCAACTTTTGAGTAGTTCAAATTTAAAATAAAAACTCACTTTTTTTAAAGTTGAAGATTTAATTGGAAATGTTGAAAAAAAATTATAAATAATAGTTGGACTAAAAAAAAATCAAGTTTTCAAAAAGAATAGAAATTTTGAAAAAAAGTCGACCTTCTAAAATGGAATCAAAATTTTTAGAAAAATTCGAAATTTTACGAATTAGCTAGAAATTTCAAAATAAGTTTTTAAGAAATGTCTCAGAAGAAAAATTAAAATTTTCGAATAAAGGATCGACAGTTTGCAAAGAATATCAAAATTTTGAAAATGAAAATAGTTTAATTAAAAAAATAATCGAACTATTTAGGTTTTCCAAACATTTTTAATTTTGAAAAATAGGTAAAACTTTAAAAACTTCGAACATTTGAAAACACCGAAATATTTAACAAAGTGGGAATTAAAAAAAGTTGAAAATTTTGGAAAAGCCCAGATTTTGGAAAAGGCTAAAATTTTCAGGAAAAAACAGAAATTTTTTAACACTTTGATCTTTCTAAATTTTGAGAAATATACGAAATATGTAAAAAATTTAAGGATAAGGAAAAAATTTTCAAAAACTCAAATTTCCAAAAGAAATCAAAATTTTGAAAATAATGATATTTTCAAACAAATAAGTCGAAATTTTATAGTCGAAATTAAAAAAAATATATATCAAAACTTCGAAAAAATAGACACATTCTAAAGATCTGAGAATTATTATCGAGGTTTTAAAATAATGCGAAATTTTAAAAAAAGTTTAAATTTTGAATAATTGGGAAATTTCCACTCAAATTATCAATAAAAACCAAAATATCTAAAGCTGGAATATTGAAAACAAGTCGAAAATTATCAGCTAGATCGAGGTTTCCAAAAGTCGAAATACTGAGAAGTTAAAAGTTTGAAGAGGGTTTAAATTTTTGGTAGTTAAAATTTTGAACCAAAGTTGAAGATTTTTTAAAAAAGATTGAAATTTCAGGTCAACAAAATCAAAATTTTGAAAAAATGTTGAACGTCAAGACTTAAAAAAAATCGAATTTTTAAAAGAATTTCGAAAATTAAAAAGTAATAAAAAACGAAAGTGGTCGAAAATGTGAAAAAGTCGACATTTTATAAAATGTCGCCATTTCAACTTTGCAAAAAAGTCGAAATTTTAAAAAATGGTTGACATTACAAAAACAATCAAAATTATTAAAAATCGAAATTTTCAATAAAAATAGTATAATTTCTGAAAAAAAAAAATGATGAAATGTTGAAATTTTAAACAAGATCAAAAATTTAAAACGTCAAAAACCCAGTTTTAAAAAATTTTACGTTTTCAAAAAAAAGTAAAACAATAATGTACTTAATTTAAAAAAAAATACAATAAAACAAACCACCGAAAAGTTTAAATATTTTCGAAAATGGAGATATTTTTAAAAAAGTATGCACAGATTTTTGAAAAAGTCAATACTTAAAAATAAAATAAAGTTGAAATTATAAGAAAAACGTCTAAATTTTGGAATACAATCAGAATTTGAAAAAAATTCAGTCTTTCAAAAAACGCGACATAATTCAAAAATTTTCATTGACAAGTTTTCTAAGAAATCTAAAATTTTCGAAAAGTTACCATACATTTTGAAAACGTCGAAATTAATTTTTAGGTGAAGTTTTAAAAAGTTAAAATTTTGAAGAAATCCCCATTTCGACTTTTTTCTCGAAATTTCAACTTTTTTCTGAAAATTTCGACTTTTTTTTCGCGAAATTTTGACTTTCTTCTCAAAATTTTGACTTTTTTCTCAAATTTCGATTTTTTCTCGAAATTTTGATCTTCTTCTCGAAACTTCGTTTTTTTCTCAAACTTCGACTTTTTTCTCGAAATTTCCACTTTTTTTCGCGAAATTTCGACTTTTTTTCTCGAAATCTCGACTATTATTTCAAATTTCGATTTTTTTCTCAAAATATTTCAAAATTTCGACTTTTTTCTCAAAATTTCAACTTTTTTCTTAAATTTCGACTTTTCTGGAAGTTTCGACTTTTTTCTGAAAATTTCGACTTTTTTTTGCGAAATTTTGACTTTTTTCTCAAAATGTTGACTTTTTTCTCAAATTTCGATTTTTTCTCGAAATTTTAATCTTCTTCTCGAAACTTCGTTTTTTTCTCAAACTTCGACTTTTTTCTCGAAATTTCGACTTTTTTTTTCGCGAAATTTCGACTTTTTTTTCTCGAAATCTCGACTATTATTTCAAATTTCGATTTTTTTCTCAAAATATTTCAAAATTTCGACTTTTTTTCTCAAAATTTCAACTTTTTTCTTAAATTTCGAATTTTCTGGAAGTTTCGACTTTTTTCTGAAAATTTCGACTTTTTTTGCGAAATTTTGACTTTTTTCTTAAAATGTTGACTTTTTTCTCAAATTTCGATTTTTTTTCTCGAAATTTTAATCTTCTTCTCGAAACTTCGTTTTTTTCTCAAACTTCGACTTTTTTCTCGAAATTTCGACTTTTTTTTTCGCGAAATTTCGACTTTTTTTCTCGAAATCTCGACTATTATTTCAAATTTCGATTTTTTTCTCAAAATATTTCAAAATTTCGACTTTTTTTCTCAAAATTTCAACTTTTTTCTTAAATTTCGAATTTTCTGGAAGTTTCGACTTTTTTCTGAAAATTTCGACTTTTTTTGCGAAATTTTGACTTTTTTCTTAAAATGTTGACTTTTTTCTCAAATTTCGATTTTTTTTCTCGAAATTTTAATCTTCTTCTCGAAACTTCGTTTTTTTCTCAAACTTCGACTTTTTTCTCGAAATTTCGACTTTTTTTTGCGAAATTTCGACTTTTTTTTTCGAAATCTCGACTATTATTTCAAATTTTAATTTTTTTCTCAAAATATTTCAAAATTTCGACTTTTTTTCTCAAAATTTCGAAATTTTTTTAAATTTCGACTTTTCCGGAAATTTCGACTTTTTTCTGAAAATTTCGACTTTTTTTCGCGAAATTTTGACTTTTTTCTCAAAATGTTGACTTTTTTCTCAAATTTCGATTTTTTTTCTCGAAATTTTAATCTTCTTCTCGAAACTTCGTTTTTTTCTCAAACTTCGACTTTTTTCTCGAAATTTCGACTTTTTTTTGCGAAATTTCGACTTTTTTCTCGAAATCTCGACTATTATTTCAAATTTCAATTTTTTTCTCAAAATATTTCAAAATTTCGACTTTTTTTCTCAAAATTTCGACTTTTTTCTTAAATTTCGACTTTTTTCTCGAAATTTTAATCTTCTCGAAACTTCGTTTTTTTCTCAAACTTCAACTTTTTTGTCCAAATTTCGACTTTTTTTTCGCGAAATTTCGACTTTTTTTCTCGAAATCTCGACTATTATTTCAAATTACGATTTTTTTTCTCAAAATATTTCAAAATTTCGACTTTTTTTCTCAAAATTTCGACATTTTTTTAAATTTCGACTTTTCTGGAAATTTCGACTTTTTTCTGAAAATTTCGACTTTTTTTCACGAAATTTTGACTTTTTTCTCAAAATGTTGACTTTTTCTCAAATTTCGTTTTTTTTTTCTCGAAATATTTCGAAATTTCGACTTTTTTCTTGAAATTTTGACTTTTTTCTCAATTTCGTTTTTTTCTCGAAATTTTGACAAGTTTTCTAAGAAATCTAAAATTTTCGAAAAGTTACCATACATTTTGAAAATATCGAAATTTTTAGTTGAAGTTTTAAAAAGTTAAAATTTTGAAGAAATCCCCATTTTGGATAAAATATAAAACGCTAAATATTGTCGCATCACCCCCATTCGTTTTGGCTACGAGCCGCCACTGATTATAGCTTAAGACGTTGGAAAAGTTCCAGGCATCAAGCAAAATATTTCAAGTGTTGGAACTCTTTTCTGTCAGGCTTGGTGCAACTTTTGACTAATCTAATGGAATCCTTTGCGAACTGACGACCTGGTTCTAAGAATTTTGTAACTTTGTCCATTTTGTTCAAAGAATGTTAAATCTAAAGATGTATGATGGTCTGGTTCTGAAACATATTTGTTAAAAATTTGCTGAAAAAATACATAAGGTCAATTTTAGTGGTGACGTCTTTACTAGTTTATGAAATGCGATGCATTATGTATGAAGCTTCTTAGGTTAAAGAGCAATGCAGATAATGCAAGTTTCAGGTTTCTCAAAACTTCAAAACCAACAAACATTTCTTCTCGTGTTATTATTATCAACCATGACGCCGTCTCGAATTACAACTAACCTATAATATTACGTTCCCTAAGTGATTTAATGAATGTTAATTTCGCAATTAAGTGGAATAATGCTTATAGAAAAACCAACAGTCACGAATAAGTTTCATAAAAATAGTAAAGAGAAGTACGTTTTATAAAAAATTAAGCCTGAAAGTTAATCACATTAATATTATTTATATGTGTGACGTAAATTTATTGATATTAATTGTGAAGGTAAACTCTGGTCGAATTAAAAAATTAGATTTATATTAATTAAGGTTTTTAGTTTAATTAATAGTATTTATATTTATAATGGGACGCAATTATTTGCATAGTTGCTTCCTATCTATTGCATATTTAAACAATTTAATACCAACAAACCCACATGAGCATTTCACGCAATATAAATAGCCGGAAAACAAGATTTACAAAATCAACGTGGGACGATCGTGCCCCAAGTTGGCTCCTGGGGAGATTTTTTTCAATTGGACATTCAGAAGATAGCATTTTTGCAGTCTAGGTCAAATTTTTTTTTCATGCTACTTGTTGAAGCTATTCCACAATTTTTCCACGGACCGATAGGTGGCGCCATATAATAATATAATAAAGAACATTAATTCAATTTTGGTCTTTTGTATTTGTAAAAATATGTTTGACATAAAGACCTTTTCTTTTTTTTAGACATCAAAATATTGTGGACACATGTCCTGATTTTTTTGACACAAAAGGTTTTTTTGTGTCGAACGGACTGGTCCTTGGTTATCTTCAAAAATTGAAATACATAAATTGTCCCCTAAAACTAAAAAAGATTAAAAACGCGTTTCGACAACCAAGCTGTCATCTTCAGAGTGATACTGATGAAAAGGTTTGCCACATTAATTGCTACATATTCATATTGGTTGATCAAACCTCGTAAAGTCTTACAATAAGGAAATCTTTTTCCATCTACTAATTATCAAATCAAACACAGATCTAATTATAAATTCCTCGAGCATCGTGTCAGAATAATTTAGTAAGAAGATAATGTTTGAATGTGTAAATTATTGTGTCACACAGTCGAATTTGTTTATGTTGATAGATGTACTAATACCATTTGATTTTGATGCCACATGTCATTTATTTTGGTTGTTAGAATATCTCGAAAGGTTAAAGACACCCAGACGGTGATTTGTGAGTGAAATCGTATGCAAACGCGAAGTATAAAGCAAGAGTTACACTCGCATTAATTCAAAAGATGAATGAATGAATAAAGCTCGTTATGCATAAGCGAAAATTATTAAATACGAGATGTAGTAGAAGATATGGTGCAATTTTAAACGAATCGCATGTAAATTTACTGGTGCACATAAAGTACACACGCTTAAAACATCATAGAAGTAAATATTTGTCAGAAAACAAATCAATTTCGAAAGTTGCTCCAATTCAGCTCTAAATCGCTTCGTAGTAATAATAAAAAATTGCATGAAATACCGCTTTACGTTTTCATGACTTATATTTGACCCAGCTGATATTATAAATAGTTTTTTGAGTCTAAATTACCATTGTCTTTGGCAGTATTTATCGTCCATGAAATATGTAACCAGCAGTAAATGTGTCTCCTCCGTTTTTAAATAAATTCAACTTTACGATCAAACGAAAGTAAAGCGACATAACGACCTGTAAAATCTCTTTTGAACTGTCGTGTTCGAGCCATAAAATATTTATGTACATGTCGAACTAGTGGAACACGCGAATATTTAGTGGCCAGATGAGATCAGTCATTTTTCCAGCGATCGAATTCGTAATTTGGGCACGTTTTACAGCTATCCCCTATTCCTGCAAGCTGGAAGTCAGTAAGGCGTAAACAATTTATCTTGTAGCTGCTCTGGAAGCCGGTTATGCTTTTTGATCTTTGTAGTATTGCGATCATTGGGTCTATAATTAAACAGTCACGGAATTGTACCCTTGATTGCAAAAATTATCCATAAATCTGTCAGGATGCAGTTCGGAATCAATCCGAAATTACACCGGCCGGCAAGAAGTAGCACATCTCCAGGAATAATACTTGAAAACAAACAAATAGTTTAGAAATAATTTTTATTGCTAATGCAAATGATTTTGGCCTCTTTCTTTTAATAGCTTATTTTTTTGGGTTATTTCGGCTAACGCCCGTAACTAAAAGGAGTGAAACCAAAACTCTATTAATTATTCCATTTTTTAAAATTTATTTGTCTGTTTAGTGGCGCACCATGAACCCAGTTAGGGGAGAGTTTAAGGGACTAAACCGATAAGAAATTCGAAAATAAAATATACAAAATTCGATTTAATACAATATCGATGAAAAGTGATTTGTAGTTTAACCCAATTTAAAGTGCATATTGTGTGTTTAGCAGAAATTATTAATCGCAGCTTGCATAAAATGTCCCAATAATGAATTTGAAGTCATGGAAGCAGATAGAAGAGGACTTGAATACTGCTGAGAAACTAGAAATTTATGAGAAATCTTTCAATACAATTGTACACAATTTTGAGAAAAAAAACCTTTCATCCCTCTTGTTGTATTTATGCATTTACTAAACTCTAGTATCGACAAATGTTGTATTTATCGTTAATAGATTTTAGTATTTACGAATATTAAAAAATTCCACACAGTAAGGGTTAAAAATGTCAAAAAATCTTTTATTAAAAGTACTTTAAAAGTGAAAATTTCTAGAAATTTTGATTTTGAGATGATTTTGAACAAAAAAAATTGAAATTTCCATAGGAAACTGGAAATTTTTAAATCACTTTTGTAGAATTTAAATTTTGGAAGAACGGACTGGTGTTTGGTTATCTTCAAAAATTGAAATATTGAAATAAAAAACAAAAGTACCTCTCTGAAGGTGATAGCTTGGCTGAGGAAACGCGCTAAAGCAACCTTTGTTGTGTTTTTTAATCTTTCTTGGTTTCAGGTGACAAGTGTTGTATTTCAGTTTCAGAATTTAAAGTCAAAACTATACAAAAAAAGGGTAAAAACTTGGAGTTGAAAATTTCTAGGAAGTATCGGAATTTTTATGAAAAAAAAAAATAACCAAATTATAAAAAATCTTGAAATATTAAAAATGTGGAAATTTAAATTTTAAAATCGAAAAGTTGGAAAAAATGTGATCTGCAGAATAAATCTTTTAGTTGAAAATTTAATGTAAAAGAAACGGATAATCGATAGCGAAGTTTTGCAAAAAAAAAATCAAACATTTAAAATGAAAATCCAAGACGAATTTTGAAGGTAACTTGGAAAAATGTAAAACGTTTAACTGGGAATTTTGGAATTTTAATAAATTTTCGCGATCAAACTCGAAATTAAACCTTCAATGAAAGGAGATCAAAGTCTTTTAAAATGTCGAGATTAGGAATTCAGATTGAAGATTAAAGAGAACAGTAAAAATTAAAGTATTTTAAATGTTTTCTCATGAATTTTTTTCTAATATTGAACCTTTTGGACCAAAGACCAAATATTTTTATACTAAACAATTGAGTATTTGGTATTTCATCAGTATTACACTTATTTTTCCATAAAATCTTCCCTAAAATTCGCAAACGATCTCATGGAGGATCCTAATCAAAATTATTTTGAGGTAAAACATTGAACATTTAGTAGTAGTGTTTTAGTTGTTCGGTCAAGAAAAATTCTCTCTTTGGATCAACAGGCAAAGTAATATTATCTTAAAAAGTTGTGTAGTGGATGGTTCATCAGTTTTACACTTATTTTGGTATGATATCTTCTCTAAAATTCACAAATGTGCTCTTGGAGCTCCACAAGCAAAATAATATTAGATTAAAAAGCTGGGTATTTGGTAATTCATCAGTATTGCAATTTTTTTCCCGTGAAATTTTCTCTAAAATCTGCAAATGTCATTAGTGCTCCTGATCATAATAATTTGGAGCTAAAACAATGGGCATTTAGTGGTTCATCAATATTTCAAATATTTGGTTACCGAAAATTCTCTAAAATTCACAAATGTGCTCTTGGAGGTCCACAAACCAAATAATATTAAGTTAAAAAGCTGATTATTTGGTAATTCATCAGTATTGCATTTTTTTCCCATATAATCTTCTCTAAAATTTAGCATTATCATCGAGGCTTCTGACGAAAATAATTTGGGGCTAAAACGTTGGGCATTTACTAGTTTATCAATATTTCAAATATTTGTTTACGAAAAATTCTCTAAAATTCAGAAATGTGCTCTTGTAGCTTTAGAAACAAAATAATATTAAGTTAAAAAGCTGGGTATTTGGTAATATATTAGTATTGCAATTTTTTTCTCATATAATCTTCCCTAAAATTTATTATTATCATCGAGACTCCTGATGAACATAATTTGGGGCTAAAACTTTGGGCGTTTAGTAGTTCATCAATATTTCAAATATTTGGCCACGAAAAATTCTCTAAAATTTATAAATGTGCTCTTGGAGGTCCACAAACAAAATGATATTAAGTTAAAAAGTTGGGTATTTGGTAATTCATCACTATTGCAATTTTTTCCCATGAAATCTTCTCTAAAATTTGCTAATGCCACTGATGCTCCTGATCAAAATAATTTGGAGCTAAAACCTTGGGCATTTAGTAGTTCATCAATATTTCAAATATTTGGTTACCAAAAATTCTCTAAGATTCACAAAAACGCTCTTGGAGTTCCATTGACAAAATAATATTAGGTTAATAGGCTGAGTATTTGGCTATTCATCAGTATTGCAATTTTTTTCCCATTTAATCTTCTCTAAAATTTATCATTATTATCGAAGCTTTCGATGAAAATAATTTGGAGCTAAAACGTTGGGCATTTAGTAGTTAGTCAATATTTTAAATATTTGGTTACGAAAAAATTTCTAAAATTGATAAATATGCTCTTGGAGGTCCACAAACAAAATAATATTAAGTTAAAAAGCTGGGCATTTGGTAACTCATCAGTATTGCAATTTTTTTCCTATACAATCTTCTCTAAAATGTATCGTTGTCATCGACGCTCTTGATGAAAATAATTTGGAGCTAAAACGTTGGGCATTTAGTAGTTCATCAATATTTCAAATATTTGGTAACCAAATATTCTCTAAAATTCACAAATGTCCTCTTGGAGGACAACAAACAAAATAATATTAAGTTAAAAAGTTGGGTATTTGGTAATTCATCAGTATTGCAATTTTTTTGCCATAAAATATTTTCTAAAATTTGCAAATTTAGGTAGTGCTCCTGATCAAAATAATTTGGAACTAAAACGTTGGACATTTAATTGTTCATCAATATTTCAGATATTTGGTCACGAAAAATTCTCTAAAATTCACAAATGCGCTCTTGGAGGTCCACAAACAAAATAATATTAAGTTAAAAAGTCAGCTATTTGATAATTCATCAGTAATGCAATTTTTTTCCATGAAATCTTCTCTAAACTTTGCAAATGTCATTAGTGCTCCTGATCAAAATAAATTAGAGCTAAAACGTTGGGTATTTAGAAATTTATCAATATTTCAAATATTTGGTCACGAAAAATTCTCTAAAATTCACAAATGTGTTCTTGGAGGTCTAGAAACAAAATAATATTAAGTTAAAAAGCTGGGTATTTGGTAATTTATCAGTTTTGCAATGTTTCCCCATATAATCTTCCCTAAAATTTAACATTGTCATCGAAGCTCCTGATGAAAATAATTTGGGGCTAAAACGTTGGGCACTTAGTAGGTAATTAATATTTCAAATATTTAGCCACGAAAAATTCTCTAAAATTTATAAATGTGCTCTTGGAGGTCCACAAACAAAATTATATTAAGGTAAAAAGCTGGGTATTTGGTAATTCATCAGTATTTCAATTTTTTTCCCATGAAATCTTCTCTAAAATTTGCAAATGTGACTGATGCTCCTGATCAAAATAATTTGAAGCTAAAACGTTGAGCATTTAGTACTTTATTAATATCTCAAATATTTAGTCTCGAAAAATTCTCTAAAATTGATAAATATGCGTTTGGAGGTCCAAAAACAAAATAATATTAGGTTAAAAAGGTAGGTATTTGATAATTCATCAGTATGACAATTTTTTTCCCATGAAATCTTCTCTAAAATGTATCGTTGTCATCGAGACTTCTAGAATTAGGAAATTTTGGATTTTGGAATTTTCAAATTTTGGAATTTTTAAATTTCTAGGTTTTGGAATTTTAACATTTTAAAATTCTGGAATGTCAGAATTTTGGATAATGAAATTTTGAAATTTCGGAATTCTGGAATTTATGGATTTTAAAATTTTGGAATTTCAAAATTTTAAAATTTTCAAATTTAAGAAGTCTGAAATGTCGGAATTTTGGAATTTTCAAATTTTGGAATTTTGAAATTTCTGGGTTTTGGGATTTTAACATTTTGAAATTTTGGAATGTGAGAATTTTGGAATTTCGGAATTTTGGAATTATGAAATTTTGGATTTGATGGAACGGACTGGTTCTTGGTTATCTTCAGAAATTGAAATACAGAACTTGTCCCCTGAAACCAAGAAAGATTAAAAACACACACACACACAGTTTCTCTCTGAAGATGACAGCTTGGCTATCGAAACGCGTTAGAGCAACCTTTGTTGTGTTTTATAATCTTTTTTGGTTTCAGGGACAAGTTCTGCATTTCAATTTATGAAATTTTGGAATTTTGAAATTTTTTAATTTTGAAATTTCGGAATTTTGGAATTTCAAAATTTTGAAATTTAAGAATTTTAGAATTCTGAAATTTTGGAATTTTAAAATTTTGGAATATGGAAATTTTGGAATTTTGAAATTTTGGAGTTTTGGAATTTTGAAATTTTGGATTTTCGGGCTTTCGGAGTTTTAGACTTGAAATTTCGGGATTTTGGAATTCTAGAATTTAGAAATTTTGGACATTTGAAATTTTGAAATTTTGGAATTTTGAAATATCTGGGTTTTGGAATTATGAAATTTTGGAATTTAAAATTTCGGAATTTTCGAATTTCTGGATTTCGAAATTTTGGAATTATGAAATTTTGGATTTGATGGAAGGACTGGTCCTTGGTTATCTTCAAAAATTGAAATACAGAACTTGTCCCCTGAAATCAAGAAAGATTAACACACACACACACACACAGTTTCTCTCTAAAGATGACAGCTTGGCTATCGAAACGCGTTAGAGCAACCTTTGTTGTGTTTTTTAATCTTTCTTTTCAATTTATGAAATTTTGAAATTTTGAAATTTTGAAATTTTGAAATTTTGAAATTTTGAAATTTTGAAATTTTGAAATTTTGAAATTTTGAAATTTTGAAATTCCAAAATTCCGAAATTTCAAAATTAAAAAATTTCAAAATTCCAAAATTTCATAAATTGAAATGCAGAACTTGTCCCTGAAACCAAAAAAGATTATAAAACACAACAAAGGTTGCTCTAACGCGTTTCGATAGCCAAGCTGTCATCTTCAGAGAGAAACTGTGTGTGTGTGTGTTTTTTAATCTTTCTTGGTTTCAGGGGACAAGTTCTGTATTTCAATTTTTGAAGATAACCAAGAACCAGTCCGTTCCATCAAATCCAAAATTTCATAATTCCAAAATTCCGAAATTCCAAAATTCTCACATTCCAAAATTTCAAAATGTTAAAATCCCAAAACCCAGAAATTTCAAAATTCCAAAATTTGAAAATTCCAAAATTCCAACATTTCAGACTTCTTAAATTTGAAAATTTTAAAATTTTGAAATTCCAAAATTTTAAAATCCATAAATTCCAGAATTCCGAAATTTCAAAATTTCATTATCCAAAATTCTGACATTCCAGAATTTTAAAATGTTAAAATTCCAAAACCTAGAAATTTAAAAATTCCAAAATTTGAAAATTCCAAAATCCAAAATTTCCTAATTCTAGAAGTGTAAAATCCCGAAATCTGAAAATCCACAATTCTAAAATTACAAAATTTTGAAATTCCAAAATTTTAAAATTCTAAAATTTCGAAACTTTTCATTTCAAAATTCTACAATTTCAATATTCTGAAATTTGAAAATTTCAAAATTCAAAGATTCCGAAACCCAGAAATTGCAAAATTCCAAAATACCAAAATCTCAAATTTTCAATATTCCAATATTTCAATATTCCAAAATTCCAAAATTTCAAAATTTTAAGATTCCAAAATTCCAAAATTCTAAAATTCCAAAATTCCCAAATTTCAAAATTTTGGAATCCCAAAATTCTAAAATCCCAAAATTTTAAAATTCCAAAATTCTAAAATTTCAAAATTCCAAATTCCTTAATTCTAAAATTCCAAAATCCCGAAATTCCAAAATTTTAAGACTCCGAAACTCCGAAAATTTCAAAATTCCAAATTCCTTAATTCTAAAATTCCAAAATCCCGAAATTTCAAGATTTCAAAATTCCGAAATTCCGAAATTTCAATATTCCAAAAATCTAAAATTCCAAAATTCCAAAATTTCAGAACTCTAAAATTTCAAAATTTCAAAATTCCCAAATTTCAAAATTTCGAAATTGTAAAATTCCAAAATTTCAAAATTCTAAAATTCCGAAAACCCGCAAATTCAAAATTCCAAAATTTCAAAATTCTTAAATTTCAAAATTCCACAATTTCAAAATTCTGAAACCCAGAAATTACAAAATTCCAAAACTTCAAAATTCGTTGATTCTAAAATTGTAGAATTTCAAAATTTTAAGATTCCAAAATTTTAAAATTCTAAAATTTCCAAATTCCAAAATTTCAAAATACCTAAATTCCAAAAATCCAAAATCCAAAATTTCATATTTCCGAAATTTAAAAATTTCAAAATTCTAAAATTCCGAAACCCAGAAATTCCAAAATTTCAAAATTCTAAAATCCCAAAATCTCAATATTCCAAAATTTCAAAATTCTAAAATTCCAAAAAACTAAAATTCCAAAATTTCGGGATTCTTAAATTCTAAAATTTCAAAATTCCAAAATTCCAAAATTGCGTAATTCCAAAATTTCAAAATTCAAAAATTCCGAAACCCAGAAATTCCAAAATTCAAAATTTTCAAAATTGAAAAATCCCAAAATTCTAAATTTTTAATATTCCAAAGTTCCAAAATTCTAAAATTCCAAAATTTGAAAATTCCAAAATCTCAAAATTCCAGGATTTCAAAATTTTAAAATTCCAAGATTCCAAAATTCTAAAATTTCAAAATTCCAAAATTTCAAGATTCCAAAATTTCAAAATTCTACAATTTTAAAACTCAAAAATTCACAAATTCAAGAAGGAAAATGTGCAAATATTTAAAATTCGAAAATCAAAATATTTGACGTGAAAAATCGAAATCATCAAAAAATTTATGTTTCTAAGAGGTCGAAAATTTCAAAAAAATATAAAAAAGTTCCAGAAAGATGAAATTTTGAATAAAATGTCCAAATTTTCAATAAAACTCGAAATTTTTAAAATAAGTCGAAACGCAAGAATTATCAATTTGCAAACTAATAATATTCACTTAAAGAGGTGTAAAATAAATTAAATTTTGTTGCTTTACAGACTGAATTGGTCGAATTTGACGATACCAGTTCAGTTCAGATAACTTTCTATATTGATCAACACGTACATACAATTAACGTGTGATAAAAATAATCTAATTTTAAAGCTTCAGTTAAGTTCTAAAGCCGAACATGACTAACTAGGTGTGCATTTCTTTCCGGTTATAATTAGAGACCACATGATGATAAGATTAGAATTTTTTAATAATGAGAATGTAGAGGTAGATAAAACAAACGCATAATATAATAATGATGCCATGCAATTTCACTGAAATTATGCTAATGAACATTTCGCCTTAATGGATAGTACAGTCATCAGGTGAAGTAACTGTAACACGACATTTTATAGTAATAATAATAAAGTTTGTCATTGTAAAACGGAATTATTTTTTCCGGTGATTCATTTAATGCAAAAATACTGTAGTGTCACTATCTTACTAAGTTTACTGTTTTTTTAGTCAAGTGTCTAGTTACGAATTCTTGGGCAGCTTGGCAAGGATAAATAATAAACTGAATTAACAATAAATACAACAATAAACATAAAAATGTAGGCAATTAAATCGCAGATTCAGGTACCTTTCTCTTTTTTTTCTAAACTTTAATAATCATTAGTAAAATTGAAGTGTCTAAGCGTCTGTCTGTAGACTGATTTTTGTCCGGGCTAATCTCGGAAACCACTAAGTCGATTTTAATGAAACTTTTACCAAAATGTAGAGTATTTTCAGAGGTACCTTTTAGGTTACTTTTATAGCAGTAAAACTCACATTTAATGTGTCTAAGAACTGAACTGTGCTACTTTATTTGAAAGAACATATAAAAGAGAAACCAGCTAATAAAGAATAAACTAATTAAAAATTAGTTTAAAATGACCCTTTGAGTAGTTTCTTCACTGCAGAAAATTATGAATCAACAACAAAAAACGCCAAAACGACTAACAATGATTTCCATGTAATATTTGAAGGCCTGAAGATTATTCCAAACGCGTCCACAATTTCACACGAATTCTAACGAAATTTTGATCCCGGATGTGATTTCGGCTAGTACTGGGGGCATATTTTAGGCAATTATTCAAGTATTTGTAATTCTCAGTTTTTGTCACGGTTCTATTCTGAATTAAAATGCTGCTTTTGGGTCCCAATGACTATCTAATGGTACGTCCGAGGAATATTAATTTAAAAATGGGCAAATTGTCCACCGTAAATTGACAGCAGAATTTATGTGTTTAAATTGTTTATAGAATACAAATGGGCGAGCCAAATAACGGTGATGAACTGAAAAAAACGATTTTAGAAATATTTTAGATATCATTCGAACGGTGGGTAATTATATTGGCTAAGTTTTTATAAGGATGGCACATCCTTGCTGTGATTTATTTTTTATGTTCTATGCAGAAGATGCTCGATCAACATCCTGATCTGCTGTCAAAATAATGCCTAACGATCTGTCTACATATCACGATGATGTTTATTTCCTTGAAATATCGAGTCTGAATTTTTTAAATGCCCAAGTTTTTCAAATAATAATATTACGAAACAAATGGAAATTTCGAGAAGAATATTAATTTCAAGATTAAACTCAAAACCAAGGAAAAAAGTGGAACTTTGGATTAAAAACCAGACAGTTTTTAATAAAATTTGTTTTTCCTTGAAATTCCACTCTTTTTTTCAAAATACGATTTTCTTCTAAAAGTTCAATTTTAATTTCAAGAAGAGAGAAATTAAAAGTTGAGCTAAAACTATGACTTGAAATTTTGAAATTTTGAAATTTTGAAATTTTGAAATTTTGAAATTTTGAAATTTTGAAATTTTGAAATTTCAAAATTCGAAAATCCCGAAATTCCAAAATTTTAAAACTCCGAAACTCCGAAAATTTCAAAATTCCAAATTCCTTAATTCTAAAATTCCAAAATCCCGAAATTTCAAGATTTCAAAATTCCGAAATTCCGAAATTTGAAAATTTTAAAATTCTAAAATTTCAAGATTTCAATATTCCAAAAATCTAAAATTCCAAAATTCCAAAATTTCAGAACTCTAAAATTCCAAAATTCCTACATTTCAAAATTTCGAAATTGTAAAATTCCAAAATTTCAAAATTCCGAAAACCCGCAAATTCAAAATTCCAAAATTTCAAAATTCTTAAATTTCAAAATTCCACAATTTCAAAATTCTGAAACCCAGAAATTACAAAATTCCAAAACTTCAAAATTCGTTGATTCTAAAATTGTAGAATTTCAAAATTTTAAGATTCCAAAATTTTAAAATTCCAAAATTTCCAAATTCCAAAATTTCAAATTACCTAAATTCCAAAAATCCAAAATCCAAAATTTCAAATTTCCGAAATTTAAAAATTTCAAAATTCTAAAATTCCGAAACCCAGAAATTCCAAAATTTCAAAATTCTAAAATCCCAAAATTTCAATATTCTAAAATTTCAAAATTCTAAAATTCCAAAAAACTAAAATTCCAAAATTTCGGAATTCTTAAATTCTAAAATTTCAAAATTCCAAAATTCCAAAATTGCGTAATTCCAAAATTTCAAAATTCAAAAATTCCGAAACCCAGAAATTCCAAAATTCAAAATTTTCAAAATTGAAAAATCCCAAAATTCTAAATTTTTAAAATTCCAGTTCCAAAATTCTAAAATTCCAAAATTTGAAAATTCCAAAATCTCAAAATTCCAGGATTTCAAAATTTTAAAATTCCAAGATTCCAAAATTCTAAAATTTCAAAATTCCAAAATTTCAAGATTCCAAAATTTCAAAATTCTACAATTTTAAAACTCCAAAATTCACAAATTCAAGAAGGAAAATGTGCAAATATTTAAAATTCGAAAATCAAAATATTTGACGTGAAAAATCGAAATCATCAAAAAATTTATGTTTCTAAGAGAAGGCAAAAGGGTCGAAAATTTCAAAAAAATGTTAAAAAGTTCCAGAAAGATGAAATTTTGAATAAAATGTCCAAATTTTCAATAAAACTCGAAATTTTTAAAATAAGTCGAAACGCAAGAATTATCAATTTGCAAACTAATAATATTCACTTAAAGAGGTGTAAAATAAATTAAATTTTGTTGCTTTACAGACTGAATTGGTCGAATTTGACGATACCAGTTCAGTTCAGATAACTTTCTATATTGATCAACACGTACATACAATTAACGTGTGATAAAAATAATCTAATTTTAAAGCTTCAGTTAAGTTCTAAAGCCGAACATGACTAACTAGGTGTGCCATGCAATTTCACTGAAATTATGCTAATGCACGTTTCGCCTTAATGGATAGTACAGTCATCAGGTGAAGTAACTGTAACACGACATTTTATAGTAATAATAATAAAGTTTGTCATTGTAAAACGGAATTATTTTTTCCGGTGATTCGTTTAATGCAAAAATACTGTAGTGTCACTGTCTTACTATTAAGTTTACTATTTTTTTAGTCAAGTGTCTTCTATGTTACGAATTCTTGGGCAGCTTGGCAAGGATCAATAATAAACTGAATTAACAATAAATACAACAATAAACATAAAAATGTCGGCAATTAAATCGCAGTTGCAGGTACCTTTTTTTTTTTCTAAACTTAACGGTCTATTTAATAATCATTAGTAAAATTGAAGTGTCTAAGAGTCTGTCTGTCTGTAGACTGATTTTGTCCGGGCTAATCTCGGAAACCACTGAGTCGATTTTAATAAAACTTTTACCAAAATGTAGAGTATTTTCAGGGGTAACTTTTAGGCTACTTTTATAACAGTAAAACTCACATTTAATGTGTCTAAAAACTGAACTGTGCTACTTTATTTGAAAGAACATATAAAAGAGAAACCAGCTAATAAAGAATAAACTAATTAAAAATTAGTTTAAAATGACCCTTTGGGTAGTTTCTTCACTGCAGAAAATTATGAATCAACAACAAAAAACGCCAAAACGACTAACAATGATTTCCATGTAATATTTGAAGGCCTGAAGATTATTCCAAACGCGTCCACAATTTCACACGAATTCTAACGAAATTTTGATCCCGGATGTGATTTCGGCTAGTACTGGGGGCATATTTTAGGCAATTATTCAAGTATTTGTAATTCTCAATTTTTGTCACGGTTCTATTCTGAATTAAAATGCTGCTTTTGGGTCCCAATGAATTTTGAAATTTTGAAATTTTGAAATTTTGAAATTTTGAAATTTTGAAATGT
>CM053335.1:22679567-22959179 GCA_028583605.1 Dastarcus helophoroides | reverse complement strand
GATCCCGGCTTTAAATTGGAATATAAATGTTGTATTTTTCTCTTGAAATTTTGACTAAATTCCCAATTTCTAGGAAAAATTAGAATTAGCAAGATTTTATTACAAATTTTGAGATTTTGGGAAGTTTGATGAAGTGGGCATGGCAAAAAATCATTAGAATTTGAAGTATCGAAAAAAAAATTGGCATGTTTAAATTAAAGTGAAATTTGAAGGAAAAAATTCAAGGCAACTCGAAATTTTTATTAATAACTTCAAAAAACAAGGATATTATATTATAAAAGGGAAAATCCAAGTTTGAGGAAAAAAAACAAAGTTTAAGTGTTTGTTCTAAAGAAAAAGTTGGAATTTTCGGAAAAATTCAAATTTGCAAATAAAATGGCCAGGAAACTGAACTTCAATGACAAAGACTTCACTGCTTGAGTCCATATTTACAATGGCACATAAAATTTGTATTTTAAACTCAAAAATTTTATAAAAAGAAAAGAAATATTTTGAGAAAAGGGTCCAAATTTCAAAACAGAACCAAAAATTTTGAAAAATGAATATTCAAGTTATACAACTTAAAATTCAATTTGACTTGAAATTTTGGGAATAAAATCAACATTTTCTTAGAATGAGTGGAAATTGTAGGTTTCTAATTGAACTTTCCAAAAGATAATCTTTAAAATTAAGTCATAATTTTCAGATGAAAGTTGCCCGAATTTGTGTAAAGTTTTGAAAAGGAAATTTCTAAAAAAATCCCAAACTTTAGGGTAAAGTAAAAATTCTTTTATGAACATACAAATTCAACGAACCGAAATAAACCGTTATTTTTTCCGGTTCTGTTTCGGTTTTCGTCCCTACAAAAATAACGGTTTTTTTTCGGTTTTCGGTTTTCGGTTCAGTTCCGGTTCGAAGCCCTGTTTTTGCATCTGCGCACCCCCTGTCAAAAAGTCGCCAGCCGCCACTGCCAGATACTATTTACACGCAAAGTAATGTCCCAATTTCTAGATTAAACTTGACGGTTGAAGGTGACGAAATTTCGCGGTAAAGATGGAAATTAGGGGAATCTTTAGGGTTTCAAATAAGCTCCCGAGGGATACACACGGTAGAGTAGAAGCGTTGAGTGATAATTTTTTTCACTCGACAGCAGGAGGGTGTTTCGCCAATTTTCACCAGGGCCAGGTGGAGAAATTACATAGAAATTAATAAGTATTTTCGATTTCATCAATTTTTGCCGTCATGAGTTTGATAGGTGATCCTTGAAGGATGGCAGGATGAAATATTAGCTCTTAGAATCTCATATTTTGAAAACGATCAAGGTGATTGCAATACATGGCTAGTTCAGGTTTCATTCACATAAAGTGGGCAGCAAAGTGTAAAATAACTAAGACACAGTTATTATTCGCTAACAGGAAACTATTATGCTAAAGCAATAACATTCTGATACTCGTTGATCCCAAACAAAATTTTTCTATTGGCTTGCTTTAGCTGTAATAATACGTCTGTGTGCAATGTACCAAAATAAATTGAATTTTAATTTAAACCCAACGAAAAGGCCACGCAGCGAATAATATTTTATAGCGTTTTCTTGAATTTCGGTTATTTATACGTTTAAATTTAATTTTAATATTGAGCTACGCCCAAAATCTGGATTATTCCTTGAATTGTTATTCATTTTGTACCACAATTTTACAAGAGTGCGTAGGTGTGATACGAATGTATGCACTTATAAGGATATTGTACTTTAAACGAGCTTTTTGAGCACGAAGGATTACATTTATGCCTATTTATGGGTATACGGTGACGATTAGAAATGCGACAAGGTCTGCTGCATTAAATTTGCAAAACAATATTTTATATTACGCAATTTAAACAAAGTTATTTATTTATTCATTAAAAGGGAATCTGTCTAGTTGCTGCCTCTATTCATATTTATTTATTAGTTTAGCGTATTGTAAAGTTGATTATAGTTTAATTCCCAGGCATCAAGCAAAATATTTCAAGAGATTAAGACTTATACAATGTATTGGAACTTTTCTGTCAGGCTTGGTGCAACTTTTGACTAATCTAATGGAATCCTTTGCGAACTGACAATCTGGTTCTAAGAATTTTGTGATTTGGTCCATTTTGTTCAAAGAATGTTAAAGCTAAAGATGTATGATGGTCTGGTTCTGAAACCTATTTGTTACAAATTTGTTGAAAAAATACATAAGGTCAATTTTAGTGGTGACGTCTTTACTAGTTTATGAAATGCGATGCATTATGTGTGAAGCTTCTTAGGTTAAAGAGCAATGCAAATAATGCAAGTTTCAGGTTGCTCAAAACATCAAAACCAACAAACATTTCTTCTCATGTTATTATTATCAACAATGACGCCGTCTCAGATTACAACTAACCTATAATATTACGTTCCCTAAGTGATTTAATCAATGTTAATTTCGCAATTAAGTGGAATAATGCTTATAGAAAAACCAACAGTCACGAATTAGTTTAATAAAAATAGTAATAAGAAGTACGTTTTATAAAAAATTAAGCCTGAAAGTTAATCACATTAATATTATTTATATGTGTGACGTAAATTTATTGATATTAATTGTGAAGGTAAACTCTAGTCGAATTAAAAAATTAGATTTATATTAATTAAGGTTTTTAGTTTAATTAATAGTATTTATATTTATAATGGGACGCAATTATTTGCATAGTTGCTTCCTATCTATTGCATATTTAAACAATTTAATACCAACAAACCCACATGAGCATTTCACACAATATAAATAGCTGGAAAACAAGATTTACAAAATCAACGTGGGACGATCGTGCCCCAAGTTGGCTCCTGGGGAGATTTTTTTCAATTGGACATTCAGAAGATAGCATTTTTGCAGTCTAGGTCAAATTTTTTTTTCATGCTACTTGTTGAAGCTATTCCACAATTTTTCCACGGACCGATAGGTGGCGCCATATAATAATATAATAAAGAACATTAATTCAATTTTGGTCTTTTGTATTTGTAAAAATATGTTTGACATAAAGACCTTTTCTTTTTTTTAGACATCAAAATATTGTGGACACATGTCCTGATTTTTTTGACACAAAAGGTTTTTTTGTGTCGAACGGACTGGTCCTTGGTTATCTTCAAAAATTGAAATACATAAATTGTCCCCTGAAACCAAAAAAAAATTAAAAACGCGTTTCGACAGCCAAGCTGTCATCTTTAGAGTGATACTGATGAAAAGGTTTGCCACATTAATTGCTACATATTCATATTGGTTGATCAAACCTCGTAAACTCTTACAATAACGAAATCTTTTTCCATCTACTAATTATCAAATCAAACACAGATCTAATTATAAATTCCTCGAGCATCGTGTCAGAATAATTTAGTAAGAAGATAATGTTTGAATGTGTAAATTATTGTGTCACACAGTCGAATTTGTTTATGTTGATAGATGTACTAATACCATTTGATTTTGATGCCACATGTCATTTATTTTGGTTGTTAGAATATCTCGAAAGGTTAAAGACACCCAGACGGTGATTTGTGAGTGAAATCGTATGCAAACGCGAAGTATAAAGCAAGAGTTACACTCGCATTAATTCAAAAGATGAATGAATGAATAAAGCTCGTTATGCATAAGCGAAAATTATTAAATACGAGATGTAGTAGAAGATATGGTGCAATTTTAAACGAATCGCCTCATGTAAATTTACTGGTGCACATAAAATACACACGCTTAAAACATCATAGGAGTAAATATTTGTCAGGAAACAAATCAATTTCGAAAGTTGCTCCAATTCAGCTCTAAATCGCTTCGTAGTAATAATAAAAAATTGCATGAAACACCGCTTTACGTTTTCATGACTTATATTTGACCCAGCTGATATTATAAATAGTTTTTTGAGTCTAAATTACCATTGTCTTTGGCAGTATTTATCGTCCATGAAATATGTAACCAGCAGTAAATGTGTCTCCTCCGTTTTTAAATAAATTCAACTTTACGATCAAACGAAAGTAAAGCGACATAACGACCTGTAAAATCTCTTTTGAACTGTCGTGTTCGAGCCATAAAATATTAATGTACATGTCGAACTAGTGGAACACGCGAATATTTAGTGGCCAGATGAGATCAGTCATTTTTCCAGTGATCGAATTTGTAATTTGGGCACGCTATCCCCTATTCCTGCAAGCTGGAAGTCAGTAAGGCGTAAACAATTTATCTTGTAGCTGCTCTGGAAGCCGGTTATGCTTTTTGATCTTTGCAGTATTGCGATCATTGGTCTATAATTAAACAGTCACGGAATTGTACCCTTGATTGCAAAAATTGTCCATAAATCTGTCAGGATGCAGTTCGGAATCAATCCGAAATTACACCGGACGGCAAGAAGTAGCACATCTCCAGGAATAATACTTGAAAACAAACAAATAGTTTAGAAATAATTTTTATTGCTAATGCAAATGATTTTGGCCTCTTTCTTTTAATAGCTTATTTTTTTGGTTTATTTCGGCTAACGCCCGTAACTAAAAGGAGTGAAACCAAAACTCTATTAATTATTCCATTTTTTAAAATTTATTTGTCTGTTTAGTGGCGCAGCTCGAAGTGGATAGTATTATGTGAAGCACAAGCAAGAAGTCCTTTCACACTTTTTTTTTAATCCAATTTAGAGTGCACATTGTTTGGATAAGTATCACAAGAGTGGATTTCAAACCATGAACGCAGTTAGGAGAGAGTTTAAGGGACTAAACCGATGAGAAATTCGAAAATAAAATATACAAAATTCGATTTAATACAATATCGATGAAAAATCGTTTGTAGCTAGACCCAATTTAAAGTGTATATTGTTTGTTTAGCAGAAATTTTTAATCGCAGCTTGCATAAAATGTCCCAATATTTGAAGCCATGGGACTCGAATACTAAGGCAATGAGAAACTAAAAATTTATTAGAAATATTTCAATCAGTGGCGGCTGGCGTATAGGCACTGTGGAACTGCAGCACCCCCAATTTCGCTTAAGAGATTTTTCTCAAAATTTTCTGAACACTTTTCATTCGAAAATTTTTTGTGGACATTTTAAATTTTCTCTCATTTCTGTTTATAGAAATTTTAGGTTTCTTTCACGAAGCTACGACATTTAAAAATCGATTTTATATTTAATTAATCAAAATCACATTTTCAAAAACTAATTTTTGTAAAAGATTTGAGAAAGAAATCAATATTTCGAGAAGGAATTAAAATGTTAAGAAAAAAAACCAAATTTCTTTAAAAATGACAACATTTTGAAAAAATAATTACAATTTAAAAAAAATCTAAATCCTGCTCATTTCGCATTTTACTATTTCTCTAAAAAATAAGTTCGGATTTTTACCTTAAATTTCATTTTGTACAAAAATTTTGAGTTTTTTTCAGATATTTCGAATATTTTAGGAAATTTTGATTTTTTCTGCAGCATTCCATTTTTCCATATTTTATAAAAAGAATTTTTTTCGAAATTTTCATTTTTCTTGAAAGTGTTCTTAAAATTTCTTCTAGAAATTTCAACTTCACCAGATTTTTCTTTCTGTTCCTCTAGTTTGCTTTAAAAATATCAAATTTTTTTATGACACGTTGACAATTCATTCAAAGTTCATTTTATTTTGTAATTTTTACAAAAAATATTTGAAAAAAATTCTGAAAGCTCTATAAAAATTTGAACATTTTGGAAGAACAAAAAATTTCCACATTTTTGTAAAGATATTTCAATTTTTTTTTCAAATTTAGATTTTTTCTCCAAGAAATTTTGCTTCTTCTCCCTATGCGATTTGTGTTTTTCTCTAAACATTCTATACAAGGAATTTTTTTTTAATTTCGACTTTTCCTTGAGATTTTGTCTTTAAAATATTTTTTTATGTAGAAATTTTGATTTCTCCATTTTTTTTTTTGGAAATTTACAAGTTTTTTAACGAAATTTTAATATTTTAAAGGTCATTTTATATTGTAAGAGAAAGCAGATCATATTTCTAAAAAAAGTTGAAATTTCATGTTAATATACACATTTTTTAAAAATAAAAAATTATATTTTCGGAAATAAAGAAAAAAAATATCGAAACAAATTATTTGTCAAAAATATTTTTATAATTTCGGCTTTTAAAGTGGGAATTATTGAAATATTTGAGAAAAAGTGTCAACATTTCTAGAAGAGTCTCAAAATTCTGAAATTAAAATTAATTAAAATGTTGACAACAATTCATTAACAATTTACTGTTCTAATTTAATTTTTTTCTAGTAATTTTAAAGTTCCGGAGAAATTTTAAAAATCAAATATTTCAGCTTGAAACCAATTTTTTGTGATTAAAATTCTAATTTTGGCAATTTATTTGTACATAAAATGCAAGTTAAGTTTTTTTTGGAAATTTGTTTAAAAACTTTGCACAATATTAAAAATAGAAAATTTTGTTATTCATCTTTTCAAATTCGAGTGTTATTTCGAAATTTTTCTCAAAAAATATAAATTGAAAAAGACAAACACTATCACTTTCAAAAAATAAAGCTAAAGTTATCAGAAAAAACGGATTTTTTTTTAAAATTTGTGCATAAAAAGTTTTTTTTTTGGAAATTGGGAATGTGAATAAAAGACGAATTTTTGGACATTCAAATTAATTGCACAGTTTTCGATTAAATTTTCATAGAAGCTGCATTTTTTGAATATTGGAGAAAACTCAAAATTATCGAAAAATTGGTAATTATTAAAAAAGTTGAAATTTTGAAGAGGTACAATTTTGAAAAAAGTTGAAATTTTCAATAGTTCAAGTTTAAAAAAAAATCTTTTCTCTTAAGTCGAAGATTTAATTGGAAATGTTTAAAAAAATGTATAAATACAATTTTAAGAAAAGTTCTAACTTTTCAAAAACAAGTCAAGTTTTCAAAAAGAGTCGATATTCTGGAAAAAAAAGTCGAAGTTTTGAAATGGAGTCGAAATTTTACGAAATATTAGTCGAGAATTTTAATAAAACATTTTAAGAAATGTCTCGCTTAAAAAAAACACAATTTTCAAATAAAGGATCGACAGTTTGGAAAAAAATGTGAAAATTTCGAAAATAGTTGAAATTAAAAAAAATATCAAAATGTTTAAGTTTTCCAAAAATTTAAAATTTCGAAAAATGACTAAAATTTTAAAAAATTCGAACATTTGGAAAAGGCAGGAATTTTCAACAAAGTGGGAATTAAAAAGTGCAGATTTAAGAAAAGGTTAAAATTTTCAATAAAGAATGTCGAAATTTGTTGACAAGGCAAACCTTTTCAAAATCTTTCAAATTTCCAAAAGAATTCAAAATTTTTTGAAAGAAGAAATTTTTAGAAACAAAAGGTCGAAATTTAAAGTCGAAATTAAAAAAATATCAGAATTTGCAAAAGATTTGAGAATTTTTATCGAATTTACGAAATAAGTCGAAATTTTAAAAAAGTTTTAATTTTGAATAGTTGGGAAATTTGCATTCAAATTTTCAATAAAAATCAAAATTTTTGAAACCGGAATATTGAAAGCAAGTGGAAATTATCAGATAGATCGAGGTTATCAAAAGTCGAAATATGGAGAAGTTAAAATTTTGGAAAAAGTTTAAATTTTTGGTAGTTATAATTTTGAATCAAACTGGTACATTTTTTTAAAAAGTTTGAAAAGATTAAAATTTTGAAAAAATGCCAAATATTTCATAAAATTTAAAATTTTCAAAAAAATCGAAATTTTGAAAGAATTTCGAAAATTAAGAAGTAGCGAAATGTTCAACAAAAAAAAATCAAAAAATAATCGAAACTGAAGAAAGTCGAAATATTTAAAAATAGTTGACATTTAGTAAAAAATAAGTCGAGATTTTCAATAAAAAAATTATAATTTTCCAAAAAAAATTATAGACAAAGATAAAATTTAGAAAAAAGTCGAAAATTAAAAAGTCAAAGGTCCGGATTTCAAAAAATTGACATTTTAAGAAAAGTAGGAGTTTTTAAATGATAAAAATTTAAAAAAATGGAATAATTAATTTTCAAAATAAAATTACAAAAAAAAACAGAACACCGAAAAGTCTAAATATTTACGAAAATGCGAAAATTTTTAAAAGAGTATTCACAGTTTTTCAGAAAAGTCAATACTTAAAAATAAAATGAGGTCGAAATTACAAGAAAAAATCTAAATTTTGCAATACAGTCGAAATTTAGAAAAAAATCCAACCTTTCAAAAAACGCGACATTATCAAAAGTTTTCATTGTCAAGTTTTCAAAGAAATCTAAAATTTTCGAAAGGTAACGTTCTAAAAATGTCGAAATTTTCAGTCCAAATCTTAAAAATTTTAAAACGTTAAGCAGCACCCCCATTAGTTTTGGCTACCAGCCGCCACTGATTTCAATACAATTGTACACAATTTTAAGAAAAAAACCTTTCATCTCTCTTGTTGTATTCATGCATTTACTACACTCTAGTGACGACAAATGTTGTATTTATTGTTTATGGATTTTAGTAGTTACGAATATTAAAGAATTTCACACAGTAAAGGTTAAAAATGTCAAAAAATCTTTTATTAAAAGTGAAAATTTCTAGAAATTTTGATTTTGAGATGATTTTAAACAAAAAATAAATGGAAATTTCCATAGGAAACTGGAAATTTTTAAATAATTTTTGTAGAATTTAAATTTTGGTGGAACCGACTGGTCTTTGGTTATCTTGAAAAATTGAAATATTGAAATAAAAAACAAAAGTACCTCTCTGAAGGTGATAGTTTTGCTGTCGAAACGCGTTAAAGCAAACTTTGTTGTGTTTTTTAATCTTTCTTGGTTTTAGGTGACAAGTTTTGTTTTTCAATTTCAGAATTTAAAGTCAAAACCATACAAAAAAGGGTAAAAAGTTGGAGTTGAAAATTTCTAGGAAGTATAGGAATTTTCATGAAAAAAAACCACTTTATAAAAAAACTTGAAATATTAAAAATGTGGAAATTTACATTATAAAATCGAAATGTTGGGAAAAATATGATCTGCAGAATACATCTTTTGGTTAAAAATTTAATGGAATATAAAACGGATAATCGATAGCGAAAATCGGAGTTTTGTAAACAAAAATCAAAAATCCAAGACGAATTTTGAATGTAACTTGGAAAAATGTAAAACGTTTAATTCGTAATTTTGGAGTTTTCGTAAATTTTCGCGATGAAACTCGAAATTAAGACAAAAAATAAAATTTTCAATGAAAAAAAATCAAAGTCTTTTAAAATCTCGAGGTTTGGAATTCAGGTGGAAGATTGAAGAGAACAGTAAAAATTGAAGTTTTTTAACTGTTTTTTCATAAAATTTTCTCTAATATTGGACCTTTTGGACCACCAAAGACAAAATAATTTTATACTAAACAATTGAGTATTTGGTATTTCATCAGTATTAGAGTTATTTTATCATAAAATCTTCTCTAAAATTCGCAAACGATCTCATGGAGGATCCTGATCAAAATAATTTTGAGGTAAAACATTGAGCATTTGGAAGCAGTGTTTTAGTTGTTTGGTCACGAAACATTCTCTCTTTGGATCAACAGGCAAAGTAATATTATCTTAAAAACTTGTATATTGGATGGTTCATCAGTTTTGCACTTATTTTGGTATGATATCTTCTCTAAAATTCACAAATGTGCTCTTGGAGCTCCAAAAGCAAAATAATATTAGATTAAAAAGCTGGGTATTTGATAATTCATCAGCATTGCAATTTTGTTTCCATGAAATCTTCTCTAAAATTTGCAAATGTCATTAGTGCTCCTGATCAAGATAATTTGGGGCTAAAACGTTTGGGCACTTGGTAGTTCATCAATATTTCAAACATTTGGTAACCAAAAATTCTCTAAAATTCTCAAATGCGCTCTTGGACGTCCGCAAATAAAATAATATTAAGTTAAAAAGCTAGTTATTTGGTAATTCATCAGTATTGCAATTTTTTTCCCATGAAATCTTCTCTAAAATTTGCAAATGTCAATGATACTCCTGATCAAAGTAATTTGGAGCTAAAACTTTGGGCATATAGAAATTTATCAATATTTCAAATATTTGGTCACGAAAAATTCTCTAAAATTTACAAATGTGCTCTTGGAGGTCTAGAAACAAAATAATATTAAGTTAAAAAGCTGGGTATTTGGTAATTTATCAGTTTTGCAATGTTTCCCCATATAATCTTCCCTAAAATTTAACATTGTCATCGAAGCTCCTAAAGAAAATAATTTGGGGCTAAAACCTTGGGCATTTAGTATCTAATCAATATTTCAAATATTTGGCCACGAAAAATTCTCTAAAATTTATAAATGTGCTCTTGGAGATCCACAAACAAAATAATATTAAGTTAAAAAGCTGGGTATTTGGTAATTCATCAGTATTGCAATTTTTTTCCCATGAAATATTTTCTAAGATTTGCTAACGTCACTGATGCTCCTAATCAAAATAATTTGGGGCTAAGACCTTGGGCATTTAGTAGTTAATCAGTATTTCAAATATTTGGTTACCAAAAATGCTCTAAAATTCACAACTGTGCTCTTGGAGGTTCACAAACAAAATGATATTAAGTTAAAAAGCTGGGTATTTGGTAATTCGTCAGTTTTGCAATTTTTTTCCATGAAATATTCTCTAAACTTTGCAAATGTCATTAGTGCTCCTGATCAAAATAAATTAGAGCTAAAACGTTGGACATTCAGCAGTTCATCAATGTTTCAAATATTTAGTCACGAAAAATTCTCTAAAATTCACAGATGTGCTCTTTGAGGTCCACAAACAAAATAATTTTAAGTTAAAAATCTGGGTATTTGGTAATTCATCAGTATTGCAATTTTTTTTATAAAATCTTCTCTAAAATGTGCAAATGTTATTAGTGCTCCTGATCAAATTTGCAGTTGAAACGTTGGTAATTTAGTAGTTCATCAATATTTCAAATATTTAGTCACGAAAGATTCTCTAAAATTCACAAATGCGCTCTTGGAGGTCCACAAACAAAATAGTATTAAGTTAAAAAGGTGGGTATTAAATAATTCATCAGTATGATCATTTTTTTCCCATGAAATGTTCTCTAAAATTTGCAAATGTAACTAGTGCTCCTGAACAAAACAATTTGGTGCTAAAACGTTTGGCATTTAGTAGTTTATTAATATTTCAAATATTTGGTTACCGAAAATTCTCTAAAATTCACAAATGTGCTCTTGGAGGTCTAGAAACACAATAATATTAAGTTAAAAAGCTGGGTATTTGGTAATTCATCAGTATTGCAATTTTTTCCCCATATAATCTTCCCTAAAATTTATCATTGTCATCGAAGCTCCTGATGAAAATAATTTCGGATTAAACCGTTGGGCGTTTGGTAATTCATGAATATTTCAAATGTTTGATCATGAAAAATTCTCTGAAATTCGCAAATGTGCTCTTGGAGGTCCACAAACAAAATAATATTAAGTTAAAAAGATGGGTATTTGGAAATTTATCAGTATTGCAATTTTTCCTCATAAAATCTTCTCTAAAATTTGCAAATTTAACTATTGCTCGTGATCAAAATAATTTGGAGCTAAAACGTTTGGCATTTAGTAGTTCATCAATATTTTAAATCTTTGGTCACGACAATTTCTGTAATATTCACAAATGTGCTCTTGGAGGTCCACAAACAAAATAAGATTAAGTTAAAAAGCTGGGTATTTGGTAATTCATCAGTATTGCAATTTTTTTCCCATGAAATATTTTCTAAGATTTGTTAACGTCACTGATGCTCCTGATCAAAATAATTTGTAGTTAAAAGCTTGGGCATTTAGTAGTTCATCAATATTTCAAATATTTGGTTACCAAAAATGCTCTAAAATTCACAACTGTGCTCTTGGAGGTCTACAAACAAAATGATATTAAGTTAAAAAGCTGGGTATTTGGTAATTCATCAGTATTGCAATTTTTTTCCATGAAATATTCTCTAAACTTTGCAAATATCATTAGTGCTTCTGATCAAAATAAATTAGGGCTAAAACGTAGGACATTCAGCAGCTCATCAATGTTTTAAATATTTGGTCACAAAAAATTCTCTAAAATTCACAAATGTGTTCTTGGAGGTCCACAAACAAAATAATATTAAGTTAAAAAACTGGGTATTTAGTAATTCATCAGTATTGCATCTTTTTTTTCATGAAATCTTCTCTAAAATTTGCAAATGTCATTAGAGCTCCGGATCAAAATAATTCGGAGCTAAAACGTTTGGCATTTAATAGTTCATCAATATTTCAAATATTTGGTCACGACAAATTTTCTAAAATTCACAAATGTGTTCTTGGAGGTCCACAAACAAAATAATATTAAGTTAAAAAGCTACGTATTTGGTAGTTCATCAGTAGGGGAGAGTGGGTAGGAATGGGTCACAGGAGGAATGGGTTATTTTAATTTTAATTGTAGAATATTAATTTTATGTATCGTTATTTGGCCTATAGATAGCGCTATTGATAAGTAAACTGTCACTTAAGTTGCAGCCGTGTCAAAGTTTTGTGTTCAGTGTTATAAATAACTAGCCTTTTTTGCTGATAAAAGTAAGTTTTTATATTTTAATTATGAGTGTAATAATTTCCTTAATCATATAACATTCCCAAAAATTGATTTATTCTTATTAATAGTATATTATAAAGTACTAATTAATACTTGAAATATGTCGATAAGTATTCTTACATTTAAGTAGAGTGATTTTATATATATAAGTGTACATGCAGGAGGAATGGGTTCCCACAAGGCAGGAGGTTTGGGTCGTGACCCATTCCTCCTACTTTCACTGATCTAATACTTTATTTTAATACTTTATACACATGCCCCGAATTTGGATAAAAAAGACACAGCGTGTCAGAAAAACTTCTGAGGAAGTCAAGGCAGCAGTAGAAGAAGTAAATAGTGGTTCGTCTATAAGACAAGTAGCTAGAAACTACAATATATCTTATTCTGCATTACAAAAAAAGACACGTTTCAAATTTCAAATCTCTGAGCGAAGGGAAAACATTCGAATATCGTCCAAATACAACAGTGAGACAAATTTGTACGCAAGAACAAGAAAACTTAATGGTAGAATATTTACAAAGATGCTCAAAAATGCATTATGGCCTTACATCTACTGATGCTAGAAAATTGGCGTATAAATATGCGAAAGCCCTGAACATTGAAATTCCCAAAAAATGGTGTGATGAAGAAAAGGCTGGACGTGAGTGGTTGTTTGGTTTTCTCAGAAGAAATCCTTGCTTAGTTTTGCGCACACCTAAGGGTACTAGTTTGAGTAGGTCCACTAGTTTTAATAGGCACAATATTACCCAATTTTTTGATAACGTGCAAAATGTATATAGCCGTTTTACATTTACTGCTGACGATATCTGGAACTGTGATGAAACGGGCTTAACAACGGTTGATAAGCCTCAAAAGGTACTGGCAGTAAAGGGGTTAAAGCAAGTAGGCCAAATTACTTCTGGGGAGAGAGGCCAGTTAGTGACTATGTGTTGTTTCATTAATGCTTCAGGGAATACAGCTCCGCCTGCTTATATTTTTCCTAGACAAAGGAATCTTGACATTTTAGGACATTCTGCTCCCTCTAACAGTTTAATTTTAGGACATCCAAGTGGATAGATGACATCGGAGAATTTTGTTAAAGTTTTTGAACATTTTGTTCTACATGCAAGGTGTTCTAAAGAAAGGCCGGCTGTTTTATTTTTGGACAATCATGAGAGCCATGTGTCTATTGAAGGTATTACAGCCGCCAGAAATTCAGGTGTACATCTGATCAGTTTCCCCCCGCATACAAGTCATCGCCTCCAGCCGTTGGATGTGGCAGTTTATGGACCATTCAAAAGTCGATACAACCAAGCTTGTGACAATTTTATGGCATTTAATCAAGGAAAGCCCATTACAATTTACAACCTAGATGATTTGTCTCAAAAAGCCTTTGTTCAGGCTTTCAGCAAATCTAATATTGCCAAAGGCTTTGAACGAACAGGAATATGGCCCTTTCGTAAAGATATGTTTTCAGATGAGGACTTTTTGATGGCTGCTGTTACTGACCGTCCGTGTCCCCTGGAAAGCACAAGGTCTCGGGAACTTCCTACAACTGCAGCAACTGATTTGTTAAGACCAAGTACCCCAAATCCTTTAACAAGTCAGGTAGATAACTTTAAACCGCTCTTCTAGGCAACAATAATTTAAGCCTTTTTGTATTTTCACATGTCTCCACAAGATGTAGTCCCCTACCCCAAAGCAGCTCCAAGAAAAGATAAGAGATCAGGAAGGAAACCAGGACGAACCCGAATTTTAACTGATTCTCCAGAAAAAAATAAAATAGAAGACCAGCGAAAAAAGAAAGTGAAATTACATTTAACAGAAGCAGAAAAGGAGAACTCTAATAAACCCAAAAATACACGTAAAAAAAATATAATATAAAGAATAAAGAATATTTCGATATTGACCTGGTATAAATTTAAAACCTACGTTAAGAAAAATTATTACCCATTCCTTCTGCAGCATAAATGGGTCAGTGTGTATAATTTATCTGTATCTTTTCTTGTCATTTATATATCAACAGTGGGATTTTAATTCTTTTAAATATTAAAGTATACTTATACAGATACGCACTGACTGTAAAAAAAAACAGGTTGTACCAAGTTCTTTTAAGTTTTGTGGGTTCCAAAGGAAAAATGACCCATTCCTACCCACCTTCTCCTATTGCAAATTTTTTCCCATGAAATTTTCTTTAAAATTTGCAAATGTCAATGATGCTCCTGATCAAAATTATTTGGAGCTAAAACGGTAGTTCATCAATATTTCAAACATTTGGTAACCAAAAATTCTATAAAATTCTCAAATGCGCTCTTGGAGTTCCGCAAATAAAATAATATTAAGTTAAAAAGCTGGTTATTTGGTAATTCATCAATATTGCAATTTTTTTCCCATGAAACGTTCTCTAAAATTTGCAAATGTCAATAATGCTCCCGATCAAAATAATTTGGAGCTAAAACGTTGGGTATTTAGAAATTTATCAATATTTCAAATATTTGGTCACCAAAAATTCTCTAAAATTCACAAATGTTTTCTTGGAGGTCTAGAAACAAAATAATATTAGGTTAAAAAGCTGGGTATTTGGTAATTTATCAGTTTTGCAATGTTTCCCCATATAATCTTTTCTAAAATTTAACATTGTCATCGAAGCTCCTGATGAAAATAATTTGGGGCTAAAACGTTGGGCATTTAGTAGGTAATTAATATTTCAAATATTTAGCCACGAAAAATTCTCTAAAATTTATAAATGTGCTCTTGAAGGTCCACAAACAAAATTATATTAAGGTAAAAAACTGGGTATTTGGTAATTCATCAGTATTTGAATTTTTTTCCCATGAAATCTTCTCTAAAATTGGCAAATGTGACTGATGCTCCTGATCAAAATAATTTGAAGCTAAAACGTTGGGCATTTAGTACTTTATTAATATCTCAAATATTTAGTCTCGAAAAATTCTCTAAAATTGATAAATATGTGTTTGGAGGTCCAAAAAGAAAATAATATTAGGTTAAAAAGGTAGGTATTTGATAATTCATCAGTATGACAATTTGTTTCCCATGAAATCTTCTCTAAAATGTATCATTGTCATCGAGACTCGTGATGAAAATAATTTGGAGCCAAAACGTTGGGCATTTACTAGTTCATCAATATTTTAAATATTTGGTTACCCAAAATTCTCTAAAATTCACAAATGTGCTCTTGGAGGTCCACAAACAAAATAATATTAAGTTAAAAAGCTGGGTATTTAGTAATTCCATCAGTATTGCAATTTTTTTTCCATGAAATTTTCTCTAAAATTTGCAAATGTCATTAGTGCTCCGGATCAAAATAATTCGGAGCTAAAACGTTGGGCATTTTGAAATTTATTAATATTTCAAAAATTTGGTCACGAAAAATTTTCTAAAATTCACAAATGTGCTCTTGGAGGTCTAGAGACAAAATAATTTTAATTTAAAAAGCTGGGCAGGGGCGGCCTTAGCCATTGCGAGGCTCCGGGCGGGTAGATCTTTAAGAGGCCCTCGCCTTTGTGGAATTAGTTTTAACATAGACGTAGTCAGAATAGGGCAGGATGGGGTGCTTGCCCCCCCCCCAGCTCGTGTGGTTAACGAAATTGAACTGAGGAGACTTCCTCTAAAAAATTTCCATTCGATAAAAGTCATCCTTCTTTAAGCTATTGATATTTTCTCGAAATTTCGACTTATTTCACGCAATTCGTCTTTTTTCATAAATTTCTTTGGAAATTTCAAATGTATTCCTAAAATTCGATTTATTTTATCAAAATCCAACTTAACTAAAAATTTCGAATTTTTATCTCAAAATTCATCGTTTTATTGTTCAAAATTCTATCATTTCTTAAAATTAGTTTTTTTCCGGAAACTTCGACTTCTCTTTAAACTTTGATTTTCTGAAAATTTAGACTTTTTATATATATATATATATATATATATAAGATTTACCCTTTTGCTTAAAACTTGATCGATTTTTTGATAACAATATTTATCTGGAAATTTTTATAATGGCTTTTTTAGAAATTTTGTAAAAAGACAAAAATTCCGAGAAAATTTCCCCAGGAATGGGGAAATACAACTTGTTTCTCAAAATTTCGACGATTATTTCAGTATTGGACATTTTCTGATTCAGGATAGGACAAAACAGGGCGCATGTCTGCTTCTGATTGAAGCGCTCAAGAGAAAAATCTAAAAATTACATTTTTCTCAAAATTTGTCCTTTTTCCAATATCTCAACAAAATTTGACTCTTTCTGAAGAATTTCGAGTGTTTACTAAATTTTGACTTTTTTCTCAAAATTTCGATCTTTTTTTTGTTGTTCAAGGGAAAAAATTGAATTTCCAAAAAAAACAAATTTAGAAAAATCGAAACTTTGATATTTTTCTTAAAATCCGCCTTTTTCCGCAAATTTAAAATTATCCTGAAATCCCATCCTGTATGTTCCCGGAAAACTGAATATTTTTCCCGGAAATTCGTATCTTTCTTAAAATTTTGACTTTTTCTCAAGACTCGTTTTTTCCACAAACGGACGGCTATTCTCAAAGTTGCACTTTTTCTTTAAGTTTGAATTTTTTCTGGAAAATTTCGATCTTTGATGTTTCATTTGGTAGTTTTTCTAGAAATGTCGACTGCTTTTCAGAGATTTCGTTTTTTTTAATTCCTTTATTTTTATTAACATCAGGTTTTTCTGAAGATTTTGATCATTCGGAATTTGATTTTTTAGAACTTTTAACAGTTTCTTAAAATTTGCTTTTTTCCCGATATTTTTATATCAAAATTCGATATTCAACTTTGCTAAAAATTTTTATTTGGTAATTCATCAGTATTGCAATTTTTTTCCCATGAAATCTTCTCTAAAATTTGAAAATGTCACTAGTGCTCCTGATCAAAATAATTTGAAGCTAAAACGTTTGGCATTTAGTAGTTCATTAATGTTTTAAATATTTGGTCACAAAAAATTCTCTGAAATTCACAAATGTGCTCTTGGAGGTTTAGAAACAAAATAATATTAAGTTAAAAAGCTGAGTATTTGGTAATTCATCAGTAAAGTAAAAGCTCCTTATTCGCGCTTCCTTCATTCGCGTTTTCACTATTCGCGGATTAAAAAAATGCGACCCAAGTGCTATATTCACTGCTAAAAATTTCTTTATTCGCGGATCTAATAAGTACATACATAACAATAAAAAGATTCCAATAGGTATCCAACCCAATATCCTTTGTAAATGCCGTCAAATGGACTAATAAAAAAAGTAAAATACATCTTATTACAACGAAATCGCGAATGGAATAGGATGAGATGGGTTCGAACAGATAGAATCAAGTGACATTCAGGAATTGCTTGAATTGCAAGATGAAGATTTGATTGAAACCGACTTGGAGAAAATGTTAAATGCACAGCCCATTGAAGAAGAGGCTTCAACAAGCACTGGAAACGTGACATTTAATTTGAAAAGTCTTAGTGAAGGTTTAAGAATGGCAAATGAGCCTTGCGATTTCGTTATGAACATTGAACCGTCTATGGAACGAAGTCTTATTTTTAAGAGGAAAATTGCTAGTGCGACTGCTGCGTATCAGTCTAAATTGAAGGAGCTTTTAAAAACTGCCAAGCAAGAGAAAATTACAAAATTCTTCAAACCATTGCCTAAGTCTTAAGATAATTAATCAAAATGTTCAAAAACTTCAATTAAATTGATTTTTTCATATATTTGTTTCTTTTTTATGTTGTCACCTAGGAACGTATCCCCTATATTCCCATATAAATTGCCATTCCATATTCACGGTTTCTGTATTCGCGGCATATTTATGGAACATATACCCCGCGAATAAAGAGCTTTTACTGTATTGCAACTTTTTTCCCATATGTTCTTCCCTAAAATTTATCATTGTCATCGAAGCTCCTGATGAAAATAATTTGGAGCTAAAACGTTGGGCGTTTGGTAGTTCATCAATATTTCAAATAGTTGGTCACAAAAATGTCTCTAAAATTTACACATGTGCTCTTGAAGGTCCACAAACAAAAGAATATTAAGTTAAAAAGATGAGTATTTGGTAATTCATCAGTAATGCAATTTTTTCCCATGAAATCTTCTCTAAAATTTGCAAATGTAACTAGTGATCCTGATCAATACAATTTGGAGCTAAAACGTTTGGCATTTAGTAGTTCATCAATATTTCAAATATTTGGTTAGGAGAAATTCTCTAAAATTCACAAATGTGTACTTGGAGGTCCACAAACAAAATAATATTCGGTTAAAAAGCTAAGTATTTGGTAATTCATCAGTATTGCACTTTTTTTCCCATATAATCTTCTCTAAAATTCATCGTTGTCATCGAGGCTCCTGATGAAAATAATTTGGAGCCAAAACGTTGGGCATTTACTAGTTCCTCAATATTTCAAATATTTGGTTACAAAAAATTCTCTAAAATTCACAAATGCGCTCTTGGAGGTCCATAAACAAAATAATATTAAGTTAAAAAGTTGGGTATTTGGTAATTCATCAGTATTGCAATTTTTTTCCCATGAAATCTTCTCTAAAATTTGCAAATGTCATTAGTGCTCCTGATCAAAATAATTTGGAGCTAAAAAGTTGGACATTTAGAAATTTATAAATATTTCAAATATTTGGTCTCGAAAAATTCTCTAAAATTGATAAATATGCTTTTGGAGGTCCAAAAACAAAATAATATTAAGTTAAAAAGTTGGGTATTTGGTAATTCATCAGTATTGCAAATTTTTTCCCATGAAATATTCTCTAAAATTTGCAAATTTAACTAGTGCTCCTGATCAAAATAATTTGGAACTAAAACGTTGGACATTTAATTGTTCATCAATATTTCAAATATTTGGTCACGAAAAATTCTCTAAAATTCACAAATGCGCTCTTGGAGGTCCATAAACAAAATAATATTAAGTTAAAAAGTTGGGTATTTGGTAATTCATCAGTATTGCAATTTTTTCCCATGAAATCTTCTCTAAAATTTGCAAATGTCATTAGTGCACCTGATCAAGATAATTTGGAGCTAAAACGTTGCTCATTTAGTTATTCGTCAATATTTCAAATATTTGGTCACCAAAAAGTCTATAAAATTCACAAATACGCTCTTACAGGTCCACAAACAAAATAATATTAAGTTATAAAGATGGTTATTTGGTAATTTATCAGTATTGCAATTTTTTTCCCATGAAATCTTCTCTAAAATTTGCAAATGTCATTAGTGCTCCGGATCAAAATAATTCGGAGCTAAAACTTTTGGCATTTAGTAATTCATCAATATTTCAAATATTTGGTGACAAAAAATTCTCTAAAATTCACAAATTTGCTCTTGGAGGTCCACAAACAAAATAATATTAAGTTAAAAAGCTAAGTATTTGGTAATTCATCAGTATTGCAATTTTTTTCCCATATAATCTTCCCTAAAATCTATCATTGTTATCGAGGCTCCTGATGAAAGTTATTTGGGGCTAAAACGTTGGGCGTTTGGTAGTTCATCAATATTTCAAATATTTGGTCATCAAAAATTCTCTAAAGTTCACAAATGTGCTCTTGGAGGTCTAGGAATCAAATAATATTAAGCTAAAAAGTTGGGTATTTGGTAATTCATCAGTATTGGAATTTTTTCCCATGAAATCTTCTCTAAAATTTGCAAATGTCACTGATGCTCCTGATCAAAATAATTTAGGACTAATACGTTGGGCATTTAGTAGTTATTCTATATTTCAAATATTAAGTCAAGAAAAATTCTCTAAAAATCACAAATGCGCTCTTGGAGGTCCATAAACAAAATAATATTAAGTTTAAAAAATGGGTATTTGGTAAATTATCAGTCCTGCAATTTTTTCCCATGAAATCTTTTCTAAAATTTTTAAATGTCACTAGTGCTCCTGATCAAAATAATTTGGAGCTAAAACGTTGGGCATTTAGAAATTTATCAATATTTCAAAGATTTTGTTACCGAAAATTCTCTAAAATTCACAAATGTGCTCTTGGAGGTCCACAAACAAAATAATATTAAATTAAAAAGCTAGGTATTTGGTAATTCATCAGTATTGCAATTTGTTTCCCATGAAATTTTCTCTAAAATTTGTTAATGTCACTGATGCTCGTGATCAAAATAATTTGCTGCTAAAACGTTGGGCATTTAGCAGTTTATCAATATTTCAAATGTTTAGTCACGAAAAATTCTCTAAAACTCACAAATGTGCTCTTGGAGGTCCACAAACAAAATAATATTAAGTTAAAAAGCTAGTTATTTGGTGATTCATCAGTATTGCAATTTTTTCCCATACAATCTTCTCTAAAATGTATCGTTGTCATCGAGGCTCCAGATGAAAATAATTTGGAGCTAAAACGTTAGGTATTTAGTAGTTCATCAGTATTTCGAATGTTTGGTCATCAAAAATTCTCTAAGATTCACAAATACGCTCTTGGAGATCCATTGACAAAATAATATTAGGTTAATAGGCTAAGTATTTGGTGATTCATCAGTATTGCAAATATTTTCCCATGAAATCTTCTCTAAATTCAAAAATGCTCTAATGGAGGATCCTGATGAAATTAATTTTGAGCTAAAAAGCTGACCATAGTTCATCAGTATTTAAATTGTTGAGTTACGAAATGTACTCTTGGAAGTCCACGGGTAAAATAATATTATGTGAAAAATTTGGGTATTTGGTGGTTCATAATCCCCAGGGAGTTATTAAATTAAAAAATTTAAAAAAGAAAATCAAAATTTCTAGAAAGCGACAATTCTGAATTTCAAATGGAAATTTAAAAATAAAACAATAAAATTAACATTGAAAGTGCAAACTTAAAATATTGAGGAAAAGATGAAAATGTTGATATTAAGAAATTTTTAAAAAGAAGTAAATAAGAAAGTCGAAATTTTATTAAAAAAAAGTAGAAATTGCAGTTTAAACTTAAAACTTCACGAAATAATGTCCAATTTAGAGCCGATATTCTGATATTGTAAATGTATTTTTTTTGTTTTTTTCAATTTATTTAACATTTAACATTTTTATTTTTGAGTATTTTTTCCTCATTGTTTCCTTTCCATGTTATCCACTGCTGACCAGCTCAAATGAGAGCGAAACATCGATGTCCAGTGCTACAATTTTTTATGTATTTTTTTATATTTTCCTAATTTATCAAAAAACAAATTTTTATTTTTTCCATATCTAATTTTTGGTCTCCTATTTTTCGTTATTCCTATTCTATGTAAAATAAAGTAACCTCTTAATTTGTGAATTGTCATGAAGTGACGTTTTCAATAAATTTAAATATCACGTAGTCGCATTTCAAAAACTGTTTAGAAAATTGTCAACAAACCATAAAAATTTAAATATTTCCAAACTGGGCCGAAGAAATGTTAAATGAATTGAAAAAAACATAATATTTCCGGTCAATAAGGGGCTACCATGAAGAATTGTAAATGTATGAAAACATTTCTTGTGTAAATTTGAAATTAAAAAAAAAAAATCGAAATTATCGGTTAAGGATCGAAATTTCTAGGAATAATTCAACTTACAAGTAGAAGTTTTACAAAATAGGCAGCAATTGAAGGTGTTAGAGCGGAATTATTGCAAAAAAAGTCAAAATTTGAAAAAGAACCCTAAATTTATAAAAAACTTCAAAAAAAAAGTTGAAATTAAGAAACATTGCTTGGCAATTTAAAAGAAAAATGGAAAACATGTTTGCTTTAAACCAAAAATTTAGAAAAAAACTTGAAAGGTCAAAATAAATTAAAATTTCCAGATTTAGCTGAAATTAAAAACAAATCAGAATCACCAAGCTTTGAGTTTACAATAAAAAAAGTCCAAAGGAGGAAAATACTTTCAGAATTTCGAAAGCGAATTTAAAACTGCAAACAAAAATTCGAACTTTAAAAAAAAATTCGAGCTAAATACTTAAAATTTTAGAAAAATGTTGGAAAAAGACGATAAATATTGACAAAAAATTTGAAATTTTTAAAATCATTTTATAAAAACTAGAGAGAAATGGTAGAAAGAAAGCTAAACATTTTGAATTAAAAAAAACTAACAAAAATTTAAATTTTCAAAGAAAAATTATAGAAAAACTTTTAAAACTTGAAATTTCAAATAGCAACAAATATATACAGGGTGTTACAAAAGTCCGGGCCGCTACTTCAGGAGCATATTCTACACATTAAAATATGAAAAATGTTGAAATACATTTTTTTCTTTAAATTGCCTCCTAACGGAGATATGACCATTTAAAGATGGCGCCCCTAAAGTGGTTTTTTTACTACAAAAAGTTAACGGTTAGTAGCAAAGTCATGAAATTGGGCAAGCAGTTAAAGAATTGGATTAGGCATATTCTCATGTAACATATTTTTTAAGTAAGCAGTAGCGTGGTGTGTAGGGGGTTGCCCGCGATTATTTTTTGCCGTAACTTTTTTGTATTGCAATATTTCGACACAAAAGTGCCATAATCGTAAAAAGCAACATTTTTTATACAAAAAAGGTACTCTTTCTCAAAGTCGCTAAAAGTAACCGTTTCCGAGAAAGAAGCGTTTAAACAAAAACCACTGAACTGGTAACATTCTAAACCCTCAAAATGAAGAAAAAAAAAATCATTTTATTTATTTACAGAAGCTGTGAGATTTCAACATTTTCGATTTTATTCAAGTGAACAGAACCAGATTTAATGTGCTACAGCAGAGACCTCTATCAACCTGGATGGCTTCCCCTTTTTTAGTTGTCAAAAATATTTCTGGTCGATTTTTTTATATGTTTACTTCTTGTACAGTTACAGAGCCCTGAGCAAGCCTTCTGCAACCACAAAATTTCGATTTCATAGTCAAAAATTCTGTATTGGAAATTTAAAGAAAAAAAAAATTGAAAAAATGCCAAGAAAATACTGAAAATTATTAATGTTCTCTTATAATTTGGATTTATTTCCGTAAAATCATAGTTTTAGCTCAACTTTTAATTTCTCTCTTCTTGAAATTAAAATTGAACTTTTAGAAGAAAATCGTATTTTGAAAAAAAGAGTGGAATTTCAAGGAAAAACAAATTTTATTAAAAACTGTCTGGTTTTTAATCCAAAGTTCCACTTTTTTCCTTCGTTTTGAGTTTAATCTTGAAATTAATATTCTTCTCGAAATTTCCATTTGTTTCGTAATATTATTATTTGAAAAACTTGGGCATTTAAAAAATTCAGACTCGATATTTCAAGGAAATAAACATCATCGTGATATTTAGACAGATCGTTAGGCATTATTTTGACAGAAGATCAGGATACTGATCGAGCATCTTCTGCATAGAACATAAAAAAAATAAATCATAGCAAGGATGTGCCATCCTTATAAAAACTTAGCCATTATAATTACCCACCGTTCGAACGATATCTAAAATATTTCTAAAATCGTTTTTTCCAGTTCATCACCGTTATTTGGCTCACCCATTTGTATTCTATAAACAATTTAAACACATAAATTCTGCTGTCAATTTACGATGGACAATTTGCCCATTTTTAAATTAATATTCCTCGGACGTATCATTAGATAGTCATTGGGACCCAAAAGCAGCATTTTAATGCAGAATAGAACCGTGACAAAAACTGAGAATTACAAATACTTGAATAATTGCCTAAAATATGCCCCCAGTACTAGCCGAAATCACATCCGGGATCAAAATTTCGTTAGAATTCGTGTGAAATTGTGGACGCGTTTGGAATAATCTTTAGGCCTTCAGATATTACATGGAAATCATTGTTAGTCGTTTTGGCGTTTTTTGTTGTTGATTCATAATTTTCTGCAGTGAAGAAACTACTCAAAGGGTCATTTTAAACTAATTTTTAATTAGTTTATGCTTTATTAGCTGGTTTCTCTTTTATATGTTCTTTCAAATAAAGTAGCACAGTTCAGTTCTTAGACACATTAAATGTGAGTTTTACTGCTATAAAAGTAGCCTAAAAGGTACCTCTGAAAATACTCTACATTTTGGTAAAAGTTTCATTAAAATCGACTTAGTGGTTTTCGAGATTAGCCCGGACAAAAATCAGTCTACAGACAGACAGACGCTTAGACGCTTCAATTTTACTAATGATATATGAAATAGACCGTTAAGTTTAGAAAAAAAAGAGCAAGGTACCTGAAACTGCTATTTAGTTGCTGACATTTTTTATGTTTATTGTTGTATTTATTGTTAATTCAGTTTATTATTTATCCTTGCCAAGCTACCCAAGAATTCGTAACTTAGACACTTGACTAAAAAACAGTAAACTTAATAGTAAGACAGTGACACTACAGTATTTTTGCATTAAACGAATCACCGGAAAAAATAATTCCGTTTTACAATGACAAACTTTATTATTATTACTACAAAATGTCGTGTTACAGTTACTTCACCTGATGACTGTACTATCCATTAAGGCGAAATGTGCATTAGCATAATTTCAGTGAAATTGCATGGCATCATTATTATATTTTGCGTTTGTTTTATCTACCTCTACATTCTCATTATTAAAAAATTCTAATCTTATCATCATGTGGTCTCTAATTATAACCGGAAAGAAATGCACACCTAGTTAGTCATGTTCGGCTTTAGAACTTAACTGAAGCTTTTAAATTAGATTATTTTTATCACACGTTAATTGTATGTACGTGTTGATCAATATAGAAAGTTATCTGAACTGAACTGGTATCGTCAAATTCGACCAATTCAGTCTGTAAAGCAACAAAATTTAATTTATTTTACACCTCTTTAAGTGAATATTATTAGTTTGCAAATTGATAATTCTTGCGTTTCGACTTATTTTAAAAATTTCGAGTTTTATTGAAAATTTGGACATTTTATTCAAAATTTCATCTTTCTGGAACTTTTAAACATTTTTTTGAAATTTTCGACCCTTTTGCCTTCTCTTAGAAACATAAATTTTTTGATGATTTCGATTTTTCCCGTCAAATATTTTGATTTTCGAATTTTAAATATTTGCACATTTTCCTTCTTGAATTTGTGAATTTTGGAGTTTTAAAATTGTAGAATTTTGAAATTTTGGAGTCTTGAAATTTTGGAATTTTAAAATTTTGGAATTTTGGGATTTTGAAATTTTAAAATTTTAAGATTTAGAAATTTTGGAATCTTGGGATTTTAGAATTTTGGAAACTTGGAATTTTGAAATTTTGGAATCCTAAAATTTTGAAATTTTGGAATTTCGGAATTTTCAAATTTTGGAATTGTAGAATTTTTGGAACTTAAGAATTTTAGAATTTTGGAATTTTGGGATTTTTTAATTTTGAAATTTTTGAATTTTAAAATTTTGGAATTTTTGGGTTACGGAATTTTAGAATTTTGACATTTTAGAATTTAAGAATTCAGAAATTTTGGAATTTTAGTTTTTTTGGAATTTTTGAATTTTAAAATTTTGGAATTTTGAAATTTTGGGATTTTGGAATTTTGAAATTTTGGAATCTTGGAATTTCTGGGTTTCGGAATTTTAGAATTTTGGATTTTGGAATTTTGGAATTAGAGAATTTTAGAATTTGGGAATTTTAAAATTTTGAAATTTTACAATTTTGAAGTTTTGGAACCTGAGAATTTGGAAATTTTAGAATTTTGGAATTCGGAAATTTTGGAATATTGAAATTTTGGGATTTTGGAATGTCTAGGTTTCGGAATTTTTAAATTTAGAGATTTTGAAATTTTGGAATTTAGAAATTTTGGAATTTTGGAATTTTAGAATTCTGGAATTTTTGGGTTTCGGAATTTTAGAATTTTGAAATTTTGGAATTTTGGAATTTTGACATTTTAGAATTTAAAAATTCAGAAATTTTAAAATTTTAGGTTTTTTGAAATTTTTGAATTTTGAAATTTTGGAATTTTAAAATTTTGGTATTTTGGAATTTTTGGGTTACGGAATTTTAGAATTTTGAAATTTTGGAATTTTGACATTTTAGAATTTAAGAATTTAGAAATTTTGGAATTTTAGTTTTTTGGAATTTTTGCATTTTGGAATTTTATAATTTGTGGGTTTCGGAATTTTAGAATTTTAAAATTTTAGATTTTGGAATTTCGGAATTTTGGAATCTTGGAATTTGGGAATTTTGGAATTATAGAATTTTGGAATTTTAAAATTTTGAAATTTTACAATTTTGAAATTTTGGATCTTAGGAATTTGGAAATTATGGAATTTTAGAATTCTGAAATTTTGGAACATTGAAATTTTGGGATTTTGGAATTTTGAAATTTTGGAATTTCTAGGTTTCGGAATTTTCAAATTAGAGGATTTTGAAATTTTGGAATTTGGATATTTTCGAATTTTGGAATTTTGGAATTTTAGAATTTTAGAATTCTGGAATTTTTTAATTTTGAAATTTTTGAATTTTAAATTTTAGAATTTAAGAATTTTTTTTTTTGGAATTTTTAAATTTTGATATTTTGGAATTTTAAAATTTTGGGATTTTGAAATTTTCAAATTTCGGGATTTTAAGATTTTGGAATTTTAAAATTTTCAAATTTTGGAATTCGAGAATTTTCGAATTTTGGAATTTTGAAATTTTGGATTTTCAGAGTTTCGAAATTTTAGAATTTTGAAATTTTGGAAATTTACAATTTTGAAATTTAGGGATTTTGATATTTTGGAATGTTGGAATTTTAGAATTCTGAAATTTTGGAATTTTGGAATTTTAGAATTTTGGAATATTGAAATTTTGGAATTTTGGAATTTTAGAATTTTGCAATTTTGAAATCTTGAAATGTTGAAAATTAAGAATTTTTTAATTTTGGAATTTTGGATTTTCGCGGTTCGGAGTTTTAGAATTTTAAAATTTTGAAATTTTGAAATTTCTGGGTTTTGGAATTTTAACATTTTGAAATTTTGGAATCAGGAAATTTTGGAATTTTGAAATTTCGGAATTTTAGAATTTCTGGATTTCGAAATTTTGGAATTTCAAAATTTTGGAATTTTAGAATTCTGAAATTTTGGAATTGTGGAATATTGAAATTTTGGGATTTTGCAATTTTAAAATTTTCGATTTTTGGAATTATGAAATTTTGGAATTTTGAAATTTCGGAATTTCTGGATTTCGAAATTTTGGAATTTCAAAATTTTGGAATTTTAGAATTTTTGAATTTTAGAATTTTGAAATATTGAAATTTTGGGATTTTGGAATTTTGAAATTTTGGAATTTCTGGGTTTCGGCATTTTAAAATTTTGAAATTGTCAAATTTCGGAATTTTAAAATTGTCAATTTGGGAATTTTGAAATTTTAGAATTTTGGAATTTTGAAAGTTTCGAATTTTGAAATTTTAGAATTTTGAAATCTTAAAATGTTGAAATTTTAAGAATTTTGTAATTTTGGAATTTTGGATTTTCGGTGTTTCAGAGTTTGGGAATTTTAAAATTTTGGAATTTTGGGATTATGGGATTTTGGAATTCTAGAATTTAGGAATTTTGGAATTTGGAATTTTCAAATTTTAGTATTTTAGAATTTTCAAATTTTGGAATTTTAAAATTACTGGGTTTTGGAATTTTCACATTTTAAAATTTTGGAATTTCAGAATTTTAAAATTTTGGAATTTTGGAATTATGAAATTTCGAAATTTTTGGATTTCGGAATTTTAAAATTCGGGAATTTCAAAATCTTGGAGTTCTAGAATCCTAGAATTCTGAAATTTTGGAATTTTAGAATGTTGAAATTTTGGAATATTGAAATTTTGGGATTTTGGAATTTTGAAATTTTGGAATTTGGAATTTTGGAATTTTGGAATTTTGGAATTTCTGGGTTTCGGAATTTTAGTATTTTGAAATTTTCAAATTTCGGAATTTTAAAATTTTGGAATTTTGGAATTTTAGAATTTTGCAATTTTAAAATTTTGAAATGTTGAAATTTAAGAATTTTGACATTTGGAAATTTTGAAATTTCTGCATTTTGGAATTTTAACATTTTAAAATTTTGGAATTTCAGAATTTTGGAATTATGAAATTTTGGAATTTTGAAATTTCGGAATTTTGGAATTTCTGGATTTCGAAATTTTGGAATTGCAAAATTTTGGCATTTTAGAATTCTAAAATTTCGGAATTTTATAATTTTGGAATATTGAAATTTTGGGATTTTGGAACTTTGAAATTTTGGAATTTTGGAATTTCTGGGTTTTGGAATTTTAGAATTTTGAAATTTTCAAATTTCGGAATTTTGGAATTTTGAAATTTTTAAATTTTGGAATTTTAGAATTTTGCAATTTTGAAATTTTGAAATGTTGAAATTTAAACATTTTGAAATTTCTGCATTTTGGAATTTTAACATTTTCAAATTTCGGAATTTTGAAATTTTCAAATTTCGGAATTTTGAAATTTTCAAATTTCGATATTTCAAAATTTCAAAATTGCAAAATTCTAAAATTCCAAAATTCAAAAATTTTGCAATTATGAAATGTTGGAATTTTGGAATTTTTGAATTTTGGAATATTGAAATTTTGGGATTTTGGAACTTTGGAATTTCTGGGTTTTGGAATTTTGGAATTTCTGGGTTTCGGAATTTTAGAATTTTGAAATTTTCAAATTTCGGAATTTTGAAATTTTCAAATTTTGGAATTTTGGAGTTTTTGAATTTTGGAATTTTGAAATTTTTAAATTTTGGAATTTTAGAATTTTGGAATTTTAAAATCTTGAAATGTTGAAATTTAGGAATTCTGGAATTTTGGATTTTCGGGATTTTGGAATTTTAGAATTTTGAAATTTTAGAATTTTACAATTTTGGAATTTAGGAATTTTAAAATTTTGGAATTTGGGTATTAGAGTTTTGGAATTTTGGAATATTGAAATTTTGGGATTTTGGAATTTCTGGGTTTCGAAATTTTAGAATTGTGGAATTTAAAAATTTTGTAATTTTAAGATTTTGAAATTTGGAAATATTAAAATTTTGGAATTTTACAATTTTGGAATTTGGAGATCTTGGAATTTTGAAATTTTGGAATTTGGGAATTTTAGAATTCTGAAAATTTAGAATTTTGAAACTTTGGAATTTGGAAATATTAAAATTTTAGAATTTTACAATTTTGGAATTTGAAGATCTTGGAATTTTGAAATTTTGGAATTTGGAAATTTTAGAATTCTGAAAATTTGGAATTTTGAAATTTTGGAATTTTAGAATTTTAAATTTTGGAGATTTGGAATTTTGAAATTTTGGAATTTTGGAATTTTAAAATTTTTGGATTTCGAAACTTCGGAATTTTGAATTTCAGATCTTCGAGTTTTTGAATTTTCAATTTTATTTTAATTTTGAAATTTTGACTAAAAATTTGACTTTTTCACAGAATTTGCACTTTTTGAAAATGTCTCTTTTTTTTTAATTTCGAACTTTTTTGGACATTCACACATTTGTCCATTTTTGGGAACTTCTCCTTATTTAAAACTTCGACTTTTTATTAAATTACGACTTTCTTAAATCCGACTGTTTTGGTTTGAATTTGGATTTTATAAAAAATTTTATTTGTTTTAAGTTTTGACGTTTTCAAAATGTTCACCCTTTCAAAATTTTCTCCACTTACAGACTATCACTTTCTTCCAAAGTTTGACTTTTTTCCCAATTTTGACTTTGAACAATTTGCTGCCTTTCAAATATACGATTATAGCTACAATCAAAGCTGCCATTAACACGATCAGATATCAAGGTATTTGTTATAGATTTGACCTTATTTACATTTTTTTTTACATGCCAACTCTATTTACCTCGTTCGTGAAACTCGTCTTGACCATGTTAAAATTTTATTGATCTTTTGAATTACTTACAGAACAAATATCGTAAATTAATGGATTCAAGATTTTTCCCCCAATATCAGCAAATAAAACACTAATTTTAGGAAAAAATTGACATATCGCCTTCTTTGCCCGTATTCTTCAATTGTGTCGCAGCTGTCGCATTATCTAATGATGCTTTGCACGTTGATAAGACGATTCAAATAATTTAACCATGGTCTGACATTGTGCTTGTAAAATATATTTATTTTTCCCCTTGCAACATACACACATGATTCTTTTTTTCTGTACATCTTTGCCATGCGAGTGGGCGCCTTCGAATGATAAATTTCATTCTTCTTCTTTTATAATAGATGCTAACAAATGTTTTGATGTTCACGTATTAATTCCGTCAGTAGTAATGCCCAGTTTATCGATGATAAAATATAAAAAAAAACAGAACAAATTCCAAACGCGCTATTCTGAGGAACATCGAAAACAGCTTGATTGAATTATGTCTCAATTTATATTCATGGTAATGCCACACACGTATAAAAAATTAGCGCATAATGAGATCATTCCAATTCGAGATCTGCCGGTTGAGAACGTTGGTGACTCCTGCTTTAAGGTTACGAAAGTGGAACTGCAACTTTTAATGACACCGAAATATAATTTAGCCTCTTAAATCATTGCAATTAGTAAAAACGTTGATATGTCTGACTTGCTTCCCCAATTACTTCCATCGTCGCTGTTAAAGTGTATGGTGACCTCAACTACGTTATTGCAAGATTTTATGATTTTTTCCCATCTGGAATCAAAATAAGATTTTTTTATTTTTCGTTGATATTTTGCGTAGTTTTTAGGATTCAGCGGCTTAAAAGGAAAAAGGCAATTAGTAAAAACGTTGATATGTTTGACTTGCTTCCCCAGTTACTTCCATCGTCACTGTTAAAAAGTGTCCTCAATTACGTTGTTGCAAGATTTTATAATTTTTTCCCTTCTTCAATCAAAATAAGATTTTTTCTTTGTTGTTGATATTTTGAGTAGTTTTTAGGCTTCAGTAGCTTGAAAGAAAGGAAATAAGAAATATTTTTCTTTCCTGGAGGAACTAATGAAAATACTAAGATCGCTTAATTAGATAACTGATCGATATTCATATCGAGTTTGAAGGATAAAAATCCCACAGCTGGATATACATAAATTTGGACGAGTGATATGATTAATAACTGGGCAATAGCAATTCAGCAATGTGACAATTTCGTAAAAGGAAGTGAAGATTAACTGCCTACCATACATGGTGGAAATAGGACGTGTGATGTACACAACCTACTCCAACAATTTACGACCGTTTTTACATACAATGTTAAATATTAGTAAAAGTTCTTATTTAAATTTCAAATCGATGCCATTTTGTGCAGCTATGGTACTGGAGTTGTCGAACTAGCTTTTGAGAAAGTTTATTAAATAACGTTTCAAAATTTCAGTAGATACTAATGAGTTGCTCAGTCGTAAAAGCGAAGTTTCTCATCGATGTATATAAAATTTGATTGACTAATTCAATATTTCGGATGCTTCCCATTTCACCACATTTTGTTTCGTAACAGTTATAAATTTTAAACATATTCACAGAAAGTTGTCACATTGTTAGTGTCTGGTAAAGTGATCGAAAAAAAAGCAGAAACGAAGCTTATGAAAATTTTCAGTAGGCAAGGCATTTTTATTGTAGCTAGTGGAGGGAGAAGTTAGGTTATATAAGTTTCAGTATTTATCCATTGATTTCTCTACTACGTACCCTCGGAATCCCTACCTCAAATACATACCTGCCTCAAATACATATCTGCCTCAAATACATACACATTCGACCATCCTCTTAATAGAAACGTGTACGTTTTTGAAATCCCTCTGGTAATATTCCCAAACAAATTTTGAAATTTTGTAAAAAACTAATTCCACAAATTTTTATTAAAACACAACTTTTTACTTAGCGTAATTAATAATAAAAAATTTGCTCGAAAAAAATAACAATTAAACGAAAAAAGTAACCAAACACACTGTGGAAATTTTATGAATTGTGCACTGTTTTAATTGAATGAACCTCGTAGATAAAAACTTACTTTGAAATTTCCAATTTTTTTGAACACACACCACACTTACTTCCACTGAATATGTAAAACTACGAAATGAAAAAATGATACACAAATGTTTGAAGGAAGATAACCAAAACGTTCACCAAAACGAAATAAAAAAGGATATATGAAATGGAAAAATGTTCATTACATAAAGTTAAAAATAATTTGATGATTTCGTTGCCAAAAGTTAGATCAATTAAATAATTAATAGCCACTCATTTATCATTTTTTATTCCAATAATAAAGTATTGGGAAAAGGTTACTGAATTTTATAGAGAAATATTTATTTTAAAAGCACGCGTTTTCTATTTCTGAAAATATGCGTTATTTTCGTCCTCGCATAAAGTGTTTTATTTGCTGATATTGGGGGAAAAAATCTTGGATGCATGAATTTACGATATTTGTTCTGTAAGTAATTCAAAACATCAATAAAATTCTAACATGATCAAGGCGCGTTTCAAAACTATGTAAATAAAGTTGGCAGTGTAAAAAAAATGCAAATAAGGTCAAATCTATAACAAATACCTTGGCTGATATCTGATCGTGTTAATGGTAACTTTGGTTGTAGCTATATAGAACAAAAAATAAATACGAAACAACATATGTACCTACCTTTGTCAAGTTTATTTTCATTAAATTCAGTATTGTAAGTCAATACTTAATCACAAATAATCGATTTCGAAGTTGTCAATTTATTTTTTTGAAATTCCACGAGAGTTTAAATTACGAGATTCAATTGAAATTTCAAAATTATATTAATATAATCGAAATATTAAAAAAATGGGGATTTCAAAAAGTGGAAATTTTGAAATGGCGAAATTTCCTAAAAAAGTCAAAAATTGTAAAAAAATTGAAATATTGAAATGTAAAAAAAGGGTAAATTTTGAAATGTCGAATTTTCAAAAGAGCCAATTTCGAGAACTTGTCTAAATTTCAATACTTAATCAGAAATAGATTTCCATTATAAGTTTCCAACTTCAAGAAAGAGTTAAAATATTGAAATTGAGACAAAATTTTGGAAAAAAGTCGATATTTGAAAAAATGGTGACATTTTGAAAAAAGTGGAAGCTTGGAAATGTAGAAATTTAAAAAATCCAATTTTTAGAAAATTTTAAAGAAGCAAAACTTTCACAATAGGAAAAATTTTGGGAAATTCCAAAATAGAAAAATGGAAATATTACAATGTCGAAATTTTCGTAAAAATTTGTTTTTGAAAAATTGAAAATTTAAGAAAAAGTACGAAATTTTCAAAAGTGGGCAAAGTTTTTAAAACAAGAGAATTTTGAAAGGGTCGAATTCCGGAAATAATTGAAATTTTGAAGAAGGTGGAAATTTTGAAATGACGATATTCTCGAAAAAAATGAAATTTTGAATTATGTCAAAATATGGAAAAAAAAGGTCCAAATTTGGAAAAGAATGCAAAATATTAAAAAATTTGAAACCAATCGAACTTTATAAAAATGGAGATTTTAAAAAGTGGAAATTTTAAAATGTCAAAAGAAGAGAAGAGAAGAGGAGATGAAATGAGATGAGATGAGATAAGATGAGATGAGATGAGATGAGATGAGATGAGAAAAGAAAGAAGAGAAAGGAATAGAAGAGATGAGATGAGAAAAGAAAGAAGAGAAAGGAATAGAAGAGAAGAGATGTGAAGTGAAGTGAAGTGAAGTGAAGTGAAGTGAAGTGAAGTGAAGTGAAGTGGAGTGGAGTGGAGTGGAGTGGAGTGGAGTGGAGTGGAGTGGAGTGGAGTGGAGTGGAGTGGAGTGGAGTGGAGTGGAGTGGAGTGGAGTGGAGTGGAGTGGAGTGGAGTGGAGTGGAGTGGAGTGGAGTGGAGTGGAGTGGAGTGGAGTGGAGTGGAGTGGAGTGGAGTGGAGTGGAGTGGAGTGGAGTGAAGAGAAGAGATGGGAAGAAAAAAGAAGAGAAAAGAAAATAAAAGGAGAGGAGAAAGAAAATAAAAGAAGAGAAAAGAAAAGAAAATAAAAGAAGAGAAGAGATAGAAAGAGAAGAGAAGAGAAGATAAGAGAAAAGAAGAGACGAGATTGGAAGAGAAGAAATTGGAAGAGAATAAATTGGAAGAGAAGAAATTGGAAGAGAAGAAATTGGAAGAAAAGAGATGGGAAGAGAAGAGATGGGAAGAGAAGAGATGGGAAGAGAAGAGAAGAGAAGAGAGAAGAATAGAAGAGAAGAGAAGAGAAGAGAGAAGAAGAGAAGAGAAGAGAAGAGAAGAGAAGAGAAGAGAGCAGAAGGCAAGACAAGACAAGGCTAAAGAAGACAAGATAAAACAAGACAAGATAAGAGGATGAGAAAGAGGAAGAGAAAAGGGAAGAGGAAGCGGAAGAGGAAGAGGAAGAGGAAAAAGAAAAAGGAAAGTAAAAGGAAAAGGAAGAGGAAGAGGAAAAGGAAAAGGAAAAGGAAGAGGAAGAGGAAGAAGAAGAGGAAGAGGAAGAGGAAGAGGAAGGGGAAGAGGAAGAGGAAGAGGAAGAGGAAGAAGAAGAAGAAGAGAAAGAGAAAGAGGAAGAGGAAGAGGAAGAGGAAGAGGAAGAGGAAGAGGAAGAGGAAGAGGAAGAGGAAGAGGAAGAGGAAGAGGAAGAGGAAGAGGAAGAGGAAGAGGAAGAGGAAGAGGAAGAGGAAGAGGAAGAGATAGAGGAAGAAGAAGAGGAAGAGGAAGAGGAAGAAGAAGAGGAAGAGGAAGAGGAAGAGGAAGAAGAAGAGGAAGAGGAAGAGGAAGAGAAAGAGAAAGAGGAAGAAGAAGAGGAAGAGGAGAGAAGAGGAGAGAAGAGAAGAGAAGAGAAGAGAAGAGAAGAGAAGAGAAGAGAAGAGAAGAGAAGAGAAGAGAAGAGAAGAGAAGAGAAGAGAAGAGAAGAGAAGAGAAGAGAAGAGATGAGAAGAGAAGAGAAGAGAAGAGAAGAGAAGAGAAGAGAAGAGAAGAGAAGAGAAGAGAAGAGAAGAGAAGAGAAGAGAAGAGAAGAGAAGAGAAGAGAAGAGAAGAGAAGAGAAGAGAAGAGAAGAGAAGAGAAGAGAAGAGAAGAGAAGAGAAGAGAAGAGAAGAGAAGAGAAGAGAAGAGAAGAGAAGAGAAGAGAAGAGAAGAGAAGAGAAGGGAAGAGAAGAGAAGAGAAGAGAAGAGAAGAGAAGAGAAGAGAAGAGAAGAGAAGAGAAGAGAAGAGAAGAGAAGAGAAGAGAAGAGAAATGACAAGAAGGGAAGAAAAGAGAAGAAAATAGAAAGAACTAGCCGCCTAGCACCTGGGAGAAGAGATGAGCCTTGACCAATGACCATATTTGCTTAACAAGGAGAAGAAAAGTATAAATGTTAAGAAAGTAGGAATTTTCACATGTCGAATTTTCAAAAAAGCCAATTTCGAGAATGTGCCGAAATTTGCAAGAAAAAATTTCTGTAAATGGGCAACAGTGTTAGTAATCAAAAAGGGTAGAAATTTTCAAAAAAAGTTAAAATTTTGAAAAAGTTCGAAACTTTAAATCAAAAATTTGAAAATTCGAAAATTTGAACACTCGAAAATTCAAAAATTTAAAAATTCGAAATTTCTAAAATTTAAAAATTCCCAAATTCAAACATTTCCAAAATTCCAAGATTTCAAAATTCTGAAATTCCAAAATTCTAAAATTCCGAAACCCAGAAATTCCAAAATTCTAAAATTCCAAAATTCTAAAATTCCAAAATTTCAAAATTCCCAAATTCTAAAATTTCGAAATTCCAAAGTCCTAAAATTCCAAGATTTCAAAATTCCAAGATTCCATAATTCTGAAATTCCAAAATTTCAAAATTCCAAAATTCTAAAATTTCGAAACCCAGAATTTCCAAAATTACAAAATTTCAAAATTCCAAAATTTCAAAATTTCGAAGTTCCAAAATTTCAAAATTATAAGATTCCAAAATTCTAAAATTCCGAAATTTCAGAATCCTAAAATTCTAAGATTTTAAAATTCCAAGATTCCAAAATTCTGAAATTCTAGAATTCTAAAATTCCAAAATTTCAAAATTCCAAAATTTCAAAATTCTAAAATTCCAAAATTCCAAAATTCTAAAATTTCAAAATCCTGAAACCCAGAAATTCCAAGATTCAAAAATTTCAAAATTCTAAAATTGTAAAATTTAAAATTCCATAATCTTAAAATTCCAAGACTCCAAAATTCCAAAACTATGATATTTCAAAATTGTAAAATTCCAAAACCCAGAAATTCCAAAGTTTCAAAATTTCACAATTCCAATATTCCAAAATTTCAAAATTTCAAAATTCCAAAATTCCAAATTTCCAAAATTCTAAAATTCCGAAAACCAGAAAGTCCTTAATACCAAATATTTAAAATTCTAAAATTCCGAAATTTCAAAATTGTTAAATTCCGAAACCCAGAAATTCGAAAATGTCAAAATTCTAAAATCATGAAATTTCAAAATTCCAAAATTCTGAATTCTAAAATTCCAAAATTCTGAATTCTAAAATTCCAAAATTTGAACATTTCAAAATTCCAAAAGTCAAAATTTTCAAAAAGTTCAGATACCGTGAAAAAATCGAAACTTTAAATCTCAAAATTCGAAAATTTGAATACTCGAAAACTCAAAAATTCCAACATTAAAAATTCTAAAATTTAAAAATGTTAAAATTTAAAAATTCCAAAATTTCAAATGTCCAAAAAGTTCAGATATCGTGAAAAAACCGAAACTTAGATCTCAAAATTCAAAATATTAAAAATTCGAAAATTTGAATACTTGAAAACTCAAAAATTCAAACATTCAAAAATTCTAACATTTAAAAATGTTAAAATTTAAAACTTCCAAAATTTCAAAATTCCAAAATGTCTAAATTCTAAAATTTCGAAACACAGAAATACCAAAATCCCAAAATTTCAAAATTGAAAAAATCAAAAATTCCAACATTTCAAAATTGTAAGATTCAGAAACCCAGAAATTCCAAAATGTCAAATTCTAAAATTCCAAGATTTCAAAATTGCAAAATTCTAAAATTGTGAAATTCTAAAATTTTAGCATTTCAAAATTCCAAAATTTTAAAATTCCGAAACCCAAAAATTCGGAAATTCGAAAATTTTAAAAAAATTCTAAAATTTCAAAATTCCAAAATTCTAAAATATTAAAATCCTAAAATTCCAATATTCGAAAATTCCAAATTGCAAAAATTCAGAAATTCTAAAATTGTAAAATAATAAAATTGCAAAATTTTATAATTGTAAAGCTCCGAAAGCAAGAAGTTTCAAAGTTCCAAATTCCCATAATTCCAAAATTCCAAAATTTCAGAATTCGAAAATTCTGAAATTCTAAAATTTCAAAATAGCAAAATTCCAAAATTCTGAAATTCCAACATTTCAAAATTCTAAAATTCCGAAACCCAAAAATTCCAAAATTGTAGAATGTGAAGATTCTAAAATTCCAAAATTCTAAAATCCTAACATTTCAAGATTACAAAATTCTAAAAATCCAAAATTGTAAAATTCCGAAACCCGGAAATTCCAAAGTTTCAAAGTTCCAAAACTCCATGGTATTATTTTCGAATTTAAGTTTGTAATTTTAACTTTTTCTGAAATTCGAGCGAAACCTCTGGTTGAAAGGTCGAAATTCTCGAAAATTTTAGAGTTTAAAATCTAAATTTCATGATAAATTCAAAGTCTTCAAAACAAACACCAAATTTTAGAAATTTACTAATGGGTAAACTAAGTTTTTTCGAGACGTTTAGTTCTTTCTTAAGTTTCAGAATTTAAACTTGAAGTGTAAGTGAAAATCTAGAATATTTTTAGAAAACGGTTGATGAATATTTAGATCTTAATTTCAAAATTGTAAAATTGCGAAGCCCAGAAATTCCAAAATTACCGAATTTCTAGGTTTCGCAATTTTACAATTTTGAATTTTGGAATTTTGGAACTTTTGAATTTCTGGGATTCGGAGTTTTACAATTTTGATATTTTGGAATTTTGAAATTTTGGAATTTTAGCATTTTGGAATTTTGGAATCTTGGAATTTTAAAATTTTAGAGTTATGGAATTTTGAAATTCTGGAATTTCGGAATTGGATTTCGGAATTTTAGAATTTTGAAATTTTGGAATTTTGAAATGGTAAAATTTTGGAATTGTGGAATTTTGAAATTATAGGATTTTAGAATTTCGGAATTGTAGAATCTTCAAATTCTAGAATTTTGGAATTTCTGGGTTTCGAAATTTTAGAAATTTGAAATGTTGGAATTTCAGAATTTTGAAATTTTGGATTCTTGAAATTTTGGAATTTCTAGGTTTCGGAAATTTACAATTTTGAAATTCCAAAGTTCCAAAATTCCAAGATTCCAAAATTCTGAAATTCCAACATTTTAAATTTCTAAAATTCCGTGACCCAAAAATTCCAAAATTCCAGAATTTTAAGATTCTAAAATTTCAAAATTCCAAAATTCAAAAATTCTTAAATTCTAAAATCCTAAAATTCCAAGATTCCAAAATTCTAAAATCCTGAGATGCCAAAATTCTAAAATTCCAAAATACCAAAATTTCGAAATTTCAAAATTTCAAAATTGTAAAATTCCGAAACCCAGAAATTCCAAAGTTCCTAAACTCCATGGTATTATTTTCGAATTTAAGTTTGTAACATTAACTTTTTCTGAAATTCGAGCGAAACCTCTGGTTAAAGGTCGAAAATTCGAGAAAATGTTAAACAGTTTAAAATCTAAATTTCGTGATAAGTTCAAAGTCTTCAAAACAAGCACCAAATTTTAGAAATGTATTAATGCGTAAACTGTAAGTTTTCCTGAGACGTTTAGTTCTTTCCTAAGATTCAGAAGTTAAACTTGAAGTGTAAGTGAAAATCTAAGATATTTTTAGAAAATGGTTGATGAATATCTAGATCTTAATTTCAAAGTTTAAAATTTCAAATTCAAACTAAAAATTTTGATGTTATTCCGAAATTCATCTTTTATATAATTGTTTTCTCGAAATTTGGACTTTTCTCCGGAAATTCCACGTTTAGAATGCTTTTATTATAAATTTCTAATGTTTTTTAAAATTTCAACTCCGAAATCGAAATGCTGAATTACCCTGATCTCGTTTTGTAGATTTTAGGATTTTCTCAAAATTTCAAATTTAGGTAAACTTAAAATTTGATGATTTTGATGTAAATAATCATGTGAACAACCTTTTCTTAGGCCACAAAAAATTCTTGAATCATCGAAGTAGGAGCAGCTTTTTTTGCTCGCTAAAAAACAGTAGGCCCTTCTTACATAGCAAACCATGGATATGGTTTAAACCATGGATATCCCCTAATATGCATTCGTAAATAAATATTAGAGGTATATCTATAATATATCCATATCCACGGCTTTGCTACATGGGGTATTTCAAATAGCTTAGGGTATCATCAAGTCCAAATTCAACCCTAATTCTCTCCAGAAGTATCAACAATGTCAAAGATAAAAGCAAACAAACGGCTAACCAAGCATTGTTCGACACTTCTGTTATAAATAGTCATTTAAAATAAAAACATGCTAAATAATTACCAAATTGGCAAGGAGATGCGGGCGCAGTGAACTTTGTTAGCAAGATCGCACCGTGTACTGGTCTACTCGTACGTAACGCGCGACAAGTACCCGATAACTGAAGCTGAAACCGAGCCAGTGTGCATGATAGCCAGACTGCAAGTCTTCGGTTACGAGCGATTCCTGCGATTGCAGGATAGCGGCAGCTGCTAATACTCTTACATTCCGAAATACTGGCATACGGCTACACCTCGGAGGACCGGATGTCGTACACGAGGTTTAACGCCTTCGGGGCTTTCAGCCGCAAAGCCGCGGAAATTACAGACTTTCATAAGTTGCTGAATCACAAACTGTGCCGCGAGTTGTTTGCAGGTTTGATCAAATAAGTGTAGGTTTGTGTATGCATGGTGCATGTTGATGAATATCGCCATCAATTAACTTCGCATAAAGCGGCACTACTTCATGATTTTTTTTTGTACAGCTGTTGCAATTTAATAAGTCACGTCGTGGGATTTGGATTTTATATTAAAGATCAATTTTAAACTGAAAGTTTAGACTTGGAATTTACAATTTTTGGTCTTCTTTTGGCCAAAACTAATCGAAACTGATTGGAATCTCTAAAATCGTTCCTGGAGCCAACTTATCAGTATTTTTTAATGTCGTTTTCATTTTTGTAATAAATTCTAAGCAGATTACCAGTAATGTGCTCCGAAAAGTTTAAGCGAATGATTTACGGGTGGCAAACCGCCACCTAAAAAATAGTCTAATTTTCTATGAAGTTAGCGACTCGAAGTAGTAAATCGTCGAAGAAGTTTTGATTTAATAACTAAATATAACGTCAGGGCGACCTCAACTGACAACTTACTTGGAGCCGTTATTATTTACAACGTTTTCCTAAATTGCAGGCGTATAAATTTTGGTCAAATTTTGTTTCCGTAATTTATAAATAGTAACCCACATATCGGGGGCATTCATCTTTATGGTTAAACATCGGTAGGCGGTATGACATAAAAAATATAAATACTCAATGCGCCATTCCGACTAATTTATCAAACGGTTATTTTAAATGACTATTTATTATATGAAATTCTATCTTCGGTGTGGTTTTAGGCGGCGTTATTAATTTATTAATATGGCTTTTAATGGGACTGCGTCTATTACTTTGAATTAATTCAATTTGATCTCATAAAGTACCGTTTAAGGATAAAATTGGTCTGTAATTAATTTCTTATTTAAAGCCAAATTTGGTACAATTTAATTTGCTCTAAATATTTGTTACGTCATTAAGGGTGTCCAATTTTTTATTTTATTTTTTATTTAGAAATAAATTATCCTTTTTAAATTTTGAAATGCTCAATCACAACAAACAAGATATAAATTAGGTCCGAGACAATTCGTTTTATAATCCAAAGTTCATTAAATGGACAACTTAATCGTATTCAGTTGAGATTTTTTGTTATAAAATTAATGAACTTGCCTATATGTTATACAAGGTGCCCATTTTTTGAACCTCAGCATGGAACCTTGCTTATTTTTTTTTAAGTAGGGCAAAATCCGTTAAGGACATCTGGGAAGATAACCAGATAGTGTCGGACTTCCGCTCAAACTACGGGTACCGACTAAAAACCCCTTCTTCTTCGGGCCGGCCCTTGGCCCCCAATCCCTCCGTTGGAACAGTACAATAGTGCTGGAGCACTATTGTAAGCTGTTTTGCCTGAAACATAAGAAACAAACAAAACGAAAATTTCCGAAATGGAAGTCGTAGCCTAGAGGACGATCCTTGGTCTCCTAATCCTGGTTGGGATGTCTGGATCGTAATCCACTGCCTGTCGAATTAGTTCGTTGGGATGCGTTTCCGCTCTCACCATCGCCTTGGAATTAATTTCTCTAAGAAAATCTCTTACCAAAGGTAGTTCAGCTTCCCTATGGAGTTGATTGTTACTCACAAACCATGTAGCGTCCATGGCTTGTCTTAGAAAGACGTTCTGGAACACCTGGAGTTTCTTCATCTGATTATTCGTCGCCTGTGACCAAGCTACAGATACGTAGGTCATCGCTGGTCTTATGATTGATTTGTATAGCAACACTTTAAGTCCAATGGACAGATTAATATTTCTACCAATCATCGCTTGCAGCAGTCCCTTCAGCATTGTGGCTTTGGACACTGCATAATCGACGTGTGCCTGGAATGTAAGTCTTTTATCAAGAATTAAACCTAGATAGTTTGCCTGAAGTCTCCAGTTGACGTTTTGCCCATAAACATTTACATGTCCATATGGTTGAAGTCTTCTTCGGGTGAAAAAGACTGCTTGAGTCTTGTCTGCGTTGACTTGGATTCTTCATTGACCGAAGTAATCTAGTAGACTGTCTGTTGCTTCCTGAAGTCGCCTGGTGACCAACTATGGACTGTAAGAGTACGCCACCAAAGCTGTGTCGTCTGCATAAGTTACCAATAAGGTGTGGTCGATTGTTGGATTGGTTCTCAGGATGTCCGCTGTGAACAGAGAATACAGCAGAGGTGACAAGGCAGACCCTGAGGCACTCCATACTGTAGCCTAAACTGGTTTGATAGTTTCTATCCCACCTTTGCTCTGAATGAGCGCTGGTCCAGGAACGAGCTTACCATTTGAACCATCGTTAGAGGTATTCCAAACTGGTGCATCTTGTAGACTAGTCCTTGGTGCCAAACTGTGTCAAATGCCTTGGAGATATCGAAGAAAATAGCTCCAACTACCTGGTTCCAGTTCATGCGTTGAGTGATTGTTTCAACCACTCTCGGCAGCTGGTCTGAGGTAGAGTGCATAGGTTGGAACTTAAATTGTTCCTTAGGAATGATGTCGCGATCGCTGATGATATTCTGCAGACGCTCCCTCAAAATCCTTTCCGCCACCTTACCCAAGTTGGTTCCAGTTCATGCGTTGAGTGATTGTTTCAACCACTCTCGGCAGCTGGTCTGAGGTAGAGTGCATAGGTTGGAACTTAAATTGTTCCTTAGGAATGATGTCGCGATCGCTGATGATATTCTGCAGGCGCTCCCTCAAAATCCTTTCCGCCACCTTACCCAAGTTGGACTTATTGCTTATTTGAAGAGCTGCCCCGCTTTAAACTATGCCATGCCACTCCGTAGTTGCGTAACTCGTTACGATTCGATGAGGGGATTTGACATAGTTTCAATTTTCTCAAAAACATGATTTTTCATAAAAGCAAAAACAATCACAATTATTAATTACATTTATTACTAATTAAGAATACATTTGAACCATTTGAAATTTTAAAAGAAAAATTTGAAATTGATGAAAAACTTTGAGTCGTTTTGACGATAAAAGATCAATATTTTCAGAAAACGTGGACATTTTGAAAACAAAATAGAAAATTCAAAAAAAAAGTCAATATTTGGAAAAAGATCAACTTTTCAAAAATTTCGAAAACGATCGAAAAAGTCAAAATTTTTGAAAATAAATGCGAAATTTTTCAAAAAAACTAGGAAACAGTCAAATTTTTAAACCGAATTTCAAAAAAAAATATTTCAAAATAATCGAAATTACAAAAAATAGAAAATTTTGAAAGTCGACATTTTGAGAAAAGGTGAAAATTTTTTAAGAAAATTTTTAAAAAATTCGAAATTTTCAGAAAAAATAGAAATTAAAAGAGGACAAGTTTTTAAAAAAAAGACGAAATTTTGTATTAAAAATTTTAAAATATTCAAAATTTTTAGAAAAAGTACAAATTAAAAAAAAAACAAATTTTCTAGAAAAAGTCGAAATTTTGAAAAAAGAAGCCGAAATTTTGAAAAAATATCAAAATTTTGCAATTAGAAATTGCAAAATTTTCAAGTGAGCCAAATTTTGGAAAATGTGAAAGTTTTAAAATGAAATTAAAAATTTTCAAATTTAAAATTTTCAAAATAGGTCGAAATATTCAAAAAAGTCGAAGTCGGACTTCTCAAAAATATCATTTTCTGAAGTTCAAATTTTGGGAAAAGCGGAAATTTTGAAACAAATTGGAAAAAAAATGGAATTTTGAAATTCGAAAAATTTTGAGAAATGTTGTTGATAAAAGGTCGAAATTTCCCGAAAACGTAGAAATTCTGATACCAAAATCAGAACTTTCAAAAAAAGTCGATATTTGGAGAAAATCCAACAAGAAAGAATCGAACAAGTCGAAATTTTCGACTAAAAAACTTTAAAAAACTTGAATAGTCAAAATTTTAAACAATGGTTCAAAAATAAAAATCGAAATTTAAAAAAAATAGAAAATTTTGAAAGAGTCGAAATTTTCAGAAAAGGTGGAAATTTTGTATCAAAATTCTAAAAAATTCAAAATTTTCAGAAAAAGTACAAATTAAAAAAGACAAATTTTCCAGAAAATGTCGAAATTGTCTATTAAAATTTTATAGAATTCAGAAAAAGAACAAATTAAAAACAGGACAAATTTTCCAGAAAAAGTTAAAATTTTGAAAAAAAGGCATTATTTTGGAAATGGAGCGAAATTGATAATTTTTCAAATGAGCCAAATTTTGGAAAATGTGGAAATTTTAAGATGAAATTAGAAATTTTCAAATTCGAAAATTTTCAAAATAGGTCTAAATATTCATAAAAGTCGAAATTTCAAAAACTAAATGCTAGACCTTTCAAAAATGTCATTTTTAAAAAGTCAAATTTTGAGACAGCGTAAATTTAGAATCAAATTGGAAACAACTAGAAATTTTGAAATTCGCTAAAATTTGAGAAATTTTGTCGGTAAAAGGATCGAAATTTTCTGAAAATGTAGAAATTCTGACACCAAAATCGAAATTTTCAAAAAAAATCGATATTTGAAAAAACCCAACAAAAAATCGAAAAACATCGAAAAAGTCGAAATGTTCGACAAAAATACGAAGTTTTTTTAAAAAACTTGAAGAAATACTCTCAATTTTAAACAAAGGTTCAAAAATAAACATTTCAAAACAATCTAAAATTACAAAAAAAATGGAAAAGTTTGGAACTAGAGCGAAATTGCAAAACTTTCAAGTGAGCCAAATTTTGGAAAATGTGGAAATTTTGAAACGAAATTAAAAATTTTCAAAATAGGTCGAAATATTCGAAAAAATCGAAATTTTCAAAAACTAATTGCGAAGTAAGACTTCAAAAATATCATTTTCTGAAAGTCAAGTTTTGAGAAAAGCGGACATTTTGAAACGAATTGGAACAAACTGGAAATTTTGAAGTTCGCAAAATTTTAAGAAATTTTGTCGATAAAAGGTCGAAATTTTCCGAAAACGTGGAAATTCTGACACGAAAGTCGAAAATTTAAAACAAAATCGATATTCGAAAAGAATCCAACAAAAAAAAATCGAAAAACACCGAAAAAGTCGAAATGTTCGACAAAAATACGAGTTTTTTAAAAAACTTGAAAAAATAGTTTAAATTTTAAACAAAGGTTCAAAAATAAATATTTCAAAACAATCGAAATTACAAAAAAATGGAAAATTTTGGAAATAGAGCGAAATTGCAAAACTTTCAAGTGAATCCATTTTTTGGAAAATGTGGAAATTTTGAAATGAAATTAAAAATTTTCAAAATAGGTCGAAATATTCGAAAAAATCGAAATTTTCAAAAACTAATTGCGAAGTAAGACTCCAAAAATGTCATTTTCTGAAAGTCAAGTTTTGAGAAAAGCGGACATTTTGAAACGAATTGGAACAAACTGGAAATTTTGAAGTTCGCAAAATTTTAAGAAATTTTGTCGATAAAAGGTCGAAATTTTCCGAAAACGTGGAAATTCTGACACGAAAATCTTAAATTTAAAAAAAATCGATATTCGAAAAGAATCCAACAAAAAAAAATCGAAAAACACCGAAAAAGTCGAAATGTTCGACAAAAATACGAGTTTTTTAAAAAACTTGAAAAAATAGTTTAAATTTTAAACAAAGGTTCAAAAATAAATATTTCAAAACAATCGAAATTACAAAAAAATGGAAAATTTTGGAAATAGAGCGAAATTGCAAAACTTTCAAGTAAGCCATTTTTTGGAAAATGTGGAAATTTTGAAATGAAATTAAAAATTTTCAAAATGGGTCGACATATTCGAAAAAATCGAAATTTTCAAAAACTAATTACGAAGTAAGACTCCCAAAATGTCATTTTCTAAAAGTCAAGTTTTGAGAAAAGCGGACATTTTGAAACAAATTGGAACAAACTGGAAATTTTGAAGTTCGCAAAATTTTAGGAAATTTTGTCGATGAAAGGTTGAAATTTTCCGAAAACGTGGAAATTCTGACACGAAAATCGAAAATTTAAAAAAAAATCGATATTCGAAAAGAATCCAACAAAAAAAAAATCGAAAAACACCGAAAGAGTCGAAATTTTCGACAAAAATACGAGTTTTTTAAAAAACTTGAAAAAATAGTTTAAATTTTAAACAAAGGTTCAAAAATAAATATTTCAAAACAATCGAAATTACAAAAAAATGGAAAATTTTGGAAATAGAGCGAAATTGCAAAACTTTCAAGTGAGGCATTTTTTGGAAAATGTGGAAATTTTGAAATGAAAATTCCACTTTTTCCCAATTTGTTTCAAAATTTCCGATTTCTCAAAATTTGACCTTTAGAAAATGACATTTTTGAAGTCCGACTTCGCATTTAGTTTTTGAAAATTTCGACCTTTTTGAATATTTCGGCTTATTTTAAAAATTTTTAATTTCATTTTAAAGTTTTCACATTTTCCAAAATTTGGCCCATTTGAAAATTTTGCAATTTCGCTCTATTTCCAAAATTTTGATTTTTTTTCAAAATTTTGGCTTTTTTTCCATAATTTCGACTTTTTCTGTAAAATTTGTTTTTTTTTAATTTGTACTTTTTCTGAAAATTTCGAATTTTTTAAAAATTTTCATACAAAATTTTCACCTTTTCTCAAAATTTTAACTCTTTCAAAATTGTCTATTTTTTGTAATTTTGATTATTTTAAAATATTTTTTTTTAATTTGGTTTGAAATTCTGACTTTCGTAAAGTTTTTTTGAAAAATTCGCATTTATTTTCAAAAATTTCGACTTTTTCGATCGTTTTAGAATTTTTTGAAATGTTGAACTTTTTCCAAATATTGACCTTTTTAAAATTTTAGATTTTGTTCCCAGAAATTTCCACGTTTTTCGAAAATTTTAACCTTCCATGGTAAACATTTTCGTATTTCAAAATTTCCAATTTTGACAATTTATTTTCAAAATTTCCGCATTTTCCAAAATTCGATTTTCTGAAAATGTAATTTTTAAAAACTCTGCCTTCGAATCGATTTTTGAAAATCTCGACTTATTTTCAAAATAAGTAGAAATTACTTGTTTTGTACAGTTTGAATTTAAAATTTTTCATTTTATTTATTATTTCAAAATCTCAACATTTGCAAAATTTGTTCTTTTAAAAATTTCAATTTTTTTCGCAATTTCGCTCTATTTCCAAAATATTGACTTTTTATGAAAATTTCTACTTTTTCTGCAAAATTTACCTTTTTTTAATTAGTACTTTTTTGAAAATGTTGAATTTTTTAAAATTTTGATACGATATTTTGAGCTTTTCAGAAAATTTTGACTCTTCCAAAATTTTATATTTTTTTGTAATTTCGATTATTTTGAAATATTTTTTTTAAACCCTATTATAAAATTTTGACCTTTTAAAGGTTTCTAAAAAATTTGCTTTTGTTTTAGAACATATCGGCATTTTCGTTTTTTTTGAAAAGTTGGATTTTTTCAAAATATTGACCTTTTTGAAATTTTCAATTTTGGTTTCAGAATGTCTACGTTTTCCGCAAATTTCGACCTTTTATTGACAGAATTTCTCAAAATTTTTCGAATTTTAAAATTTCTATTTGTTTTAATTGTTTTTTAAAATTATCGCATTTTCCAAAATTTAACTTTATGAAAATGACATATTTGAAAAGTCTGACTTTGAAGTTTTTTGAAAATTCCTACTTTTTTGAATATTTCGACTTATTTTCAAAATTTTCAATTTTTCAATTTCATTAAAAATTTCCAATTTTCTAAAATTTGACTAATTTTCATTATTTTGCTCTATTTCAAAATATTGACTTTTATCATAATTTCGGCTTTTTCTGAAAAAGTTGTCTTTTTTTTAATTTAGACTTTCTCTGCAAATTTTGAATTTTTAAAAAATTTTGATACAAAATTTCCACCTTTTCTCAAAATTTTGAATCTTTCAAAATTTTCTATTTTTTTGTAATTTCGATTATTTTGAACTTTTGTTTAAAATTTTGACTGTTTCCTAAAGTTTTCTTTTAAATCGCCTTTTTTTTAAATTTTGATTTTTTCAATTTTAATTGAAAAGTTGGACTTTTGTCAAATGTCGTACAGAAAGTCTACTTTGAGAAAAACGGAAATTTTGAAACAAATTGGAAAACTGGAAATTTTGAAATTCGAAAATTTTGAAAAATATTGACGATAAAAAGGCGAAATTTTCAGAGTGAAACTTCTAAAATTGAAATCGAAAAGTTCAATAAAAGTCGATATTTGGGAAAAATGCGAATTTTTCAAAATAAAAACTTAAGAAACAGTCCAAGTTTTATACAAAAAAAGAAATATTTCAAAATAATTAAAAATTACAAAACTACTTGCCACAAATAGCACAATACACCCATATTTAAGTCACCTTTTAGTTTAAAATAATAAGTTTTTCGGTTTATGGAACAATTTTAATCTTTTTTTAATTTCATCTTCTATTTTGTCAACTATTTTGAAATCAGAAGGAAGTTAACAACAATAAAAAAGCTTCAAGTCAGTAAGTATATTTATTATACAGTAACAAATTGAGAAGAAACTAAAAATATAATATATACAACAAAATAGTACGCCAAAAGAACTAAAAAAATAAAAATATTTAGCCTGAGGTAAAATTGGAAAGTATACTTTTTAATATTCTTTTACAGACGAAAAACAATTTGACATATAAACTTAACATTTATATACAATACAATCATGTCTCATTTTTTTAAAAATTTTATTAAACTGGAAGAACATCAGACAATAAAGATATGGCAAATTTTATGTAAAACAGAGAGATTATTTTCTATGGACTAGATAGTCATTTAAAAATCAATTCATCTTTCTTGAAACAATTCCGGACATAAACATTCTAAATTTAATGTAACGCAATTTAGAATTACATAAGTCGACAATAATGTCACCTAGAAACTGCAAACTTTTCTTTAATTGACCCGATTAACGCTTCCTCGTTCCATCAAATATCAAAAGTCCCTAACTAGCTGTGTAAATTTTACAAAAATACTACAAGTAAATGATAAAATTTTGGCATATTCCGATAAATGGCCCGAATCCGATGCAGTCTTCTGATGTACAAAATAGTAGAAAAGTTACAGCTAAAATTCTCCTAAACATGTCTACAACATCACAACTTCGAGTGACAACTTTAACAACACAATAAAATTTGTAAATATAATTTAATGTGGCAAAACAACGTCAAATTTTAAATAAATATGTCATTTTATGGTACAATTACCTAAATCGGAAACTTTAAACTATTCACGCCGTGCTGGAGTTTTGGGACGCCCCGCTTATGACGCTAAAAAGCGCCATGCTGTTACGCTTGAAACTACCCATCTCGTCATGGGGCCAAAGCGACTCCCCGAACAAACTCGACAGCGACGTGCACAACTTCTTGTAATTCTGTCCTCAGTACGTCCTGGTATTCCTGTTGCTCCTGCGTGATCAATTTGCTGTTGATCTGTAACGCCGAGTAGCAAATTTTCAGAAATTCCCTATAGATGTCTTTCAAGTTCTTCGACTTTGTCTTCAGCGTACATGGTGCTTAGTGTCGGATCTAAAAATACGCTCGCGTAGGCCAATGGGCCGGCGTTCACTTGGACGCAGACGCTTCCTTGGAGGCGCAACTGGAGCTTTTTGACGTCCGTCGGTTGGCTGAAAACCACGTCTTCCAGTTCCGCGACTCTTTGTTGCATTTCGTCGATGGCCACCTCAATGGGACTCAGCTCAGTTGTTGATTTTGACGCCACTTTTATGCGCTTCTTGACATAGGGGAATGTATAGGTCGCTGGAAGGAAAAATTGTTGGTAAAATCAGCACACATACGTATTTCCTGGTACATATTTAATTTAATGTTGACTGTAATTCAAAATTTTTCCTCTTTCCAACCAAATAATGTTAGTGTTTCTTGCTTATACAAGTTATAATACTCTTGTAAATGAAGATTTCTGAAGAAAAATGGGTAAAACGTTCTTACATAAACGAAGATTATTTATTACAAGTGAGGGGGACGACTATTTATTGTTACCATTGTTCCAACAGCATCGAACGATTGGTTAGCTCAGTCCATGACTATGGGAACAATAAGAAACAAAAAAAAAAAGAGTAAGAACCAAAGGTTTTATACAGAACTAGGAACCAAAAATAATTGCCCAAAGGGTACAATAGATGCTACATTATGAGGGTGCAGGCCCAAATCTAGAGACAATTGTAACCTACATTATATCAGGTGCATCCTGATGAGCTCTACTCCCAAAGAAATAATAAAATTAATGAAAAAAAATTGTCAATAAAATCAAAATACTGAGAACAGTCAAAAATTGCGAAATATTAATAGTAGGTTTTACTTTTCAGGATAGTTCTCCTCTTCCATTGCTCCTCGGGCGTCCCCACGCGCTTTCCCATCCTTCGTGAACGGCGTCTCAAACATGAACGAGTTCACATCATGATTCTGCTCGAATTCCGTTTGTCTATCCTCCATGTCCAATTTATCGAAATACGGAGTCACATGAGTGACCTGGATATACGCAAATTTCGGATCCAGCTCGCTTTGGTTCACCTGAAAATTCTCATTGACTCACGCCTTCAATAACGAGGGAATTGGGCATTCTTACATGGGGTGGAATCTTGGATCATTTTGAGAACGTCTTGGCCGAATTTGTCACAATACTGCTTCTGGAGACGCTCGGAAATTTCGCTCAAGGAGGTGACTTTGGGTTCCTTGTAGACATATTCGGTACCGCTGTCTTCTTCGAAATAAGCTTGGCCATAGAATCCAACCCTGTAGTATCGCCCCAAAAGGCGCTTGCACGACTTGGCGGCTTCGACGACTTTTTCGTAATTTTGCGACAGTTTCTGGTACGAAGTTTTCAGGTTTTCGTAATCCCGTCGCCTCTCGTATATTGGAATAATGAGCTTGTACAATTCCCCTGAAATTTTATATAAACTAATTTTATAACAATAAAACTGATGATGAAGCTGCAATAAAATCAACAAAAAAATAAACTGTTTCATTTAACCGCTTAAAAGAAATTACAAAGAAACAGAACAGTTACTCCTTTGTTATTGAATTGTATGGGAAAAAAAATCTGTTTTCGCTACTGAAGTAGAGAAAAAAAAACTTTTTTTTTAATTTTAACTGTTTAGAAAGAATTGACATTTTTAACCAAAACTATTGAACTCTATTAATGACAAATGTAGAGTGGAAATACCAAAGGGGGTAAGCGCCAAAAGTTGTGTCTTTCAATTTTTACCTTAAATGGGCACTAAATGTCATCGTCAATATCCCAAGAAAGGCACCAATGGCAAATTCTTCTTGTTTGGCTACTAACTTAAGTTAATTGACATTTTTATTGTTAATAAAGTTTATTAGTTATAACTAAGTTAATTAATTGCTTAATTTAATAAGTAATACATCATAAGGGAACGTTTTTCTCGAATAATTTCAAACTTCTTATTTGGTACCTAGCCCCTTTGGTATTTCCACTCTACAAATACAACAAAAGATATCTTTAGAAAGAAACAGAACCGTTTATTCTGCGTTCGTTACTGAATTATATTAAAAAATCGTTAAATCATTCAACTGAAGTAGAGAAAAAAGAATCTGAACAGTGACTGAACTGTACTGAAGGAAAACAGTTAAAATATTTGACTGAAACACAGAAAAAAAAAGAAAGAAAATCCAGTGATGGTGTTTTAGTAAAATTAGAATTCTTACCCATTATCTCATAGCGTTCAGCTTTGTGTAGGAATTCAGCGCAAACCTCGAGCTGTTCCAGCAAAATCTGCTCAGTATACTGAATATCCTGAATACCAGCGTCCAATTTCAAACCCTTTTCGTCCTTCGGTATATTCGAGGAAATATTTTCGAAAGCTTCGGCACCCCACTTCTGAATATTTTTCAATTTCAAGTATTCGGCCATCAACGCCGCAATATGAAGCTGACAACACGCCGCCTCCGAATAATTCCAATCTCTAACGTGATTTTTAATCATATTATCCAACCAAGTGTGCCTCAACTCGGGAGTAGAAGCGTACGAATTCGCCAAACTGTGCTGCAGATCTACCAACATTTCAGGATCGTGATGGTGCTCGCGCATTTGGACAGTCGCCATTAGGACAGTGCGTATGCGCTTCGTCAGATCTTTCACTTCGACAGGAAAACCTGCACACGCAATTTGAATACTCCATTAAAACAGGACTTTATTCGGAAAGATGAATGGGAGGGAAGGTTGAAAAGGAAAGAAGGATGGAGGAAAAGGAAAGACGGGAAGGGAGGAAGGAACGATGGATAGGAAAAAAGGAAGGATGGCAAGGAAATATGGGAACGAGGGGAGAAGGGATCTAAATCAAGGAAGGAAGTATGGAACAAGGGAGAAAATATGGGAAGGAAGGAGGGATAGTAAAGAAGGATGAAAAGGAAGCAAGGGAAGAAGGCTGGGAAGGAAGTAGGCAAGGGAAGAAGGATGGGAAGGAAGGAAACAAGGATAGGAAGAAATAAAGCAAAGGAAGAGGGATGGAAAGGAAGGAAAGAAGGAAGCAAAGGATGGGAAGAAAGGAAGCAAGGAAAGAAGAATGGGAATGGAATGGATGAAGCAGGGGAAGAGGGATGGGAAGAAAGGAAGGAAGGAAGCAAGGGAAGAAGCATGGGAAGGTAGAAAACAAGAGAAGGAAGGGATAAAGCAAGGGAAGAAGGATGGGGAGAAAGGAAAGAAGGAAACAAAGGAAGGATGGGAAGGAATGAAGCAAGGAAAGAAAGATGGGGGGAAGAAACGAAAAAAGGAACGAAGCAAGGGAGGAAACAAAACACGGGAAAGAAGGGATAAAGCAAGAGAAGAAGAATGGGAAGGAAGGATGGGAAAGAAGGAAACAAGGGGAGAAGAATGGGAAGGAAGAGATGAAGCCGGGGAAGAGGGATGGAAAGGAAGGAAAGAACCAAGGGAAGAAGAATGGGAAGGAAGAAAACAAGGGAAGGAAGGGATGAAGCAAGGAAAGGAAGAAAGGAAGCAAGGGAAGAAAGATGAGAAGGAGGTAGGAAAGAAGCAAAGAAAGAAGGATGGGAAGGAAAAAACAAGGAAAGAAGGAAGGGAAGGAAGGAAGAAAGGAAAGAAGGATGGGAAGGAAGGAAGAAAGGAAAGAAGGATGGGGAAAAGGAAAGAAGGAAACAAAGGAAGGATGGAAAGAAGAAACGAAGGACGCAAGCAAGGGGAGGAAGGGATGAAGCAGGAGAAGGATGGGAAGGAAAGAAGGAAGCAAAGAAGGGAAGGAAGGGATGAAGCAAGGGAAGAAGGATGGGAAGGAAGGAAGGAAGCATAAGAAGAAGTAAGGAAGGAAGCAAGGAAAGAAAGATGGGAGGAAGAAACGAAAAAAGGAACGAAGCAAAGGAAGAAATGAAACACGGGAAGGAAGGGATGAAGCAATATAAGAAGGATGGGAAGGAAGGAAGGGAAGAAGGATGGGAAGGAAGAAAACAAGGGAAGGAAGGATGGGCAAGAAGAAAGAAAGCAAGGGAAGAAGGGTGGAAAAGAGGAAGGAAGGAAGCAAGGAAAGAAGGATGGGAAAGAGGGAAGAAGGGTGGAAAAGAGGAAGGAAGGAAGCAAGGAAAGAAGGATGGACAGGAAGGAAGGATGAAGCAAGGGAAGAAGGGTGAGGAGAAAGGAAAGAAGGAAGCAAAGGATGGGAAGAAATGAAGCAAGGAAAGAAAGATAAGAGGAAAAAATGAAGGAAGGAAGCAAGGGAAGGAACGAAACACGAGAAGGAAGGGATGAAGCAAGAGAAGAAGGATGGGAAGGAAGGAAGAGAAGGATGAGAAAGAAGGAAGCATGGGAAGAAGGATGGGAAGGAAGAAAACAAGGGAAAGAAGGGATGAAGCAAGGGAAGAAGGATGAGAAGGAAGGAAGCAAAGGAAGAAGGATGGAAAGGAGGAAGGAAGGAAGCAAGGAAAGAAGGATGGGAAGGAAGCAAGGGAAGAAGCATGGGGAGAAAGGAAAGAAGGAGCAAAGGAAGGATGGGAAGAAATGAAGCAAGGAAAGAAAGATGGGAGGAATAAACAAAGGAAGGAAGGAAGCAATGGAAGGAACGAAACAAGGGAAGAAAGGGATGAAGCAAGAGAAGAAGGATGGGAAGGCAGGAAGGAAGCAAGGGAAGAAGGGTGGAAAAGAGGAAGGAAGGAAGCAAGGAAAGAAGGAAGGAAGCAAGGAAAGAAGTATGGAAAGGAAGGAAGGAAGCAAGGGAAGAAGGGTGAGGAGAAAGGAAAGAAGAAAGCAAAGGATGGGAAGAAATGAAGAAAGCAAAGAAAGATAAGAGGAAAAAACGAAGGAAGGAAGCAAGGGAAGGAACGAAACACGAGAAGGAAGGGATGAAGCAAGAGAAGAAGGATGGGAAGGAAGGAAGAGAAAGAAGGAAGCAAGGGAACAAGGATGGGAAGGAAGAAAACAAGGGAAGAAGGATGAGAAGGAAAGAAGCAAAGAAAGAAGGATGGTAAGGAGGAAGGAAGGAAGCAAGGAAAGAAGGATGGGAAGGAAGCAAGGGAAGAAGCATGGGGAGAAAAGAAAGAAGGAAGCAAAGGAAGGATGGGAAGAAATGAAGCAAGGAAAGAAAGATGGGAGGAATAAACGAAGGAAGAAAGGAAGCAATGGAAGGAACGAAACAAGGAAGGAAGGGATGAAGCAAGAGAAGAAGGATGGGAAGGCAGGAAGGAAGCAAGGGAAGAAGGACGGGAAGGAAGAGATGAAGCAAGGGAAGAAGGATGGGAAGGAAGAGATGAAGCAAGGAAAGGATGGAAAGGAAGGATGGAAAGGAAGGAAGGAAGCAAAGGAAGAAGAATGGGAAGGAGGAAGGAAGGAAGCAAGGAAAGAAGGAAGCAAAGGAAGGATGGGAAGGAATGAAGCAAGGAAAGAAAGATGGGAGGATAAAACGAAGGAAGGAAGCAAGGGAAGGAACGAAACAAAGGAAGGAAGGGGTGAAGCAAGAGAAGAAGGATGGGAAGGAAGGAAGGAAGCTAGGAAAGAAGGATGAGAAGGAAGGAAGCAAGGAAAGAAGGATGAGGAGGGAAGGAAGCAAGGAAAGAAGGATGGGGAGAAAGGAAAGAAGCAAAGGAAGGATGGAAAGGAAGGAAGCAAGGAAAGAAAGATGGGAAGAAAGGAACGAAGGAAGAAGAATGGGAAGGAAGGAAACAAGGGAAGGAAGGGATGAAGCAAGGGAAGAAAGACGGGAAGGAAATAAGGGAAGGAAGAAATTAAGCAAGGGAAAAGAGATGGAAAGAAAGCAAAGGAAGAAGAATGGGAAGGAAATAAAGAAGTAAGGAAAGAAGAATGGAAAGGAAGGAAACAAGCGAGGAAAGAAAAATGGGAAGGAAGGAAACAAGGGCAGAAAGAAATGAAGCAAAGAAAGAGGGATGGGAAATAAGGGAGGAAGCAAGCAAGAGAAGAAGGATGGAAAGGAAAGAAGCAAGGGAAGAAGGATGGGGAGAAAGAAAAGAAGGAAGCAAAGGAAAGATGGGAAAGAAAAAAGTAAGGGAAGAAGGATGAGAAGGAAGAAAGAAATGAAGCAAGGGAAGAAAGATGGGAAGGAAGACAGGAAGCAAAACAGGAAGGAAGGAAATGAGGAAAGAACGATGGAACAACAGGAAGGACGGAAAGCAGAAAGAAAGAAAAAAGCAAGGGCAGAAATAAGAAAGTAAAGTAGGAACGAGCTGAAAGAAGGGAAAGGAATTATCTAAAAAAGAACAAACTATCCCAACTCACCAGTCCCCTTCATGGCTTTATCGCTGGACGCGTAACTGTTAATCAGCGACAAACTCTCCTGAAATCTCGCGTTGTTCAAGCCCAGAATATTGCCCAGCATCTGCGACACCGAAATGATAACCTGCAGGTGCACTCTCGTGAGTCCCTTGCGGCCGGTGAATTCGAAATTGCTCCGCATTAACAAATACAAGATGGCGCAAGCTTCTTGTCGAACTGATGCCAATCTGCTGTTGCAGCATTTAAGCAATTCGTAGCACAAGCGACCGCATGAAGACGCATTACCTGGAAATCGAAATTGTAAGGGAAGCCAGTTTTGGTTGCGTTGGTACCTTGAAATAAAACGGAGGAGTAGTTGTTGATGAAAGCCCTCAATGCGGCGAAGACATGTTTGAATAGATTCTCGCTTTGTCCGAGTTGTAGGAAACTGAGGTAGATATCGAACACTTTCTTCATCATGTCATTGTCGCCGTCCGCGTGCAGCAGATTCTTTTTGAAGTTCATGCAGTAAAGACCGAGACAATCCAAAATTATCATACCGACTTCTTGGGCGAGGTGTTGCTCGAGGATTGCCTGTTGTTTCTTCAGAACCTCGTTCTCTGAAAGCGGAGTAATCCACATTTCGTTATACGTTTTCTCAAAGGTAGAATTTGAAATACAATCTTGTCTCTTGAAGCCAAGAAAAATTTAAAAAACATAACAATGGTTGCTCTGACGCGTTTTGATGGAGAAGCTATCATTTTAGATGAGATACTGAGTATGTGAGTATCTTCCTGAAAGTGATAGATCTGAATATCTCTCTAAACATGATAACTTGGTCCATCGAAACACGTTAGAGCAGCAACCATTGTTGTATTTTTTAATCTTTTTTGGCTTCAGAGGACAAGATTTGTATTTCAGTTTTTGAAGATAACCAAGGACCAGTCAGTCAACAAATAAAAGAATTTTGGGTGGAATTTTCCAACTCATACTAACCGGCATTGGCCAAGTTTTCCCTATTGACGGTGTGAATGATCAACGTGCTAGAATTTTCGTGCGCTGCGATATCAGCGGGGTTCATCCTAGCTGGCAAAGTGTGCGCCTTCGTCGGCTTGCTCTTGACTTCAGTGGGCGCCGAACCAGCCACGACGACAACGTTCTTCTTCCCGGTGTATTTAAGTAGTTCAAGCTGGTTTCCAAAGCGGTGAAAAAGTTCAAAACGTCGGTCTCGTTGTATTCTCGCCACCACGCGATCAATTGGTCGTCACTGAGGTTCTTCACCACGAACAGAAATATGAGGAGGATGTCTTTGACTTCGGCCGTTTGCAATTTGTCGTAACGGTGGACGTGCGACGAGGTCGAACGTGTGTGCGTTTTGATGTCGCCATTTTTCAGAGTTTCTTCTCGAACTATGGTCGTCTCTTGAGATGTCGTCGATTGCGCATCCGAAAGCGTCGAGATGTCGGAGTCTATACTCATGGAGTGGATTGCCGTTGATGAGCGCTAAAAATGTTTTAATTAAATATTTCTCAAATTAATTTTAAGTTAAACTGAATTGTCATTGATTCCCTTTTTTCTATCCTATCCCTCGCTTTTTTCCTTCTTACTCTTTAGCGATTCTCTTTTCCAAACACCCATCCGTTCTTCCTTCTCACTCATCCATTCTTTATTCCCACTCATCCACCCTTGGTTTTCATCATTCTTTATCGACTCGTCTTTTCCAATCACCCGTTCCGTCCTTCTTCTTTATCCCCATCCATTCTTCCTTCCCACGCATCCACTCTTGGTTTTCATCATTTTTTATCGACTCGTCTTTTCCAACCACCAGTCCGTTCTTACTTCCCACTATTTTATCCCCATCCATTCTTCCTTCCCACCCGTTTACCCCTGATTTTCATCATTCTTCACTACCCGTGCTTCTTTCTCGTCTGCCCTTCCTTACTATTCCATCATTCATTCTTCTCATCCATCTCACCAGATTCATCCATCTCATTCATTATTCATCCTTCCTTCCTTCCAACTGTGATTCCTTCACATCAGTCTACCCATTCTTATAATGTATCCTTCCTAAAAATCCAGGAATATTTTCCCCATTCGCTCTTTTTTCATATTCATTTATATTTCTTATTCATACATTCATTCCACCCGATCCAGCATTCACATTTCCTTCACATCCAGTTTTCCTTCACATCCAGTTTTCATTCACATCCACTTTTCCTTTACGGTGCACTCTTCCTTCACATCCACTCTTCCTTTCCATATATTCTTCCTTATCTATGCATCCTTCTTTCCCATTTATACTGCCTTCGCATCCATTCTATCCGTCCATCTTTCCTTTTCACCTAGCCATTCATTTTTTCTTTTCTTCCTTCTCAACATCTACTCATTTTACTCATCCATCTTTCCTTCTAGCCCATTCATCTTTCCTTTTTCTCATTCATTTACACTTCCTACTCATACCATTTCACTCCACCCGATTCGACATTCCACCCTTCCTTCACATCCACTTTTCCTTTACATCCGCTTTTCTTTTACATCCATTTTTCCTTTACATCCACTTTTCCTTCACATTCTCTTTTCCTTTACATGCACTCTTTCTTTCCATCTATTCTTCCTTATCTAGCCATCCTTCTTTCCCATTTATACTCCCTTCGCATCCATGATATCCCTCCATCTTCCCTTCTCACCTATCCATTCATTTTTTCTTTTCTTCCTTCTCAATAACCACTCATTTTACTCATCCATCTTTCCTTCTAGCCCATTCATCTTTCCTTTTTCTCATTCATTTATACTTCCTACTCATATACCATTTCATTCCACCCGATTCGACCATCCACCCTTCCATCACATCCACTTTTCCTTTACATCCATTTTTCTTTTACATCCACTTTTCTTTTACACCCATTTTTCCTTCACATCCACTTTTCCTTTTCGTGCACTCTTTCTTCACACCCACTTCCTTCCCATCTGTTTTTCCTTATCTAGCCATCCTTCTTTCCCATTTATACTGCCTTCGCATCCATTCTATCCCTCCATCTTTCCTTCTCACCTATCCATTCATTTTTTCTTTTCTTCTTTCTCAACATCTACTCATTTTACTCATCCATCTTTCCTTCTAGCCCATTCATCTTTCCTTTTTCTCATTCATTTATACTTCCTACTCATACCATTTCATTCCACCCGATCCGACCATCCACCCTTCCTTCACATCCACTTTTCCTTTACATCCATTTTTCTTTTACATCCACTTTTCCTTTACATCCATTTTTCTTTTACATCCACTTTTCTTTTACATCCATTTTTTCTTTCCATCTGTTCTTCCTTATCTAGCCATTCTTCTTTCCCATTTATACTGCCTTCGCATCAATTCTATCCCATCATCTTTCCTTCTCACCTATGCATTCATTTTTTCTTTTCTTCCTTCTCAACATCTACTCATTTTACTCATATATTTTTCCTTCTAGCCCATTCACCTTTCCTTTTTCTCATTCATTTATGCTTCCTACTCATACCATTTCATTCCACCCGATTCGACCATCCACTCTTTCTTAACATCCACTTTTCCTTTACATCCGCTTTTCCTTTACATCCACTTTTCCTTTACATCCAATTTTCCTTCACATCTACTTTTCCTTTACGTGCACTCTTCCTTCACATCCACTTCCTTCCCATCTATTCTTCCTTATCTTTCCCATTTATATTCCCTTCGCATCCATGCTATCCCTCCATCTTCCCTTCTCACCTTTCCATTCATTTTTTCTTTTCTTCCTTCTCAACATCTACTCATTTTACTCATCCATCTGTCCTTCTAGCCCATTCATCTTTCCTTTTTCTCATTCATTTAAACTTCCTACTCATACCATTTCATTCCACCCGATTCGACCATCCACCCTTCCTTCACATCCACTTTTCTTCATATCCACTTTTCCTTTACATGCACTCTTTCTTCACATCCACTTTGTTCTCATCTATTCTTCCTTATTTAGCCATCCTTTCCCATTTATACTCCCTTCGCATCCATGCTATCCGTCCATCTTCCCTTCTCACCTATCCATTCATTCTTTCTTTTCTTCCTTCTCGACATGTACTTATTTTACTCAGCCATCGTTCCTTCTAGCCTATTTATCTTTCCTTCTCCTACACCCTCCTTTTTCATTCATTCTTCCTTCTCATCTAAATTTTCTCATTAATCTATTCATCCCATTACATTCAACACAATCCACCCTTTATTCTTATCTTTTAAGCCTACCTTCCCACCTAAGCTTTCTTCCTATTCATCCATCCAACATCTCTTAGCCATCCACACAACCAGCCATCTTATTTCCATCCCATCCATTCATTCATCCACAAAAAAATATACAAAATTCCACCTTTTTTTTTGTGTGGAATGGACTGGTCCTTGGTTATCTTCAAAAATTGAAATACAAATCTTGTCCCCTGAAACTAAGAAAGATTAAAAAACACAACAAAGGTTGCTCTAACGCGTATCTCTCTGAATGAAGACGATAGCTTAACTATCTAAACGCGTTAGAGCAACCTCTGTTCTGTTTTTTAATCTTTCTCGATTTCAGGGGACAAGATTAATATTTCAATTTTTAAAATTCCAACGGACATCCTCAATTGCTGTACAATTAGGGATGCAACATCCAAAAAAGCATCGATGTTTGTACATCGATATTTTTTTTAATGGAACATCGATGTCTTAAACATCGGTATTCGGTATCGATACATCGATATTGTTCTGATATTTTTTTAAATATTTAATTGCGAGTTTAACAAGTCATAATTCGGAAAATCTAAAAAAGGACATCAATTTATAAAGAATTTGTTTATTTAATTTCGAGTTTAATTGGAATTTCCACTTTTTTCACGAAATTTCGAGATTAAAGTTAAAATTTAGACTCTAATGTTGAAAATTCGATTTTTTTTTCTCGAAAATACAACTTTTTTAACGAAATTGAAGGCGAAATTTCGAAATTTCAATTGTTTTCTAGAAATTCTAAGATTAAAGTCTAATTTCGACTTTAATCTTGAAAATAAATATACACGAAAATTAGGTTAGACATATAATATTGGACAGATGACGGTAGGGTGTGTTTAGTTACCCCAATTTTTAATAACCGAAATTTCAATTTTTTTCTCGAAATTTCATAATAAACTCGAAATTTGAGATTAAAGTCGAAATTTTGACTTTACTCCTGGAATTTCGAGGAAAAACTCGCCTTTAAACTCGAAGTTTCAAACACTGTTTTTTGGTTGATGGTCTTTTCTCGCCTAATTTCATTAATTATTTTTCATCAAATGGCAAAAAAAACTCAAATTTCGGGAAAAAACTAAAATTTATAAAAATTAAATCTGGTTTATTACAAATTTTGGAATTTTGAAAAATAAACGAATTTTAAGAATGTCAAAATTTTTAAAATACCCAAAATTTTGAGGAACTTCGGGAATTTAAAAGAAAAGGCTAAATTTTGAATCGTTGAAATTTTCATAAAAAATTCAGGTTTTTCAAAAAGTCTACATTTCCATAAAGGCAAAATTTTGTAAAAATGCCAAACTTTATAAAAGTTGGAATTTAAAAAAAGCGAAGTTTTGAGAAAATATCAAATTTTGGAAATTTTTGAGTAGCACTAATTAAAAAAAAAGAATTCGAATTTTTTTAAAAAACGAAAGTTGAAAATATTTCAAACTTTCGAAAAAGTCGTAATAGACGAATTTTGAATCGAAATTTCAATAGTTAAAATTTAGAAAAATATCGACACTTTCATAAAAGACAAAATTTCCAAAAATGTGGAAATTCTGAGAATACAAAGTTCAAGACAACATTTTTAAAAAAATTTAAAAATATCCAATTTTCAAAAAAAGCGAAAATTTTGAAGTACTAATTTCATTTGAAGATAACTTGTAATTTTGACCAAAGTAAAGATTTTCTCAAAAGGTCGAAATTTTGTAAAAATGCCAGACTTTATAAAATTTGGAATTTAAAAAAAGCGAAGTTTTGAGAAAATATCAAATTTTGGACATTTTTGAGTAGCACTAATTAAAAAAAAAAAGAATTCGAAATTTTTTAAAAAACGAAAGTCTGGAAAATATTTCAAACTTTCGAGAAAGTCGGAATTTTAACAGACGAATTTTGAATCGAAATTTCAATAGTTAAAATTTAGAAAAATATCGACACTTTCATAAAAAAAATTTCCAAAAATGTGAAAATTCTGAAAATAAAAAGTTCAAGACAACATTTTAAAAAAAATTTGAAAATATCCAATTTTCAGGAAAGGCGAAAATTTTGAAGTACTAATTTCATTTGAAGATAACTTGTAATTTTGATCAAAGTAAAGATTTTCTCAAAAGGTCGAAATCTTATAAAATAGTCAAAATTTCAAAAAGGACAAAATTTTTAAATAATGTTGAAAAGTGAAAAATATGGAAATGTTTAAAAAGAAAGTCGAAATTTTGAAGACAATTGGACAATTTCAAAAGATACCTTTCAAGAAAATTTCAAATTTTTTTATGAAAAAACTAAATTTTCAAAGATACCAAACTTTTATAACTGTGGTTCTAATTTAACTTTAAAAAAATGTGATTTTGGAAAAGTAAATATTTAACAAAAAATTGGAAATTTTGAGAAATAGCCAAAAATTTTAAAAATAGGTGAAATTTTGAAAAAATGTGATTTGAAAAAATCTGAATTTTCAAAATAGTTGAAATTTCAAAATAACGTTAGAATTAAAACAAAATCGACAATTTAGAAAACGACAAAATTTTTAAAAAAATCGAAAGTTTTTGATAAAACGTGAAATGTTTAGAAAATTCCATGGAATTTTAAAAAATAAAAAGATCTTAAAAATGTCGAAATTTTTTAAAAAGCCACAATTTTGAAAAATAAATTGACATTTTGAAGAAATTAAAAGTTGACATTTTGAAAAATGTTGAAATTTCATAGAAAATTAAAATTTTCATAAAAAATTAAAATTTTCAGAAAAAAATCCAGATATTCAAAAACAATTCGAAATTTAAAAAAAAACTCGAACTTTTTATAAAAGTCAACGCAGATTTTTTGAAAATGCCAAACTTTTAAAAAAGCCAAGCTTTGAGTCTTAGTAATTTTCAAAAAGAACCTAATTTTTAAAAACTCAAAATTTTCAGAAGAATCCGACATTTTTAAAAACGGAAAAAAAATTAATTTATTTTAATTTAATTTAAAATGTTATTTTGTTATTTTTTTTTTCAAATATTTATTGTTTGTTTTAGTAAGGTTATAAATGTATAGAAAAGGGGATGACATTAATTTTGGCAAATTATATTAATTCAAATTAAGTAATATATAAGTTTTAGATTTAGTAAGTCTAGATTAAGGGAAACCAGAACTACATACAGGTAACCTTGTGTACCTCTGTAGACAGAGCATTTTCTGTATTTTCTGGTAAATAAATAAATAAATTAGACGAAATTTTGAAAAATTTAGACATTTCCATAAAAAGTTAAAATGTTCAATAAAAAGGCAAGATTTCCAAAAAAGTGGATATTTAGAAAAAGTCGAATTTTGTAAAAAAAAATTTGTAGCCGAAGAGTACATTTGAAGTTTAAATTTTTCGAAATTCCGAAATTATAGACATACATGGGAAGAAACTTTAACATTTAAAAGCTAAACTGAAAGTTCTAAAATTTTCCACTTTAATTTTAAATATTCAAAAAAATGTTCAAATTTTCGATAAAACTTTAAGATTCTAAGTCCGGATTTGGAGAAAACAATTCGGAAAAAAAAACCAAAATTCATAAAAAGAAAGATTTAATACAAAATTTCAGGAAAGGTTCGAGATTTCTAAGAAAATTTGGAATTAAAAAGTATGCAATTTTCAAATTTAAACAAGGAATTTTGATAAAAATTTATAATTTCTTGTATTAAGTATGAAGATTTATTTATTCAAAAATTGACAACTTTTCAAATATTCCAAATTTGAAATTAGGTTCGAAATTTTAAGAATTCTGTTTAGGTTTAAATTTCGAAATTTTTATTTCTAACTTGAAAATTGGTCTATTTCTAGAAATATTTATCCTTTTTATGAAAATTTCGAAATATTTTCTAGAGGTTTTCAATTAAAATACGAAATTAACAAAATTAAAAGTTCGAAAAAAGAAAATTTATGTAAAGTAAGTTGTTTTAAATGAACTGAATATTTGAAGTTCAAACTAGAAATCTTGATATAAGATTTTTTTTTAAATATTGAGTAAATAGTAAATAATTGGGAAAATTCTGTTTATAGTTTCGAGTTTTTAAATTAATACTTTCTAAAAATTCTCATTTTTCTTTCAAAAATTTGTGTTTTTTTATAGATTGCCAAATAAACTATGAATTGTCAGATAATTGTACTGTTTGTATACCTGCCGCTAAGCTTCAGTATCAATTTGTTAAATATAAACTGCTGCCATCAAGCGACTAGTTACAAAATTGTGTTGTCATTTGTACCATCAATATTAATTCTATTGCAACAGATGGCGCTAATTCCATCGCGATACAATACATCGATTTTTTCAAACATCGTTTGTAAACTGAACGATGTATCGATATTTCTTATGTTTGAGAATCGATGTTGAAACATCAATGTTTACAAACGATATATCGATGTTTTGGAAACATCGAACTATCGTTTGCATCCCTATATATTACTCTCCCTTACACTGTCCAGCGATGGCGTCAAAAAACGCCGAATTTCGCAAATGCATGGGGCTGTCCTTGTCGATGTGTAAGGTGAATCTGTGTCGATTTTTGGGGGTCGAATCGCTAGCGGCGCAATTTTTCCCGAACAAGTACGAACTGCTGGTGGACATTCGATTGATGATGCAACTGCTAGGCGCCCTCTACGACTTTCTCGACAGAATCCAAACGGCTCAAGTTCTCCAAAACGATACCCAACCACGGAAGGTAAATTAGGGCGATTCTGTTCAACTGCCCTCGATTTTGGTACCTAAAAAGTTCGATCAGTGAATGCCATATAAAAAAAAAACAAAGTTAGGTTAGGGAAAGTTAAGCTTACATTTAACCTAACCTAACCTCTCTTTATCTAACCTTACTTCGTACAAGTTGGAGCTTATTTAATAAATTTTCCACGAAATATAGCTTTACTTAACCTAACTTTACCTGACCTAAGCTAGAAGCATAAAGTTAGGTTAGGTTAAGCTAAATGTAGCTTAACTTAATCCAACTTTATCTAACCTAACTTTGTTTTCAGGGTAACTTAACTTAACCTAACTTTACGCTTATTTTATCTAATTTGACTTGAGGAAGTTCAGATTAGATAAAATCACGTTAATATTAGAAAAAAATGCAAATCTAAAGTTTTATGTTTTAAAATAACCTCCTGAACTAAAAAAAATTGATACACGCCCTCGATTCTGGTATCTAAAAAGTTCGATCAGTGAATGCGATATAAAAAAAGCAGAAAGTTGTACAAAGTTAGGTTAGGGAAAGTTAAGCTACATTTAACCTAACTTAACCTCCCTTTATCTAACCTAACTTCGTACAAGTTCGCCCTTCTTTAATAAATTTTCCACGAAATATAGCTTTACTTAACCTAACTTTACCTGACCTAAGCTAGAAGCATAGAGTTAGGGTAGGTTAAACTAAATGTAGCTTAACTTAATATAACTTTAACCTAACTTTGTTTTAAATGTAGCTTAACTTAACCTAACTTTAGACTTATTTTATCTAATTTGACTTTATGAAGTTCAGATTAGATAAAATCACGTTAATATTAGAAAAAAATGCAAATCTAAAGTTTTATGTTTTAAAATAACCTCCTGAACTAAAAAAAAAAATAATGCACAAATCTTGTACCCTAAAACCCAAAAAAATTAAATACTCAACAACATTTGCTTGTGTTTTTTAATGGTTTCTTCGTTTCACAAACAAGTGTTGTGTTTTTTACTTTTTCTTGGTTTCAGGGAACAAAAAAATTTCGAAATTCAAAGTTTTTTTTTAATTGAACGTTATCCCCAAGTTTTTATCAAAGGTTGGCTTCCTCCCAGAAATGTTCACTTTTTTAAAGTTCGATTTTTTCTAGCAATTTAGCTTATTTTTTCTAAATTCGACTTTAACTGGTCTCAAAATATCAATTTACTCCCAAAATTCATCCTCTTGTCAAAATTTTGTCTAAATTCCCCAAATTCAGCTTTTTTGTCAAAACTTGACTTTCTATTGGAAAATCAGTTTTCTTAAGCGCACTGGCCAGAATTTCTTGACTTTTTTTGGAATTCGTCTTTAGTTTTGCATCGAAACTCCGATTTCCTCGAAATTCGCTCTTTTTCGAATTTTAGACTTTTTTGCCTAAAACTGGGTTCAAACTAAAAAGATTAAAATGTCTCCTAAAATTTCGACTTTTCATTCAATTAACTTTTCTTGTTTCTACAAATTTCGACTTTTTCATCGAAATTCGTTTTTTTTTATCGAAATTTTAACTTTTTTCCCAATATTCGTACTTTTTTTTAGATTGTACTTTATTCCCAAATTCTTATTAAAGTTTGGCTTCCTCCCAGAAATTTTGTCTTTTTTAAAGTTCGATTTTTTCTTGCAATTAAGCTTTTTTTTCTAAATTCGACTTTAACTGGTCTTTTCAAAATATTAATTTACTCCCAAAATTCGTCCTCTTGTCAAAATTTTGTCTAACTTCCCTAAATTCAACTTTTTTGTCAAAACTTCGCTTTCTATTGGAAAATCAGATTTTTTTCTTAATAGCACTTAGAATCTCGATTTTTTTTGGAATTCGTCTTTAGTTTTGTATTGAAACTCCGAATTTCTCGAAATTCGCTTTTTTTGAATTTTTTTGCTTAAAATTGGGTTCAAACTAAAAGAGTTAAAATGTCTCCCAAAATTTCGACTTTTCAGTCAATTAACTTTTCTTGTTTCTACAAATTTCGCCTTTTTCATCGAAATTCGTTTTTGTTTATCGAAATTTTAACTTTTTTCCCAATATTCGTACTTTTTTTAGATTGTACTTTATTCCCAAATTCTTATTAAAGTTTGGCTTCCTCCCAGAAATTTTGTCTTTTTTAAAATTCGATTTTTTCTTGCAATTAAGCTTTTTTTTCTAAATTCGACTTTAACTGGTCTTTTCAAAATATTAATTTACTCCCAAAATTCGTCCTCTTGTCAAAATTCCCTAAATTCAACTTTTTTGTCAAAACTTCGCTTTCTATTGGAAAATCAGATTTTTTTCTTAATAGCACTTAGAATCTCGACTTTTTTTGGAATTCGTCTTTAGTTTTGCATCGAAACTCCGATTTCCTCGAAATTCGCTCTTTTTCGTATTTTAGACTTTTTTGCCTAAAACTGGGTTCAAACTAAAAAGATTAAAATGTCTCCCAAAATTTCGACTTTTCAGTCAATTAACTTTTCTTGTTTCTACAAATTTCCACTTTTTCATCGAAATTCGTTTTTGTTTATCGAAATTTTGACTTTTTCCCCAATATTTGTACTTTTTTTTAGGTTATACTTTATCCTCAACTTTTTATCAAAGTTTGGCTTCCTCCCAGAAATTTTGTCTTTTTTAAAATTCGATTTTTTCTAGCAATTAAGCTTTTTTTTCTAAATTCGACTTTAACTGGTATTCTCAAAATATCAATTCACTCCCAAAATTCCGTCCTCTTGTCAAAATTTTGTCTAAATTCCCTAAATTCAACTTTTTTGTCAACACTTGACTTTCTATTGGAAAATCAGTTTTATGAAGTTCAGATTAGATAAAATCACGTTAATATTAGAAAAAAATGTAAATCTAAAGTTTTATGTTTTAAAATAACCTCCTGAACTAAAAAAAAAATAATGCACAAATCTTGTATCCTAAAACCCAAAAAAATTAAAAACTCAACAACACTTGCTTGTGTTTTTTAATGGTTTCTTCGTTTCACAAACGAATGTTGTGTTTTTACTTTTTCTTGGTTTCAGGCGACAAAATTTGTTTATCGATTTTTGCAGCTAACCAACGACCAGTCCATTTTACAGATAACCAACGACCAGTCCATTATACTAAAACCTCCTTAACTGTTCGAGAACGTACAAAAAAAATCAAGATTTTGAATTTAAACCGGAAATTTACATACATTTCTTGATCATTTTTGTTTAAAACAAAACGCTCAACATTTTCCTAATTTAGATTTAATTATTTTTCGGAAATAAGCCGCAATTTCAATTTAAACCAGAACTTTCGACATGTTAGTATTTTATAGCCATCTACGTTCAGAACACTAAAAAATTCCATTTCAGACTAAATTTCGCTTTTGCCACATTTTGACTTTCAACTTGAAATTTTTGATTTTTTTTTTTGTGGAATTTATTTAAAAAATTTTACTCAGAATTTTCCTCGATTCATTTTTTTAATTTATTTACAAAACATTAAACTCGCAATTAAGACTGCTTACTTAAATTTTTATTTCAAAAACCTTGAAGCATTGATCTTGAACGAATAACTTCTCATTAATTCACCTTCACACTTAATCTATTTAATTCACCTGTCGTCCATTTCGTGCTTGGCGACAAGATCTCGCAAAACGTTTAGGGCGATTTTACGGATGTAAGCGATTTCGTTAAGGGACGTTTTGACTTCTTGCAGTAATATGGCCACGATGAAGTGATGTTTGCAGAATTCCTCCGACAAGCTGGATTCCTGAAATATATCGGGGGAACGAGACTTTGGCCCCAATTTCGAGTGTTGTATTGGTAAATTGAATGCTACATAATGCTCGTGGCTGCATACAATTTGAAGAAAAGTGAATTTGTACTCTTGCAGCGTTTTAGGGTCCCCTGGGTTGAATTTATCCATGTACATTTTGACCAATTTGAAGACGAAACCTCTGTCCATTAAGGATAAACATTTCTACAAGTATTATTATTCAAACAGTTTTTAGTTGTGCGTGTGGTAATTGAATAACGAGAATTTTTATCCTATAACCTAGTTCACAGGACATGTACTTACGCGTATTGATTTTATAATAAAGAAAAAATTTCGAAATTCAAAGTTTTTTTTTAAATTGAAAGTTATCCCCACATTTTTAGCAAAGTTTGGTTTCCTCCCAGAAATGTTGTCTTTTTCAAAATTCGACTTTTTCTAGCAATTTAACTTTTTTTTCTAAATTCGACTTCACCTGGTCTTCTTAAAATATCAATTTACTCCCAAAATTCGTCCTCTTGTCAACATTTTGTCTAAATTCCCCAAATTCAGCTTTTTTGTCAAAACTTGACTTTCTATTAGAAAATCAGTTTTCTTGAGAATTTCGTGTCTTTCGTGTCAGTTTTCTTCAGAATTTCGTTTGGAATTCGTTTTTAGTTTTGCATCGAAACTGATTTCCTCGAAATTCGCTCTTTTTCGAATGTTTGTCTTTTTTTGCTTAAAATTGGGTTTAAACTAAAAAGATTAAAATGTCTCCCAAAATTTCGACTTTTCGTTCATTTAACCTTTCTTGTTTCTACAAATTTCGATTTTTTCATCGAAATTCGTTTTTGTTTATCGAAATTTTGACTTTTTCCCCAATATTCGTACTTTTTTTAGGTTGTACTGTATCCCCAAATGTTTGTCAAAGTTTGGCTTCCTCCCAAAAATGTTGTCTTTTTTAAAGTTCGATTTTTTCTAGCAATTTAACTTTTTTTTCTAAATTCGACTTTAACTGGTCTTCTTAAAATATCAATTTACTCCCAAAATTCGTCCTCTTGTCAACAATTTTGTCTAAATTCCCCAAATTCAGCTTTTTTGTCAAAACTTGACTTTCTATTAGAAAATCAGTTTTCTTGAGAATTTCGTGTCTTTCGTGTCAGTTTTCTTCAGAATTTCGTGTCTTTTTTTGGAATTCGTCTTTAGTTTTGCATCGAAACTCTGATTTCCTCGAAATTCGCTCTTTTTCGAATTTTTGTCTTTTTTTGCTTAAAATTGGGTTTAAACTAAAAAGATTAAAATGTCTCCCAAAATTTCGACTTTTTCGTTCATTTAACCTTTCTTGTTTCTACAAATTTCGATTTTTTTCATCGAAATTCGTTTTTGTTTATCGAAATTTTGACTTTTTCCCCAATATTCGTACTTTTTTTTAGGTTGTACTTTATCCCCAAATGTTTAGTCAAAGTTTGGCTTCCTCCCAGAAATGTTGTCTTTTTTAAAGTTCGATTTTTTCTAGCAATTTAACTTTTTTTTCTAAATTCGACTTTAACTGGTCTTCTCAAAATATCAATTTACTCCCAAAATTCGTCCTCTTGTCAAAATTTTGTCTAAATTCCCCAAATTCAGCTTTTTTGTCAAAACTTGACTTTCTATTAGAAAATCAGTTTTCTTGAGAGTTTCGTGTCTTTCGTGTCAGTTTTCTTCAGAATTTCGTGTCTTTTTTTGGAATTCGTCTTTAGTTTTGCATCGAAACTGATTTCCTCGAAATTCGCTCTTTTTCGAATTTTTAGTACTTTTTTTGCTTAAAATTGGGATTGAAACTAAAGATTAAAATGGTCTCCCAAAATTTCGACTTTTCATTCATTTAACTTTTCTTGTTTCTACAAATTTCGACTTTTTCATCGAAATTCGTTTTTGTTTATCGAAATTTTAACTTTTTTCCCAATATTCGTATTTTTTTTTAGGTTGTACTGTATCCCCAAATTTTTATCAAAGTTTGGCTTCCTCCCAGAAATGTTGTCTTTTTTAAAGTTCGATTTTTTCTAGCAATTTAACTTTTTTTTCTAAATTCGACTTTAACTGGTCTTCTCAAAATATCAATTTACTCGCAAAATTCGACCTCTTGTCAAAATTTTGTCTAAATTCCCCAAATTCAGCTTTTTTGTCAAAACCTGACTTTCTATTGGAAAATTAGTTTTCTTAAGTGCCCCTACCCAGAGGTTCTTGATTTTTGTTGGAATTCGTCTTTAGTTTTGCATCGAAAATTCTGAATTTCTCAAAATGCGCTCTTTTTCGAATTTTAGACTTTTTTTGGCTTAAAATTCGGTTGAAATTAAAATGGTTAAAATGTCTCCCAAAATTTCGACTTTTCATTCATTTAACTTTTCTTGTTTCTACTAAATTTCGACTTTTTCATCGAAATTCGTTTTTGTTTATCGAAATTTTAACTTTTTCCCCATATTCGCACTTTTTTTAGGTTGTACTCTATCCCCAACTTTTTATCAAAGTTTGGCTTCCTCCCAGAAATTTTGTCTTTTTTAAAGTTCGATTTTTCTAGCAATTTAGCTTTTTTTTCTAAATTCGACTTTAACTAGTCTTCTCAAAATATCAATTTACTCCCAATATTCGTCCTCTTGTCAAAATTTTATCTAAATTCCCCAAATTCAGCTTTTCTGTCAAAACCTGACTTTCTATTGGAAAATCAGTTTTCTTAAGCGCCTCTACCCAGAATTTCTTGACTTTTTTTGGAATTCGTCTTTAGTTTTGCATCGAAACTCTGATTTCCTCGAAATTCGCTCTTTTTCGAATTTTAGACTTTTTTGGCTTAAAATTCGGTTGAAATTAAAATTGTTAAAATGTCTCCCAAAATTTCGACTTTTCATTCATTTAACCTTTCTTGTTTCTACAAATTTCAACTTTTTCATCGAAATTCGTTTTTGTTTATCGAAATTTTAACTTTTTCCCCAATATGCGTATTTTTTTTAGGTTGTACTGTATCACCAAATTTTTATCAAATTTGGCTTCCTCCCAGAAATGTTGTCCTTTTTAAAGTTCGACTTTTTCTAGCAATTAGCTTTTTTTTTCTAAATTCGACCTTAACTGGTCTTCTCAAAATATCAATTTACTCCCAACATTCGTCCTCTTGTCAAAATTTTGTCTAAATTCCCTAAATTCAAATTTTTTATCAAAACTTGACTTTCTAGTGGAAAATTAGTTTTCTTAAGCGCCCCTACCCAGAATTTCTCGACTTTTTTTGGAATTCGTCTTTAGTTTTGCATCGAAACTCCGATTTTCCGAAATTCGCTCTTTTTCGAATTTTAGACTTTTTTGGCTTAAAATTCGGTTGAAATTAAAATGGTTAAAAATGTCTCCCAAAATTTCGACTTTCTATTCATTTAACCTTCCCAGTTTCTACAAATTTCGACGTTTTCATCGGAATTCATTGCATAAAAGAGAACTTTTTCTTTCCAATTTCGTTTTTTAAGCTCCATAATCAGTATAAATTTGTGTTGACATTACTGCTTTTAATTTAAAATAACCAAACACTTCTATTTAGCATGAGGCCAAAAGGTTTGCCCACCCTCTGAAGAGTGTAGGGGTTTTCATGCAAAACTACAGGCGACAGCTAGACAAAGAAATTATCGTTATTCAATTATCCAGACTAATCAAAATCTTATCTAATAGTTACGCACCTTTAAAAAGTTGGCTAAACTCTTATTGAGCTCTTTAGCTTCTGTCGGCTTATCCTTGAAATTTGCCAAAAGGTAACCAACCAAAACCTCCACCAAATTCTCGATTTCATGCAAGTAATCCTGACCGAAACGTTCGTGGCGATGCATCTGCTCGATAAACAAAGTTAACTACAATCTAGGTAGTCAAAATTTCCCTTACTTTTATCCTCCCTGAGGAAAGTAGATGCTGAGCCATGCTCTTGACGATGACATCGAAGAAAAACCCGGAATGATGCATGAATCTATCCACGACTAGAAAGTCGGTGTTAGTTGGGTGCAGAATAACCGGCAAATGCTTGCACATCTCCCCGTGAACCGTCGTATTTTTCTTCCCTTCAGGATTCACAAACACATACTTGACATAGCTCTGAAGTATATCCCTCCGATTGGCCACGAAAATCATATTAATCAAATTGATGAGGACCTTAATGATATTTAAACCAATTTCGTCGACGGAAGTATTCACCAATAGAATAAACAACTGATTCAAAAGCGTCGGGAAGAAGGTTATTAAAGTTGTCAACTGGATTGCATGCAGGGCTTTCAATATTTTACAAGTTTCGTTTTCAGAGGGCGTCGTCGACGGCTTCGTATCCAAAATCTTCTCGGCGTGACTAAACAAGTTGTAAAGATGCTGATCCTTGGTGTTAACCGTGGAAACCAAATTGAAACCGACCGAAAAAATCGGCTTTTGGGCGTCAATCCAATTGATCTCCGGACCGGCATTCTGTTAAAAGGACACGATTTGAATTTGACACACTCTATAAGCCACCCTCATATCTCTATTGTTTGAAACTGAAACTTCCAGACGATCGTTAAGAGTCTTCTACACTCGAAATCTAGAAAAACCTCAGAATTTTAATTACTTTCAATTTCAAATTTAAAGTTGAAAATTCTATAGAAAAACTGGGACCTTCTAGACTGAAATCTAAATTATTAAAATATTAATTCGAAATTTCAAGGACTTTTTTACAACAATCCAGTTTTTCTCTCAAACTTTCAATTTTTAACAAAAATTTGGAAATTTCGATTTTTAATAGAAATTTGGAAATTTCGATTTTTAACAGAAATTTGAAAATGTCAATTCTTTTTAAAATTTTGAGTTTAAAGCTTCGGGAAAATTGTCGAGAGATTGTTCACTTTACATTGAAAATTTCTAAAAAAAAAAACCTCAAAATTTAGTTTTTCAAAATGTTAGTTTTTCTCTCAATCTTTCCCTTCTAATAGAAATCTGGAAATTTCAATATTTTTAGCAAAATTTTGACTTCAAAGCGTCAGGAAATCTGTCAAAATATCGTGTTCACTTGCACTGAAAATTCCCAAACATTTTCCAATGTTTCCAAGTATTAATTTCAAGATTAAAGTAAAAATTTCGATCCACAAAAAATGAAACTTTCGAGACTAAAATCAAGATTCTCTCTTTTTAAAAGTGATGATTTGTCCAAAATTTATTTTATTGTTTAAAAACTCAATATTTTCGACTTTATAAATTTGAAATTTAAACTCGAAGTTTCAACAAACTGAAATCTTGAATCTTCGACATTTGAAATACAAATTTTGTCCCATGAAACCAAGAAAGATTAAAAAACACAACACAAATTGAAATACAGAACTTGTCCCTAGAAACCAAAAAAGATTAAAAAACACAGCAAAGGTTGCTCTAACGCGATAGAAACAGTTTCTCTTTAAAGATGTCAGCTTGGCTGTCGAAACGCGTTAGAGCAACCTTTGTTGTGTTTTTTAATTTTTCTTGGTTTCAGGGGACAAGTTCTGTATTTCAATTTTTGAAGATAACCAAGGACCAGTTCGTTCCATCAAACACAACAGAGATTGCTTTAACGCGTTTCGATAGCCAAGCTATCATCTTCAGAGAGATATTGAAAATAAATCGTATGATTTGTAACAAATCTTGGATTTTCCTAGTTTTTTAAAATGTTTTAATGTCAAATTCATGAGATATAAGGATGACTCATCAAAACAATAGCAAACTTAATAAGTACCCCTTTCCCTAATCCAAACGGATGAATTGCGAGGTAGCCCGGTGGTAAATGGCTGGCGACAGGCACCGTTACAGTCTCCACGTTGATGCGCCCCTTCTGCAGCAGTGGGACCCAAGCGACCCCTACCGGGGTTTCGACGCTATCACATTTTTTGGTAATATCACAGGAAATATGGTAAAAGCTGAACAGTAAGTGATGAGTAGGCAGGAGATTGATCGGCAGTCGAATTTTGACTTCCTCGTACCAAACCGGGATGGTGCTATGGTGCAAAACCGCGCAAGACGCTTGCGTGACCAAAACCGATTGACCTGGCTTCCCGTAGATACACTAAAACTTAAACCGGTAAACCCCGTTGGTTTCGTCCTATAGAAGTTACCTTCAAGCCTTTAGCGGCTTCATTATCCGAGTCCCTGAGTTCAACTATGCAGACGATGTTTCGTGCTCTTGTGAATATCTTCTGAGTATCAAAATTTAACGTAAGTGGGTAAACGTAGAGATGATTTATAAATGTTGTGTACGGGTGGACGTCTCTTTCGCAACTTCCTTCGAATTCGGCTATTTCGATGACTGGGTCATTGACCGGGGGTATTGGAAACGGCTTGAGTGGGCAAAGCGAAGTTGTCAAGGCATCTAATAAAATTAAGGGGATTAGCAACAAATTTTGGACTTAACATTTTGGCAATTTTAAGCATTTTTGATCGCTTTCCATTTTTAATTTTTAGCTCGAAAATTTCAACTAAAATTTCAAGCTAAACGAATTTACAAAAAGATAAAATTTTAATGGAAATCTTTTTAAAAAGGAGGGATTATATGTAGTAAAATAAATTTTAAAATTTTGTCATGAGTGCAAAAATAAATTTAAAAAAAAATCATTTTTATTTCAATCGTAAATGGACACTTACTTGAGGGAAACTCGTTCAAAAGAGATATGTTTACTTGAAGAAAACCGGGTATAACGGTGAATTTACTCAATTTATCAGGCTTGCGAAATTCCGACAGTAGTTTCAACATCTCCTCATCTGTCATTTTATTGGGTTCTTGCCTGTACAAAGCGTGAAAATCCGACGTCGTATCCAATTCGTTGCTGTACAACCTGAAAAGCGGACGGGCAGTCCAAGCAAAAGGCATCCTATAACCCCCTAATCTCTGGCAGCAAGCAGCTATATTCTTATAAACTTTAAGGCTGATCTTCGGATCTCTATTAGCCTTTACGTAAGGCTCGGAACTTTGGCAGATACCCCCTTGGAGCACCTTTTCGATTCTCACAACCAGAAAAATATCAGAATGGGGGTTGGTGATGCTGAACAACGCTTTGTTAGGGTAGCAGAGCCACTCGTGGGTGATTCCATCGGGTAGAGGACAATCATCTGTTTTTAACCCATTTTGGGTGGTTTTGCGTATACTGGCGCTGTTGACGTCAAAGTGGAAGTTCTCAGTCAATTTTCTCCCGTTTTTGGCGTCGTATAGGCACAACGTGGTATGATATGGTTCAACCTGGCACAAGTTTTCCTTCTCATCAACCACATGCAGCTTGAATTTGATACTCTCGCATTTCGCGAGGACTCTCGTCCCGAAAACTTCCCTATAAGGTTCGGCTTCTTGACTAGATGGCGGCTTGGTGGCGACCCCCAACGGAGGGTACAAGGTGAAGAGCTTGTGTCTGTTTTCCTGGCGGTTGGAGGCGATGCTGACGTCGGTCTCAGCGCGCGTAGCGCATCAGCTGCGGGTTCATGCTTTGTTCCAAGCCTTTGAGAGTCCCGTAGGACTGCGTTAGAGGCGAAGCTGGCGGCGTACTCCTATCTAAAACCTAGCAGTTAAACGACAGAAACAACAAGTGCTAACAACTACCTCTTTCCAGCGATGCTGCCCGTTTCTCTTCTTGGATTTTATTCTGTTGCAGGATGGCGCTCAACTTGTTGACCCAATCTTTGAAGTCTGTTTCGTTTTCGGCGGCCAAAACGTACGATTTTCTGCCGGCGGTCATTCTCAATTCAAAGCAGTATCTGCCTCGTTTTGAATTCTAAAAATTAACTTGTGAGGCACCTTCGGAATAAAAATAGATAGAACGGCACCTTTATAACGTCAGTGCAAAAATCCATGACTATGGTGACTTTGGCTTCACCTTTTCGCTCGTCTTTGTATAATTCTAATATGTAGGTACCGTCGACCTCTTGTCGTAAGTAGCAGTAGCGTTTTTTAAAGCTTTTGGAACCTAAATTGACGAAAGCTTTCTCTGAACCGATCTCCGGTCCTTTCATGAGGTATCCCTTCCTTGGTTATCGTGTCAATGTTTGGATTGACGTCGTCAATCGCGTCAGAATCGATGTCGATTTCATAGTTTTCCTCCTTGAGTTTACCAGGTGGGTAATTTAGGTAATTCGGCATAAGTACCCGAGTACGAACTGTATTTGTAATGTATGAGATTCGAGTTTGAAGAATAGGTATTCAGACATTGCTTAGTAAGTAAATTGCAGTTTTCAGTATCATTTTTAGGAGGTACAGTTGGCGCTACGGTTCTGAGTCTTCTTGGTAAAATAATCTCCTGAAAAAATATTCATTTTTTCAACTACTTTTGTAATATTGAATTCTGACATAAATAACATTATTGTTTAACCTTTAACCCTCCTTCATTTTAGGCGTGATAGTATCTATATTACCATTTTAAGTAATTTTTGTTTACTCTGTACCCAGTTAATGAAATAAGAAGCTAAATTTACCATCGACTATTTAAAAAATCCAACAATTCTTGCAACGTTCACTTATTTTTAAAAAATTTCGTCTTCGTTTCAAAGTTTTTACTTCTTGAAAATTTTTTTTAACGATTTCCACTTTTCCTTGCAATTTTTTGAACAATTTGACTATTTTGAAAATTTCCATTCTTTGACATTTTAAATGTAAAGTTAAAAAAGCAAAGTTTAAAGGAAGTTTGAAAAAATAAAACTTACAAAAGAAAATGAAAATTTATAAAAAAACCTTGAATGTAAATTAAAAATTTCCCAAAAAAAAGATGTCAACATCTTGGAGAAACTATGAAAACTCTGAGGGATGCAAATTAAAAAAGTAAAAAATTTAGGAATAAACTGAAATTGTAAGCGTACACATAATAATCTGCAAAAGTAATGCCAAAAGTGTCCACTTTTGTTCACAAATCAACTGCTCTCTATTTAAAAATAATAACTATAGCAAAACTCACACCTAAAACGAATAGAGAAGTTTAAACACAACACAAAGTGTTCAAATTTGTTTCTAAGTTATTTTTAAATAAAACACTGTTACATACGGTAATATCATCCGGCGGGTATAACAGAAGTTCCCTTTGCGGATCATTCTGAAGCACTGTCTTGTTTTTGATTAGAAAATTCTCAAAATCCAACGGATCCACCAGATGTGGCTTACTCTAAAAAAACAATACAACTTATTAGAATATTTAAGAACTTACCCAGTTTACTTTCAAATTGGACATTTCACACGCTAACTACCTAAGTTAGATTGAATAACGAACGTAGCGCACACATAAAACTGAAAATCAACAAAAACCAAAACTTGTTTACATTGCAGACTAATACCAATTTCTCCACTGCATTTACAATTAACAAAATGGGTCACTGTTAAAAATAGTTATGTGTTTATTTTATCATTTATTAGGAATGCGGGTATTTCAACAACTTAACGCGGTACTCAGGCGAAACGGAAAACGGTCACTTTTTCGTATTTCCCGCTACCGCACCGAAATGTGGGCGTAGTACATTGCGAATTTTCTCTCCGTGTTGCACTTTGGGGCACTGTCATCTCACAAAACCACAGTAAACGGAACGGGGGCCCTTTAAACGACTTACCTGCACAGTACTCTCTCTTACAACCTGCGAGACGGTCTCTCTGAGTTGTGCGGCTGTTCCGGGCTTGGCTAAAGCCTTGGTGAATTTTCTTTCGCTCATTTTAACTTTTGACGGGTCTTTTTAAATTTAACAACTTATCGCTTAACGGACGAATTAAATCCATTGCGTTTTATCGATAATGAGAACATTAATGACAGCATCACTCGATATATGAAATGACAGAATTTTATCAACATGTCAGAACTGTCACAGCGAAGGTAGGCAACTTATCTACCGCGCGGATGACCTTCGAAACGCACCAGTTACGCATTGTTTGTAAGCGAAATATTTTTAGAATGAGTTATTGTAATTGTTATAGCATCATTATGTAATTCGTAAATTCTGTTCTCTGTTAGCAGTAAAGGTGACACGACAAACTAACCTACGACTAAATATTTTCTTATGTGAATGTATCGTGAATTGGGCTTTACGCATACCGAAAGAGCAAAACAAATTTAGTCAAATTTAGATATCAAAGAGCCTCAACAGCCCGAACGTGGAACATCCCCAGTCAAAAGCGTTTTTAACTAAAAATAGTTTACCCTTTTTGAGTGCGTGAACCTGAAAATTTAATTTGCTTGGAACGGTTCATAGAATAGTGTCGAAGTTTAAAACATTTTTTATTTTTAAAGTATTCATTTTGAAAACACGGCTACGATGCTTAAAAGCTAAATTTTAACTGATTTCATAATTTGTCACGTTAACAAGAACATTACTTGTAAAGAAAAACTGACAAAAGTTGTTTCTATAATTCTATAACTTCATTGAGGTTCTGTAATCGTAGGTTTTTTGCGCAGGGGTGTCCAAAGAATCTAAAAGAATTTTTAAAGCTAGCCACACATGAACGATTATTTTAATCGCCCGATTAATTTCGATTTTCTTCTCGAAAATTCCTATTTAACGCCGGAATCTTGACCCTAATCTTAAAATTTCGACTTTTGTACTTTAAAATCTCGGAATTAAAGTCGAAATTTCGGAATGAAAGTCGAAATTTCGGAATTAAAGTCGAAAGTTTGGACTCAAAATTTTAATTATTTTACAAATATTCAAGTTTAAATTAAATATGTGGGCTGTAGATTCGAAATTTTGACCTTTTTATTGAAATTACTAATTTAAAGTGGAAATTTGACTTTAAAGCTTTCTGATTTAAAATCCAAATATCGACTTGATTTTAAACTCGAAACTTTCACCTGAAAATCCGGATTATAAACAAAATTTTGAATTGTTTTGTAGAAATCGGGAATTAAAATTGAAACTTTGAGATTAAAGTTAAAATTTCGATATTTTTCTCTTTTGTCGTCTCTGATGATGTTTACTTAGCAAGTTATAAATTAGGTTTTTAAATTAGAGCGTAATAATGGTGCCCAATTCTTAACATTATAATACATTCTTATTTCCATAGCCTCGAATCGTTTTATCTATATATACTTTTTTTGGTTATTTAAATGAAGTAACAACTAAAGTAACACAAATTTATTAGGTACCTTATAAATATTCGTTACAAAAAAACTTTTTCATAAAAAATAAATATACAAATTACAACTAAGTAAATGTTACAATCGTACTTAAATTTAAAAATTTACAATCTAATACCGCGATTTGTAGATGCTACATAATTCAATAACTCGTCCGAATCTTCGCAAACGATGGGTTTTTCATGGTAACAGGCGACATCGTGCCAAGCAATACCATCATTGTACACGTTATTAAGAATCGACAGGCAGGATTCACTGGTGCCGTTAATATCGAATTCGGCGTTATCAGGTTGACGTTGTTTCTTGTGTCCAGTCGACGACCAAGGATTGTATCCCCATCCGTTCGGGGTCCTGTTTGTGGGGGCCATCTTGTCGCGATTGGCCGACCAAAACCAACCGAAGATGTTCTTTGGCTCGAGATCGGGACGATTCTCGCAACCTTTGAAGTCGCAGAGGCGACCCGACGTCCAGATGTATGGTACGTCATCTGAAACCAAAACATGAATTAATCTACGCCAGTACTTTTCGTCTGACATTTAAAAGACTTCTGTAGCGAAGGTTTTCATGACTAGAGTCAGTTGATTAAAGTATTGTCAGTGTAGAGGAGTTTTCTCTATAAACAAGAGTCAAGGTGGAACAGTTATGACAAATCAGGGCGTCAATCATATCAGAAGTGACGCTGAAGGTCCATCTCTTCTGTGGAGCTTTTCTTGGGAGCTTCTTGGGTGCAAATCAGGCAACAATTTAAATAGTTCCTTGTCATGGTCCAACTTCGGAAAACATTTTAAGGTTATAGATGGCTACCAGTACTGACAATTAGACCAGTATGTTAACCATATCAGCTCAAGAGCTTTGTCTTTTCTCAAGATATCTATTATCTCTTTTGAAGAGATTAATTTCTTCAAAAAAGCTTCATCTCTGATCAGAGAAGCATTATTTCTTCTGAAAAACGTTAATTGTTGTAGCTGTTTTGAAGAGTTTGAACTATTCTAAAAAGTTCTGAAGGTTTTCATCTCTTCTGAAGACTTTCTTTGTTTCCAAAGCGAAGCGAATCTTGGAGTATACTTTAAGTAGTTCCTTAGATGACCCAATCCCCAAAAACATTGCAATGTTCAAGATGACTACCAACAGCGTCAATTACATTGTACATTGACCACTCCAGAGTGAAAGCTGAAGAGCTTCATCTCTTCCATAAAGATGGCATCTGTTTTCAAGAACTAGAGTTTAGAGTAAGCGAAAAAGGGATGAAGAAGTGAGAAGGGAAGAAAGAGAAGAGAAGAGAAGAGAAGAGAAGAGAAGAGAAGAGAAGAGAAGAGAAGAGAAGAGAAGAGAAGAGAAGAGAAGAGAAGAGAAGAGAAGAGAAGAGAAGAGAAGAGAAGAGAAGAGAAGAGAAGAGAAGAGAAGAGAAGTGAAGGCAAGGGAAGGGTAAAGAAGAGAAGGAAATAGAAGAGAAAGGTGGAGAGGAGAAGAGAAGAAAATAGGAGGAAAGAGAAGGGAAAAGGAGAGAAGAGAAGGGAAGAGAATTAAAGAGAAGGAAAGAGGAGAGAAGAGGAGAGAAGAGATGAGGAGAAAAGAGAAGAGGAGAGAACAGAACAGAAGAGAAGAGAAGAGAAGAAAAGGAAAAGAAGAGAAGGGATGAGCAAAGAAGAGAAGGGAAGAAAAGGGAAGAGAAGAGAAGAAAAGAGAAAAATGAGAAGAGAAGGCAAGGAAAAGGAAGAAAAGAGAGGGAAAGGAAAGGAAAGAGATGGAAAAGGAAGAGAGAAGAAAAGGAGAAAAGAAAAGGGAAGAGAAAAGAAGAAGAGGAAGGGAAGAGGAGAGAAGAGAAGGGAAGAGAAAAGAAGAAAAGAGAAAAGAAGAGAAGAAAAAAGAAAATAAAAGAAGAAAAAAGAAAATAAAAGAAGACAAGGAAAAGGAAGAGGAGAGAAGGAAAGGGAAGGAAAGAGAAGAGAAAAGAAAATAGGAGAAAAGAAGAAAATAAAAGGAAAGAGAAGGTAAAGGAAGAGAGAAGAAGAGAAGAAAAGAGATGGAAAGATAAGGAAGAAAAGGAAAAAGAAGAGAGGAAAGAGGAAAGAAGAGAGGGGAAGGTAAGGGAAAAGAAGAAAAGAGAAAAAAAGAGATAAGAAGGCAAGGAAAGGGTAGAAAAGAGAAGGAAAGGAAAGAAAAAAGAAAGAAAAGGAAAAGAGGAGAAAAGAAGCAACGAGAAGGGAATAGAAGAGAAGAAGAGAAAGAGAAGAAAAGAGAAAAGAAGAGAAGAAAAGAGAAAATAAAAGAAGACAAGGGAAAGCAAGAGAAGAGAAGGAAAGGGAAGGAAACAGAAGAGGATAGAAAATAGGAGAAAAGAAGAAAATAAAAGGAAAGAGAAGGTAAAGGAAGAGAGAAGAAGAAAAGAGAAGAGAAGAGAAGAAAGAAAAGGGAAAAGAAGAGAAGGAAAGAGGAGAGAAGATAGGGGAAGGGAAGGGAAAAGAAGAAAAGAGAAAAGAAAGAAAAGAAGGCAAGGAAAGGGAAAAGAAGGAAAAGGAAAAGAGGAGAAAAGAAGCAAAGATAAGGGAAGAGAAGAGAAGAAGAGGAAGAGAAGAAAAGAGAAAAGAAGAGAAGAAAAGAGAAAATAAAAGAAGACACGGGAAAGGAAGAGAAGAGAAGGAAAGGAAAGGAAAGAGAAGAAAAAAGAAAATAGGAGAAAAGTAGAATATAGAAGGAAAGAGAAGGTAAAAGAAGAGAGAAGAAGAGAAGAAAATAGAAGGGAAGAGAAGGCAGAAAAGAGAAAAGAAGAGAAGGAAAGAGGGGAGAAGAGAGGGCAAGGGAAGAGAAGAGAAGAAAAGAGAAAAGAAGAGAAGAGGAAGCAAGGAAAGGGAAGAAAAGAGAAGGAAAGGAAAAAGAAGGAAATGGAAAAATGGAGAAAAGAAGCAAAAAGAAGGAAAGAGAAGAGAAGAAGAGGAAGAGAAGGGAAGAAGGGAGAAGAGAAGGTAAGACAAGAGAAGAGAAGAAAAGAGAAAATAAAGGAAGACGAGGGAAAGGAAGAGAAGAAAAGGAAATCGAAGGAAAGAGAAGAGAAAGAAAGAGAGGAGAAGAGACGAAAAGAGAAGGAAGAGAAGAAGGGGAAGAGAGAAGAAAAGAAGAGAAGGGAAGAGAAGAGAAGGGTAGAGGAGAGAAGGCAAGGAAAGGGAAGGAAATCGAAGGAAAGGGAAGGAAAGAGAAGAGAAAGGAAGAGAGGAGAAGAGAAGAAAAGAAAAGGAAGAGAAGAAGGGGAAGAGAGAAGAAAAGAAGAAAAGGGTAGAGGAGAGAAAGCAAGGAAAGGGAAAAAAGCGAAGGAAAGGGAAGGAAAGAGAAGAAAAAGGAACAGAGGAGAAGAGAAGGGAAGAGAAAAAGGGGAAGAGAGAAGAAAAGAAGAGAAGGGAAGAGAAAAGAAGGGTAGAGGAGAGAAGGCAAGGAAAGGGAAGAAAAGCGAAGGAAAGTCAAGGGAAGGGAAGGAAAGAGAAGAGAAAGGAAGAGAGGAGAAGAGAAGAAAAGAGAAGGGGAGAGAAGAAGGAGAAGAGAAGAGAAGGGAAAAGGAGAGAAGAGAGAGGAAGCGAAAAGAAGAGGAGAAAAGATAAAAGAAAAGATGGTGAGGAAAGGAAAGAGAAGGAAAGAAAAGAGAAGGAAAAGGAAGAGAAGAGAAAAGAAGAAAAGAGAAGGGAAGAGAAAAGAATAAAAGAGAAGAAAAGAGAAGAAAAGAGAAAAGAAGAAAAGGCAACAGAAGAGAAGAGAAGGAAAGAGAAGGGAAAAGGAGAAAAGAAGAAAAGAGAAAGGAACAAAAGAGAAGGAAGAGAAGAAGAGGAAGAGAAGGGAAGAGAAAAGAAGAGACGAAAATAGAAGGGAAGAAAACAGAAAAGAAGAGAAGAAAAGGCAAGGGAAGAGAAGAAAAGAAAAAAGGGAAGGAAGAGAAGAAAGGGAAGGAAGGGAAAAAAAGGGAAGGAAGGGAAAAGAGAGAAGAGAAGAGAACGAGAAAAGAGAAGAAAAGAGAAGGGAAGGAAAGGAAGGGAAGAGAAGAAAGAAAAGAGAAGGAAGGGAAGAAAAAGAGGGCAAGAATAGAGAAGAAAAGAGAGGAGAATAAAAGGGAAGAGAAGGTAGAGAAGGGAAGGAAGGGAAGGAAAGAGAAGAGAAATAAAAAGAAAAAAGAGAACAAAGAGGAGGAAGGGAAAAATAGAAAGGAAGGGAAAATCGAAAAGAGAAGAGAACGAGAAAAGAAAACGAGAAAAGAGAAGAGAAAAAAGAAGAAAGGAAGGAAAGGAAGGGAAGAGAAGAAAGAAAAGAGAAGGAAGGGAAGAAAAAAAGGGAAGAGAAGGCAGAGAAGGAAAGGAAAGAGAAGAGAAATAAGAAAAAAAAAGGAAAAGAAGAGATCAGAAGAGAAGAAAAGAGAAGAGAAGAAAAGAGAAGACAAGAGAAAAAAAGAAGAGCAGAAAAATTATCTCTTCTGATGAGCTTCATCTCTTCTAAACAGTTTCATCTTGTCTGAAGAGCTTCGTCTCGACTAAAGGGTCTCATCACTTTTAAAGAGCTTTATCTCTTCTGAAGAATTGCCTCTTCAGAAAAACTTGAAGAGAAGGGAAGAGCAAAAAAATCATCTCTTCTGAAGAACGTCATCTCTTCTAAAGAAGAACCTTGTCTGAAGAACCTCATCTCGTCGAAAGAGCTTCATCTTGTCTGAAGAACCGCGTCTCGACTAAAGGGTTTCATCACTTTTAAAGAGCTTTATCTCTTCTGAAGAACTGCCTCTTCAAAAAAACTCGAAGAGAAGAGAAGGAAATACCAAAAAAAATCATCTCTTCTGAAGAACTTCATCTCTTCTAAAGAAGAACCTTGTCTGAAAAACCTCATCTCGTGGAAAGAGCTTCATCTTATCTGAAGAGCCGCTTCTCGACTAAAGGGTCTCATCACTTTTAAAGAACTTTATCTCTTCTGAAGAATTGTCTCTTCAGAAAAACTCAAAGAGAAGAGAAGGGAATAGCAAAACAATGATCTCTTGTGAAGAACTTCATCTCTTCTAAAGAAGAACCTTGTCTGAAGAACTTCATTCCGTCGGAAGAGCTTCATCTTGTCTGAAGAGCCTCGTCTCGCCTAAAGGGTTTCATCACTTTTAAAGAGCTTTATCTCTTCTGAAGAACTGCCTCTTCAGAAAAACTCGAAGAGAAGAGAAGGGAATACCAAAAAAAATATCTCTTCTGAAGAACTTCATCTCTTCTAAAGAAGAACCTTGTCTGAAGAACCTCATCTCGTCGAAAGAGCTTCATCTTATTTGAAGAGCCGCGTCTCGACTAAAGGGTTTCATCACTTTTAAAGAACTTTATCTCTTCTGAAGAATTGTCTCTTCAGAAAAACTCAAAGAGAAGAGAAGGGAATAGCAAAACAATTATCTCTTCTGAAGAACTTCGTCTCTTCTAAAAAAGAACCTAGTCTGAAGAACCTCATTTCGTCATTTCGTCGAAAGAGCTTCATCTTGCTAAATAGCCTCGTCTCGCCTAAAGGGTTTCATCACTTTTAAAGAGCTTTATCTCTTCTGAAGAACTGCCTCTTCAGAAAAACTCGAAGAGAAGAGAAGGGAATACGAAAAAAATTATCTCTTCTAAAGAACTTCATCTCTTCTAAAATAGAACATTGTCTGAAGAACCTCATCTCGTCGAAAGAGCTTCATCTTGCCTGAAGAGCCGCGTCTCGACTAAAGGGTCTCACCACTTTTAAAAAACTTTATCTCTTCTGAAGAATTGTTTCTTCAGAAAAACTCAAAGAGAAGAGAAGGGAATAGCAAAACAATTATTTCTTTTGAAGAACTTCATCTCTTCTAAAGAAGGACCTTGTCTGAAAAACCTCAGCTCGTGGAAAGAGCTTCATCTTATCTGAAGAGCCGCTTCTCGACTAAAGGGTCTCATCACTTTTAAAGAACTTTATCTCTTCTGAAGAATTGTCTCTTCAGAAAAACTCAAAGAGAAGAGAAGGGAATAGCAATACAATTATCTCTTCTGAAGAACTTTATCTCTTCTAAAGAAGAACCTTATCTGAAGAGCCTCATTTCGTCGAAAGAACTTCATCTTGTCTGAAGAGCCTCGTCTCGCCTAAAGTGTTTCATCACTTTTAAAGAGCTTTATCTCTTCTGAAGAACTGCTCTTCAGAAAAACTCGAAGAGAAGAGAAGGGAATACCAAAAACATTATCTCTTCTGAAGAACTTCATCTCTTCTAAAGAAGAACCTTGTCTGAAGAACCTCATCTCGTCGAAAGAACTTCATCTCTTTCAAAGAGCTTCACCTCTTTAGCTTCATCTCTTCTGAAAAGCTATCTCTTCTGAAAAGCTATCTCTTCTGAAAAGCTATCTCAGCTGAAAAGCATCATATAGTCTGAACAGAAGCGAATCATGAATCTCTTTAAATAGTTGTCCAGTATGGTCCAATCCAGAACAATCCCCGAAGCTAGATACACAACTGTCAAACCCAACAAATGATGAGCTACTTACTTTGTTGAATCAGTCTGAAGATCATATTGTTCTCTTCTTGCGTCTCCAGAGACACCAGGTCCATGCAGTACTCCCTGCATATGTTTCTACCATCTAACCAGTCGACTTTCCTACCGGCTAGTTCAGGAACGTGTCCGCTAAAGAAGTAATTGTGTCCTTTGAAGAAGAACTGTTTTGGTCCTGAAACGCGATGAAAGTGCAACCATTAGTACATGACGTGGTCTGATGCATAAATGAGGTTGATAAAACGTGTGTAAAAGTTTTTAATGAACAATTTCTCACGATAAATAAAATAAAGTAAACGAAACGAAATGTTCTTGCGCAAGTTTTTGCAATGAGTAATTAACTAATTGTGTTTGGAACGTGACGACACGCTGATGTTAAATGGAAATTCAAATGAAGATTTATATTTATACAATTGGCCGTCCACGATCTTTTCTCGCTTGGCAATACTTTGTTAGATAACTGCATTGTTTTCGATTATTTAGTTTGCTAATTTTCTTGCGTATACAAATGCCAGGCCAATAGCACGCAGTATAATGGCTTAATAGCTTATTTCTTGAGCAAATCGAAACATAATTTAGCCAACACTTTCGAGAAATACTCATTTTTGATTGTCAAAGAATATTGTATTTATCGAAGTATAAAGAAAACGAGACTTTTACGAATAAGGACCTGTCAAATCTCATTGAGACATTTCTCATTTCATTCTCGTAATTCTTGAGATTTGAACAGATTAATGCAAGGTTTCATATTTTTGTGGCTCTTTATTGCTGAGTATGGATCGATCGAAAATCGAAGAAAGCACATTAGAGCAACAATTCATTCAAAAAATTAAAGACTTGGTTTTACCAAAATTTACAATATTTACATGCCAATTAAAGAGGGTAGTAGGCAATCATAAAATTGTTATTATTGAAAAAAGATTTGATAACGATAATTAAACCTTAACGTTTATTGAAATACAAATCTTGTCCCCTGAAACCAAGAAAGATTAATACAGTTTTTGAAGATAACCAAAGACTAGTCCGTTCTACCAAAATTGACGGTTATAAGAATTTCAGCCCTAACTCAGGAACCCCTCTCCCCCCTCTGAAACTAATCATACACTATCAAAAATCGAAATTTCGAACAAAAATTGTTATAATTTGATTTCATTCTAAACAATTTCGAGAAAAATTCGAAATTTGTTAAAGGTTGTCAGCAAAATGTTTGGGAGAAAGGGATGTTTTTAAAATGTTCGGCTTCTTTTGAAAATTTCAAAATCTTAAAAAATTCACTTTTATCAAAATTTTCACTTACATATTTCAAAAAATTTCGACCCTCAAAATTGCAACTATTTTTCGAAATTTTGACTTATAATGAACTGTGCGACTGTTGAAAATTTCCACTTTTTTAAAATTTTGGCTTTTTTGTATAGTTTGATTTTCATGAAAAATTTTACTTTTCTTTGAAATTTTTGTCAATTAAAAATGTGTCTTTTTAGACATATTAAATTTTTGGAAAATTTCGAATTTTTGTTTTTGAATGTTGAATTTTTGTTTTTGAATGTTGAATTTTGTAGGGCTTTTTTTTTTTAATTTTCGACTTATCTTTAGAAATGTTACCCTTTTTTTTGAAACTCCTCTTCTTCTTACTGAAAAATTATATCTTTTTTTTTTTGTTCTTTAAATTGAACTAACGAAATTATCACTTTTTGGTAAATCTTGCTTTGAAAATTGGACTCTTTTAAAAACTTCACTTATTTTTGAAAATTTCGACTATTGAAATGTTTTTTAGTCTTTTAATATTTATTGACTTTGTTCTGAAAAAATTTGATTTTCGATTTTTATCGAAAATTTACTTTTCTGAATCTTTCGAATTAATTTGAAAATTTGCATTTTCAAACTCTGATTTATTTTAAAAATTTCAACCCTTTCACAATTTTCCTTTTTCTCGAAATTTTGATTTATGCAGGTGCATAATTTTCTGCAAATTTTCGGACTTTTTTGAAAATTTTTATTTTTGTTTGATGTTGTTGATTGAAGGTTTTGACTTTTATTTGAAAATTTCGAATTTTTTAAATATTTTGACACAAAATTTATTGTTGTTGTGGTTTGTTCTAAAAAATTTCATTTTTCGATTTTTATCGAAAATTGACTTCCGAATTTTTCGAATTAATTTACAATATTTGCATTTTCAAATTCTGACTTATTTTGAAAATTTCAACCTTTCAAAATATTCCCTTTTCTCAAGATTTTGATTTATGCAGGTGCGCAATTTTCTGGAAATGTTCGACTTTTTTAAAAAACGTTATTTTTATTTGATGTTGTTCATTGAAGGTTATTAGGTTTTAATTGAAAATTTCGAAGTTTTTAAATATTTTGACACAAAAATGGCCACCTTGTCTCAAAATTTCGACTTTTTTAAATAAATTTTACTTATTTTATAAGTTCGGTTGTTGAACTATTTTGAAAAGCTGATTTTTTTTTAAATTTTTGTATTTTGAAATTTTTTTCGATCGAATTTTTTAACAATTTTAACTTTTTTCGATCCTTCACCATCAAAATTTCGACTTTTTCTCAAAATTGTCACTTTTTTTCAGAATTTGGACTGCTTTCGAAATTTCCATTTCCTATTTCAACCATTTTTTGAAAACTTGGAGCTTTTTTAATATTTCGACTTTTTTTTTAATTTCGACCTTATTTCAAAATATCTACTTTTTCTCGAAATTTCGATTATTTGTACTTCGACTTCTTGAAAAGTTCGCTTTTTCCTGAAAATTTTGAATCTTTTTTTTTTGAAGAATCTGACTTTAAATTACGAATTTTTTAAATTTTGAACAAAATTCATCAAACAAAAACAAAATCAACAAAGAAAATTTAGCCTTTTTTTGAAAATTTCTATTTTTTTAAAAAATTGGTACAACATTTTATCTTTTTTGCGCAACTTCGACTTGCTATTAAAAGCTTTGACTTTGCCCGCCCAACGTTTCAATTTTTTTCTCAAAATTTTGAGTTTAGAAATGAAATAAAAAGTTATAAAAGATTCCTTTTTTAAATCCGAATTTTTTCCAGTATTTTCCTATTTTTCTCGACATGAAATTTTAAGAAAATATCAAAATTTCAATGAAAACACTGAATTTTTAGAAAAAAAAAACAAATTTAAGCAAAATTTCAGCTTAAACTTGTTTCTTTTTCCAAAAATTCGGTGTTTTCATTGAAATTTTGATATTTTTCCTTTCATTCCAAGATTACACTTTCAATTTCTACTTTATTGCTACGATTTCGAATGAAAAAATAAAAATGCATAATCGAAATTTTGGGTAAAATATTTTTCATAAAATCAAGGTTACGAGCTTAAAAATTTAAATTTGAAACTCAAAACTTTAATTAAAAAACTGATATTTTGAGAAAAACCTAAAAAAGATCGAAATTCGAATTTCTAGAAAAAAATTGAAAATTTCGAAATCATGGTCAAAGTTTAAAAGAAACATCGAATAACGCTATGTATGGAAGCGTGAATAATGTTTAAACATGCATAAAAACATGTCAAGACATGTCTAAAACATATTTAAACATGCCTACAACATGTTTAAACACGCATAATACATATTTAAACATGCGTAAAACATGTTTAAATATGGTTTACACAGTCAAGTGTGAAACATGTTAAAACAGGCTCAAAACATGTTCAAACTTGCGTAAAACATGTTTAAATACATTTAAAACATCGTTTACGTAGATAAGCATTTAACACGTTACAACATGGTAAAACATGTCTAAAATATGTTTAAACATGTAAAACATGCGTATAATATGTTTAAACACATTTAAAATATGTTTAAACACGTTCATAACATGGTTTACGTAAATAAGTATTAAACACGTTACAACATGTAGCAACACGTCTAAAACATGTTTAAACATGCGTAAAACATGTTTAAATACGTTTAAAACATGGTTCTTGTAGATAAATATTAACACGTAACAGCATGTTAAAACATGCCTAAAACAGGTGTAAAATATATTTAAACACGTTTAAAACACGGTTTACATAGATAACATGTTACACATGTTGAAATATGTCTAAAATATGTTTAAACAGTTATAATATCCGTAAAAAATACATGTTTAAATACGTTTAAAATATGTTTTAACACGTTTGGAATGTGGTTTACATAAATAGGTAATAAACACGTTACAACATGTTGAAGCATGCTTAAAACATGTTTAAACGTGTTTAAACATGTTTAAACACGTTTAAAATATGGTTTACATAGATAAATATTAACACGTTACAGCATGTTAAAACATACCGAAAACATGTTCAAACGGGCGGAAAACATATTTAAACACGTTTAAAATATGGTTTACATAAATAATTATTTAACACGTTACAACATGTTGAAACATGTCTAAAAGATGTTTAAATATGCATAACATCCCTAAAATATGTTTAAACACGTTTAAAACATGGTTTACATAAATAAGTATTAAACACATTACAACATGTTGAAACACGCCTTAAACATGTTTGAACATGCGTAAAACATGTCTAAACACGTTTAAGATATGGTTTACATAGATAAATATTAACACGTTACAGCATGTTGAAACATGCCTAAAACATGTTTAAACAGGCCTAAAATATGTTTAAACACGTTTAAAACGTGGTTTACACAAATAAGTATTAAATAATAACAACATGTTGAAAGATGTCTAAAACATGTTTAAACATGGATAAAAAACGTTTTATATATGTTTTACTCTTCCACTGATGACAATTAAAACATACAAAATTTCAAAAATTAAAGTAAAAATTTGAAATCTGAATTGGAACTCGAGACCATAAAATGGTTTGAAAAAAAAATCAAAACTTGAAGAAAAAAGTCAAGAGATCAAGTTCAAACTCGAAATTTTCAAATCGTTTCTTAAAATGTCCACTTTAAAGTGAAATTTTCGAGAAAAATGTAAAATTTTAATTCGAAACTTGGAGACCGACGATTTAGAGTTTAAATTTTAAATCTCGAGATTGTAAACAAATTGAGAAAAAAAATGGAAACTAAGATGAAAAAGTCAAGATTTCAAATTCAAACTTAAAAAAGTGAAGATTTCAAATTCAAACTTGAAATTTTCAAATCATTTCTTAACATCATAACTTTAAAGTAAAAATGTCGAGCACAATGTCACATTTCAAGTCGAAATTTGGAGACCGAAAATTTAAAGTTTCAATTTTAAATCCCAAGATTGCAATGTCAATAATTTGAAAAAAAAAATCTAAACTTGGATGAAAATGTCAAGATTTGAAGTTCAAATTTTAATTCGAAATTTGAAGACCGATGATTTCAAGTTTGAACCTTAAAATTCAAGATTTCAAACAATTTGAGCAAACAATGGACTCTGGGATGAAAAAGTCAAGATTTTAAACTTAAAAGAGTCAAGACTTGAAACTTGAAAATGTCAAGATTTCAAATTCAAACTTGAAATTTTTAAATCATTTCGTAAAATCATAACTTTGATGCTAAAATGTCGAGAACAATGTCAAATTTCAATTAGAAATTTGTAGACCGAAAATTTAAAGTTTGAATTTTAAATCCCAAGATTGTAATGTCAATAATTTGAAAAAAAACTTGGATGAAAATGTTAAGATTTGGAAGTTCAAATTTTCGAGAAAAATGTCAAATTTTAATTCGAAATTTGGGGACCGACGATTTAAAGTTTAAACTTTTAAATCTCAAGATTGTAAACAATTTGAGAAAAAAATCGAAACTAGGATGAACAAGTCAAGATTTCAAGTTCAAACTTGAAATTTTCAAAAACTTTCTTAAAATCATAACTTTAATGTTAAAATGTCGAGAAAAATGTCAATTTTCAATTCGAAATTTGGAGACCGAAAATTTGGTTTCAATTTTAAATCCCAAGATTGTAATGTCAATAATTTGAAAAAAAAAAATCTAAACTTGGATGAAAATGTCAAGGTTTTAAGTTCAAACTTGGAGTTTTCGAATTGTTTCTTAGAATATCAGCTTTAAAGTGAAAATTTAAAGGATGTCAAATTTTAATTCGAAACTGGGAGACGGAAAATTTTAAAGTGTTAATTTCAAAATCTCAAGATTGTAAAGTCAACAATTTGACAAAAGGTTCGAAACTGAAAAAGTCAAGATTTAAGTCCGGATTTGGAGAAAAACATTAAAAACGTTAAACTTCTAAAAAACGTTATATTTCTAAAAAATATTTTTTATATAGAAAAAAAAGTGAAAATTTCGAGAAAATAGTCGACACAGATTTAAATTCAAAATGTCAATTAAAAAATAGATAATTTTAGTCAAATATTTCCGCGAAAACCAAAATTGAAAATTCGTAAGCTGCTTTAACCTATTTTTAAGAATTTCGATTCTTTTGGGAGCTTTAAAGTTGAAACTTTTTTCGTGAAACTGCAACTTTAAAATTATTAAATATTTTCGATTCCGGATTTAACTTTTTTCTAAATCTGGAGTTTAAATCGAAATTTAAACTTTAAAATTTACCACATTTAATTTTAAAAGATAAGAAAGTTCTCGAATATTCGAATTCAAAAATTTCAAGGTCAAATGTGGAAGAAAACGGAATATTAATTAATTAGTGCAGTAATGGGTATATTTGCAATGTTTATTTTTATTGTTTTAGAATTTAAAGAAAGCTGACGATGAAAATGGGATGTTTACACAATTAAGATTAAAGAGTTGAACTTACTGTTCGCACATTTCTGTGGTACTGGCAGTGAAAGAAACCTTCCGGGTCTGTTTGATACTGGCCTAATTTCGTTAATTGCGGGTGTGGCTGCAGCGGCAGCAAACGCCGCCACCACCAAAAACAACACTTTCATCTGAAACAGAAACGCATCCACTTAGAACCTCATTAACATCGATAATATGCAAACTTGATGAAAATTTATTATTCAAAATCAATAGAGTCATTGGCACACTTTTTTTCGACAATGGAACGTGCTTCCAATTTTAATTAGTCGATGGCGTAACGCGTTTGAATATCATCATTACATCGGAGAACGTATTTATTGGATAATCACTTTCACTCGAATTGTGCAGATTTTGGTTTTCGGGGGCTGGCGCCAAGATTGTTTTTTTGTTGCGTAATTAGGCGAAAAAATCCGCGAATCTGTTGCAAAAGCGATGACGCGCGGAATGCAATATGGCGGCGCTTGCTTTTAAATTTCACCTTACAACATTTTACCAGATATTTATCAGCGAAATATTAATTTTTTGGCTCTAACTGCAAAGTGAGTGCCACCAAAATTCCTATTTTATTTTGCGTCAAAATGAAAGCAAGAGAGAGAGGCGCAATTATTTTTATATTAGTTTCAAGTGTAAGAAAACAAATTAATTGAATGGCGTAATACATTAGATCTGCGATATTGTCTCTCTCCAATCTGGTTTATCTCTGCGCTTGCTAACGTGATAAGCGTGACCTATGAAATCGTATGGAATGTTTATTACGCTTGTTGCGAATCAGTAGCGTCTTATTAGGGTTAGTTTATGGGTTGATTTGTCCCTCTTTTAAAAAATAAATAATTTTTTTTCGTCTTTATTGAACCTTTCAAATACGGGGTTAAAATTGATGCCCTTGTGACCGAGAGTAGAAAAGAGTGGGGATTTTCCTTTTATTTAGTTCATAATGTTCAATTATTATTCTCGAATCGTTTTTTCTGTGTCTCTGTTACATTATGTATCTACATAATGTATTGTAATTGCATCTGCAAAATAAAACTAATAATTTATCTGACTTCTTTATCTTTTTTTTACTTTATCTGTCTTTAAATTCCGTGGAATACCTTGGATATTTTGACATATAGAAGTGCGCATACGAATGTGAATGAATCTCTGATAGTTTCGCTTTTCTTTTGTTGCACTTTCTCAGAGTTTATGTGCTTAATGTTGATTGTCTTGAAACATGGCGAAGAATGCTAAGTGTATATGTGGACAATAAAATTAAAACAAGAAATATATTGCCTGGAGAAATTCGCTTACTTATTTAACTGAGGATGTTAATTAAAAGTAAAATGAAAAATTATCAATTCCATCGACAGTTTACAATTAACCCTTTTATATTCACAAAAACACAACGAGAGATTATGTGGTCATTAAAATTATTTTATATAACAACTTCTAACCTGAAACAAAAGCTATTTTGAATTTAAGAAAAACAGTTTCTTAGAAAATTTTGATTTGAAATTATAAACTTCGAGAAATAATTTTTTGTAAAAATATTAAAACTCAAAATATTCCCTTTAAACTGGAACTTTCGAGAAACAAATTGATTTAATAATTCGATAAAAATGTTATTTATAAATGACCAAATAAAATTTCAGTTTTATTTTAACAACTCCTTTTAAGAAGTTCCGAAGAATATTTTTTGAAATTTAGTCTTTATTTTATAGGTTTCCTCGACTTTAATGTCAAATCAACAAGTATTTTTTTAGAAATTTAAGCATTAAACGCGAAATATTGAGTAACCTTGAAATAATTACTTTTTCTGGTAGCGAAATTTCGGCTTTAAATCAAAAATCCTCGATTTATTTCGACTCCAGTCGCGAGAATTACGTTTAAAGTAAAATATCTTTTGAAAACTACAAAATTTTTTCTCGATTTTTTTGAATTTGATTTCGAAATTGACTAATCACGATTGTCTTTCAAACAAAACTTGAATGGTTAATGACATCATAGGCGGATGGTTGGTGATTTATCTCATTTTCTGTAAGTACTTTCGTGGAAGATGCTCTTAGGAAACTGATAGGATTGATCCCCTCAAGGGCAAGATTTTTGAGGCACACACACTGAGAGACAGCAAATTTCCTATGCGGTCCAGCTTAAGGACTTCTGTTCGGAGGCTCTTTTTTCCATAGAACTTCCAAGCTATGGAAGCTCGTTACGGAAACAAATTATCCCTAAAAATTATAACCTATCCTATGCTATGCGCACCTTCAAATATTTCCATTGAGTCGAAGGAAGTGTTATTGCATTCTAAAACTGACTAAAAATTTTTCGCTGATTCTGTCTTAATCGCCCGTTGATATCTCCGGGCTGCTCGCCTCATCTCGTATTGAAATCTCCGAACAAATCTCGCTTATTTTAATCTTTGGGACTTCGTGTTGTGTATTTTAGTGTGAGAACTCACACGATCTAGGATATTCAGTGCTAGATGAAGTTCTTAATCAGAAGATTTGCCCCGAATTTCTTGTGTCAAAGACAAACTAGTGTTTGGCTAAGGTGTTACCTGTTTGGGACGACAAATTAATGAGCGTTCAGGCTTTCCAGTTCTGGGGTTGTCTACAGTGGCGCTGGAAAACCGCAAGGTGTCGTGTGCGCCCCAATATTTCCATTGACTCAAAAGAAGTGTTATTTCATTCTAAAACCGTCCGAAAATTTGTCGTTGCTTCTGTCTTAACACCCGTTGATATCTCCGGGTTGCTCGTCTCATCTGCTATTGAAGTCTCCGAACAAATCTCGCTTATTTTAACTTTTGGGACTTCGTGTTTTGTATTTTAGTGTGAGAACTCACAAGATCTAGGCATCAAGTGCTAGATGAAGCTCTCAATCCGAAGCTTTGCCCCGAATTTCTTGCACCAAAAACGAACTAGTGTTCGGCTTAGGTGTTACCTGTTTGGGACGACAAATTTATGAGCGTTCAGGGTTTCAAGCTCTGGGGTTGTCTACAGTGGCGCTGGAAAACCGCTAGGTGTCATATGCGCCTTCAATATTTCCATTGACTCCAAGGAAGTGTTATTTCATTCTAAAACCGCCCTGAAAATTTGTCGCTGCTTCTGTCTTAATCACCCCGTTGATATCTCCGGGTTGCTCGCCTCATCTCGTATTGAAGTCTCCGAACAAATCTCGCTTATTTTAACCTTTGGGACTTCGTGATGTGTATTTTAGTGTGAGAACTCACAAGATCTAGGCATCAAGTGCTAGATATAGCTCTTAATCCAAAGCTTTGCCTTCGAATTTTTTGCACCAAAAACAAACTAGTGTTTGGCTTGGGTGCTACCTGTTTGGGACGACAAATTTATGAGCGTTCAGCGCTTCAAGCTCTGGGGTTGTCTACACTGGCGCTGGAAAACCGCAAGGTGTCGTGTGCGCCTTCAATATTTTCATTGACTCGAAAGAAGTGTTAATTCATTCTAAAACTGCCTGAAAATTTGTCACTGCTTCTGTCTTATTAACCCGTTGATATCTCCCGGTTGCTCGCCTCATCTCATATTGAAGTCTATGAACAAATCTTGCTTATTTTAACATTTGGGACTTCGTGTTGCGTATTTCGGTGTGAGACCTCACAAGATCTAGGCATCAAGTGATAGATGAAGCTCTTAATCCGAAGCTTTGCCCCGAATTTCTTGCCCCAAAGACAATCTACTACATGGCTTAGATGTTACCTGTTTGGGACGACAAATTTATGAGCGTTCAGGGCTTCAAGCTCTGGGGTTGTCTACAGTGGCGTTGGAAAACCGCTAGGTGTCGTGTACGCCTTCAATATTTTCATTGACTCGAAGGAACTGTTATTTCATTCTAAAACTGCCTGAAAATTTGTCGCTGCTTCTGTCTTAATCGCCCGTTGATAGTTCCGGGTTGCTCACCTCATCTTGTATTGAAGTCTCCGAACAAATCTCTCCTATTTTGGCCTTTGAGACATCATGTTGTGCATTTTAGTATGAGAACTCACCAAATCTAGGCACAAGATTTTGTTCTTCTTTTGTTTAGAAAGGTGTTTTCGATTCTGATTGGAATTGGAACAAAATTTTCCATAAAAATAACAATGTGTCCTTGTTTCAGAAGACGGTTTATCGCTATCTATCCTTGTTTCCGCATCCTACTCGCGTTGCTTTGAAGGCATAATAGGGTTATCCTTTGCAAGTGATTAAACATAAAAAAGTGTCCATTTACAGCCCACATAAAAAACCATGGATATGGATATAGTACAGATATACAAATATTATTTTTTTTAAGTTTAATTCACTTGCTACAATAAGGCAGGGTAGGGGCACATGCCCTCTCTGGTTCATGCAGCAAACCGATAATTCATATGTATCCAACTAGGGGATTTTTTCCAAAAATTTTCTCTTCTTCAAAATTCATTTTTTCCTTGGAAACGACTTTATTTCTCAAATTTTGTATTTTTTTTACAACATTTCTCTTTTATTTTATAATTTCGCAATTATTCATAAAATGTGACTTCTTTTATCAAACATGACTTCAAATTTTTATTTAAAAGTTCGTCGTTTCTTTGTCTAAAATTTCGCTATTACTCGGAATTCGAGTTTTTTTGAAAATTTCGCCTTTTTTTAGTTCTGCAAATTTCAGCTTGTTTACTAATATTTGCTTTTTTCTCAAAATCTGGTCGATCTTCTGATAAAAAAGTATATTTTTTGAAAATTTAAACTTTTTATAAAAGGACCAAAATTATGAGAAAAATTCTTTATAAATTTTAACTTTTTTCAATCCAAATTTATGAAAATTTCAACTTTATTTCAATCCAAATTTCTGGAAATTTCAACTTGTTTGTCAAAATGTTGACGTATAGCACAAAATAGGACATTTTTTGACGCCACATTGAGGCACAGTAAGGCTAGGCGCCTTACTGTGCCTCAATGTGGCGTTTCTTTGACTCAAGCAATCAAAAGAAAATTAAGATTTACCCAAGAAATTTCGATTTTTTTTTCTTAAAATTTCGATAGTTTTCCCTAAAATTGGTTTATTTGTAGATTTCGATAAAACCAGACTTTCTAGGAAATTTCGAATTTTCACTAAGATTTTTTTCTCATCATCTTTATCATAATTTTTCTAATTTCGTCTTTTTCTCGGAATTTTGGCCTACTTTTTTCAAAATTTCAACTTCTAAATTTGACTTTTTCTAGAAATTTTTTAATTTTTTGTCCATTTGGAAGTTTTCTCGTAATTTCGCTTTTTCTCCAAATTCCGATAAAACATTTAGTTTTCCTGAAAGCTTCGACCTTTTAGAATTTGATTTTTTAGAAATTTTTACTGCTTTCTTAAAGTTTGCCCTTTTCACGAAAATTTGATTTTTATCTCAATATCCGATATTTAATATTTCTCAAAACTTTGATTTTGTTCTCTTAAAATAGTCGTTTTCCTAAAATTCGCCTTTTCCCCAAAATTTGTCCTTTTCGAAATTTCGATTTTATTTTCAATTGGACTTTTGTTTCAAAAATCGTTTATTTAACACAGAAAAACAGTTTCTCTCTGAAGATGACAGCTTGGCTGTCGAAACGCGTTACAGCAACCTTTGTTGTGTTTTTTAATTTTTCTTGGTTTCAAGGGACAAGTTCTGTGTTTCAATTTTTGTTAATATTTGTTTTTTCAATAAATTACGACGGAGTATTAATAAAAATGTTGAGAAAAATGTTTTTCTGAATTTCGAGAGAAAGATTCTTATAAATTCAACGTCTTTATTGACTTTTGAGAAAAATGTTTTTAAAAATTGCGATTTTTTTCTCAAAATTCGACTTTTTCTAAAAATTGAGTCTTTTCACAGAATTGTAGCTTTGAAAATTTTGACTTTTTTCAAATTTTGAACATTTTTCGGGTTTTTGGGGTAGGTTAGGTTTTTATTTGTAATACGGTTTATTGAAAATTCGACTTTTCCACAAAAAAATTTCGAAATTCTGTTTTGGAAATAACTACTTTTTTCCGAAAATTTCAGTTTTGATCGAAATTTCTAGAATATTTTTTTAGCAACTTGAAATTTTTTATTCAAAATTTCCTATTTTAGTACCAAAAAATTGACATTTAGTAATTCCAAAAATTCTCAAGTTTTTTTACTTTAATCTCGACATGTCGACATTATATTCAAATTTTTTATTTTAATATTAAAAATTTTGACTTTAAACGGAAAGTTGCAACTCTAAACTCGAAATATTAAGATTATTTTATCCTAGAAATTCGAATATTTTGACTCTACTCAAAATCTTCAAAAATACAGAAATACAGATTTGTCCCCTGATAAAGAAGGACAAGTTCTGTATTTCAATTTTTGAAGATAACCAAGGACCAGTCCGTTCCACCAAATCTACTCAAAATTTCAATTTTAATCACGAAATTTTGTTTTCAAACCTGATACGTCTACTTCAAATTCCAAATGACGAGACGACATCTATTTTTTCAAAGTTTTGACTTCAAACGCAAAAATTTAACTCTAAATTTTAAATTTGAAAAACGTATTTCTAGACTTCTAGTTTTTTTCCAAAATGTTAATATTTTCTCGAAATTTGAACGTTTTTGACATTAATATTTCGTTTAAAAAAGAAATTGTAACCTTGAAATGTCTAGTTTAAATTTCAAATTTAAATAATAACAAATTTTAAAAATAAAGCTTAGAAACAAGTTCTTAGGCGCAGATGCATGTAAGTGTATAGAGAACACAATTTTCTAAATTAATCCTTTAAAATTTGAACTTGAATATCAAAAATTTGACTTCTATTCAAAATTTCTCCAAAAGAAAATGTCATGGGAAAATGTAAAATTTCAATAAAAAAAACTCCAAATTAGATATAAATTTCTATCTCGAAAAAATCTTCGAGATTTTTTGCCATCTAACGTGGTTCCAAATTTTTAAAATGAGACCAAAATCGAGATTTTGAAAGAAAATTTCAATTTAATAAAATCCATTTTTTTCTTTCGACTTTTTTATGCGGAAATATAAAAAATTGATAGCAGCACTAAAACATCAATGAAATCAAATATGATAAAATTAAATAAATTAAAGTTACAAAAATTATGTAATTAAGCATCGATTTTTTTATTGACATTTCTAAATGACTGTTTAAGGATTTGTTTTATCCCCATTCTAATTAGTATGTTTAACACTTTACAAACATTTCCAAATATTTAATCAAAATTACCTCAAGGACTCTTGATCGTCTGCAAATTAACTCCAAACACGACTACAATGAAAAAATTCACTGGCCTCCGCTGGTAGCTTAAATTACGCTCGAAATATTATTAAATTTAATTTATTTTAGTAAAACACTATATTACTATATTTTCGCGGAAATAAAATAATGTGTATATTTTTCTGCTTCGTGCAAATAATTAAATATTCAGAAGTGTCAAATAATCTCTTGAATTTGTAGAATCTCGTTAAATATCTACATACACATTTTAAAGAACACAAATGTAAAAAAAATAACCTTCAAAATTATTTTGCACGATCATCTAATCGGTACTCGAGCTGACATTACGCGAAAAAAAATCATTAGCATCCAAGTTATCTCGACGGCGTCAAATGCCAGAAATCGTACATTCAAGGATTTAATTTCGTCAAGACCCCATGCACAGAATACCTCCTCCCCGTGCAGAACATTATAAATTTTAACGCGACGCGTGAGATGCTACAAGCGAATTATTACGAAATCAAAGAATCGTTGAACCATAGAATGCAATAATAACGAAACGCTCATTTCGCTAAAGGCCAACCGAGTTAACATTAAACTTTACAAACTGGCCATTAATTTGTCGATCGTTTATGCTAATCGAGCCGTATGTGTCTCCGTCCCGTTGACATTTAATATTCACTCACATAAAGGCGATAATTAAGGATTTAATTTTTTAAGAAAACATTTTGTAACCGGACCTTTGATTCCCCCGCAAATCAGTTGACGACCTTGCATGCTCAAAAATAGACTCGGTATCCTATTGAATTAATCCCGAGAACTACAACTTTTTATACATATTTGTATAACTACTAAATACTAATAAATTTGATGATAAATTCATTAAAATTAGATTGGAATTCAAATTTGAAGATAATTAATGCGCTTTGAAAGTTAAAAAGTGAAAATATATAATTTTATACAAAGAAAAGTAATCAATTACGTATTTACATTCGAAATACGTGGAGACTACAATTCTAGTATAAGACAGAAGCCCGGGAGACTTCAACGCTAACGCAGGAGAGAATCTCGCGTTAATCGCAGGGGAAATATCCACTTAAGTGATAACGCAAGATGTTTCGTAAAGCAAAACAAACGCTAAATACAAATATTTATCATGTCATCTGCCGCGTTATATAATCTTTGTCAAAGGCACGTAATCTCGATGTTGAAAGCGAAACTTCGACAAGCAAAAGATTATGCGATACGAAATCGAAATTTACCTTATTTAATTCAATGAATGAACCTAGAAAGTAACACACCCACACGTGAACACCGTAATTGTGTATCTGGCACAAATGTCGGCACTAGAGTCTTGAAAGCGGATTTCAGAGACTGCTATATATGTTAAGAACATCTTAAAGGATGGTGGGATTATTATAATATCCCCACGGTTCGTGCGACGTTCATTCTTTTTGTTTTAACATGGACGCGAATATCAGAACGATCATGTGATGAGTTACGATGTCCTTTATTGTCCTCGGAGTTATCGATGCTTATCTTTGTAATTTTGGGCGACGAGAATTTGAGGAATTAGTTTTGTACATCCTACGAGTGGAAATGTCGCTGGCACAACGGATAAAATAAAATCTGATAAACGATCCCCCCGGGGGGCAAATACATTAAATAACTCCGGTCAACTTTATTATGGTCGTAAAAAATTTAAACGAATTGTTGACGAGTTTAACATATTTGTACACATCCTTTCTAGTTAGATAATTATTCAATTATCGAAAACCTCAGGAAAGCCACAAAGCGATTAAAGTTGCTGCCAACGAATGATAAGTTTATCCCATTCATCTCTAATTCAGGGGACCCCAAACTTTCGAGCCATAGGGCCATACTGATCGCTCCTGTGAGTTTCCAGGGTCCAGGACCAAGTCATTTCGGAAATCTGGTGACCAAAGTAGGTAGTATTCTCTATACTCCATCCATACGCTAACAGATGGCGCTATTGATACTTTCGAAGGCACAGTCAGTGTTGCCAGATTAGAATTTCGACTAGTTCAGCAGAATATTTGGCTTTTAGTAGAAGATTTAGTAGAGCAATTTGCTGAATAGAAAAGTTTGGTGGAATTTTTGTCGTTGAGTAGAATTTTTGTTCGTTTTGTTAACAACGATAAGGCATTAGCGAACTCGGTCCGATTTGTGACACTGGCTGGCCGTTTGACCCGCGATCCGTAGCCGTCTCCAATTCAAGAATTCGGCGTTTAGAGGCCTCATGTTTATTAAAGTTGTTCCTGCAAGAAGTTGTCAAGGTCTTAAAAAAGTATGGTGGGCATTGATTGAATATGGTTTATATTGGGTTGGTGAGACAAAATTTTGTTTATTTTCTAGTGGCGTTATTCGGAACAGGTAAAGTCGAGTGTTGTGCAAAAGTACTGAAGTTTTTCTATTGATCCTTGCTGAACGATAAAATTCTTGAGGTATTTTTCAAATTTCCTGCAACTGCGGATTTAACAGGATTAAAATTTTAGTATTGACTTTCTCAAATAATATTTCCCGAAACACTGGGATTCCACAGAAGGTTAATATGTTTTCCATGAATGCTATCACGACTACAGGAATTTAAACATGACTAATGCTTCAAAATATTTAGCGAAGTAATAATTTTGTTCAGCTGCCAGATTTAAATAATTATTAAATGCTAAATATGCAATAATATTCTTTTCATAGAACTCTCATAAAAGGCGACACCCCATTTTTTCACCCTAAAAATTATTAATTTTTTACTGTTAGAAAACATCGTGAAAATGCTCAACAAAATTGAGCACAATTTCTACTTTGCTACGTACTTCATCCGTTATTTCTTCTAGTGTCTCACTTCGATCAGAGATCATCTTAATGCACGAATTTACTGCAAACTGCAGTAAAATTCACATCAAATACTAATTCTAAATTAACTCTCTTTTTAAATTTTTTCTCACATTTTTAACTTCAGACATACAGTTGTATTTTTTTCTAGAAATTTTATATTTGCAGTTTCAAAATTTGAAATACAAATTTTGTTCCCTGAAACCAAGAAAGATTAAAAAACACAACGAAGGTTGCTTTAACGCGTTATAACAGCCAAGCTATCATCTTCAGAGAGATGCTGCAATTTCGATTTTTATATTTTTTAAAATTGTCGTTTAAACTAGAAATTTCGATTTCCACTAGAAATATCGACTTTTTTTATCAAAATTTCCACGATTTTCCGAAATATTTTTTTGGAAAGCGGCGTGAAGCTGGGAAGATACAGTTTCTCATGCAAAATAAAGGGCTGCTTAGCTTTTATTTTTAAAAGAAAATAGGGGAAACAAAAAAGCCGAGAAGAGATTTTTGGGTCCCTTTATCATTTTGGTGCCCCAGATACTGGGCAATATTTTGGGCGTTGAACAACGCGATATTTCAGGAGAGTTTGTCGCTGGTTAATAGTTACGCATCTTGTGATAAAGCTGGGGACTGGTGAATTTGGGATATTTTCTTCTTTTTCCTTCTTTCAATTTCTTTCTACTTTCGTTTTTTCCCTTGTTCATTCTTTCCTTCTATCTTTACTTTCTTCTCTCTTTCGTCCCATCCTTCCTTCTTCCCTTCTTTTCTTTCTGCCTTTTTCCAGCCTTCCTTGCTTCTTCCCCATTTTTCCGTTCCATTCTCCCTTTCCTTCTTTCTTTCATTCTCTCTTTCTTTCTTTCTTTCTTTTATTCTTTCCTTCTTTCTTTCTTTGTCCTACCTTCCTTGTTTCTTCCCCATCCTTCCGTTCCATCCCACCTTTCGCACTTTCTGCCTTCCGTCTCATCCTTGCTTCTTTCCAATTTTTCTTCTTATCCTTTCTTCCTTGTTCCAAACCTTTTCTTTCTTCCTTTTCATTCTTCCCTCCTTCCTTCCCATCTTTTTTCCCATCCTTCCGCCCTTCCCATTCTTTGTTTTTTCCAATCATTTCTTCCTTCTCTTTTTCCGCCCTTCCCATCCTGTCTTTCTTTATTCTCATCCTTCCATCCCGTCCTTTTTCTTTTCTGTTTTTCCTTCCTCTCCTTTCGCCCTTCTTTTTCACCCTGTCCTTCCGTTCCATCCCACCTTTCGCACTTTCTGCCTTCCGTCTCATCCTTGCTTCTTTCCAATTTTTCTTCTGATCCTTTCTTCCTTGTTCCAAACCTTTTCTTTCTTCCTTTTCATCCTTCCCTCCTTCCTTTCCATCTTTTGTCCCATCCTTCCACCCTTCCTATGCTTTCTTTTTTCCAATCATTCCTTCCTTCTATTTTTCCGCCCTTCCCATCCTGTCTTCCTTTATTCTCATCCTTCCATCCCGTCCTTTTTCTTTTCTGTTTTTCCTTCCTCTCCTTTCTTCCTTCTTTATCATCCTGTTTTGCTTCTCACCCTTCCTTCTCTTTTCTTCCTCCCTTCTTTTCTTTCTTTCTTTTTCCAGCCTTCCTTGTTTCTTTCCTATCCTTCCGTTTCATCCTCCCTTTCTTTCTTCTTTCCTTTTTGCAGCCTTTCTTGCTTCTTCCCCATCATTCCGTTCCATTCTTCCGTGCTGTCTGCCTTCCGTCTCATCCTTCTTCTTCTTCTTCTTTCCAATTTTTCTTCCTATTCTTTCTTCCTTCTTTCCCACTCTTTTTTCCTTCCCATCTTTTCTTCCTTCCCATCCTTCCACCCTTTCCTTCTTTCTTCCTTCCAGTCATTCCTTCCTTCTGTTTTCCTTCCTTACCGTCCTTTGTTCCTTTCATCTCATTCTTCCATCCCGTCCTTTCTTCTTTTCCGTTTTTTCCTATCCTTCTTCCTTCTTTCTCATCATGTCTTGCTTCTCACCCTTCATTTCTTATCCTTGATTCTTTTCCATCCTTTTTTCCTTCCTTCTCATCCTTTCTTCCTTCCCATCGTTTCTTACCCGTTCTTCACACTTCCATTCTTCCTTCCTTCCAATCATTTCTTCTTTTCTCTTTTTCCTTCCTATCCTTTCTTACTTTTTTTTATTCTGTCTTCTTTTCACACTTCCTTCTCATCCTTGATTTCTTTCCATCCTTTCTTCCTTCCTTCCTTCTCATTCTTTTTTTCTTTGGCAATCGTTCCTCCTTATTCTTCCATCCATCATTCCTTCCTTCCTTCCTTCCTTCCTTTCTTCCTTCCTTCCTTCCTTCCTTCCTTCCTTCCTTCCTTCCTTCCTTCCTTCCTTCGCTTCCTTCCTTCCTTCCTCCTTCCTCCTCCCTCCTCCCTCCCTCCTTCCTTCCTTCCTTCCTTCCTTCCTTCCCATCTTTACATCCTTCCCATTTTTTCTTCCAAGCATTCCTTCTTTCTCTCTCTTCGTTTTCTCTTCCTTTCTTCTCATTCTTTCATGCTGTCCTTTCTTCTTTTCCGTTTTTCTTTCTAATCCTTTCTTCCTTCTTTCTCATCCTGTCTTTCTTCTCACACTTCCTTCTCGTCCTTGATTTCGTTCCATCCTTTCTTCCTTACTTCCCGATCTTCCTTTCTTTTATTTTTCGTTATTTTTCACATCTAGTTTTTCCTTTCTTCTCTCCCAGTTTTTTTTATCCTTCACATCCTTTTTTCCCTCATGGTTCCTTCCCATCCTTCTTTTTTTCTTTTCTTTCTTCCTTCCATCTTTCTTTCCATTTTTTCTCATTCTTCCTTTCGTCCTTTGTTCCATTTTCCTTAGATTCATTTTTTTTTTCTTTTCCATCCGTCCTTTCTTTCTTCCTTCTTATCCTTCATTCCTTTCTGTCGTTCCTTCCTTTCCATCCTTCCTATCTTCCTTCCTTTTATTTTCTTTCTAATCCTTTCTTCCCATCTTTTCCTCCTTCCCATTCTTTGGTCCTCCCTTACATTTTTTATTTCTTTGTTCCTTTCCATTCTTCCTTTCTTCTCATGCTTCTTTCACATTCTTTCCTTCCTTTCTTCCTTCCATACTTCGTTTCTTCTTTATCATGTTTCCTTCCCATCCTTTCTTTTTTCTTTCTTATCCTTCATTCCTTTCTGTCCTTCCTTTCTTTCCATCCTTCCTGTCTTCCCATTCTTCCTTCCTTTTATTTTCTTTCTCATCCTTTCTTTCCATCTTTCCCTCTTTCCCATTCTTTTTTGCTTACATTACATTTTTTTATTTCTTTGTTCCTTTCCATTCTTTCCTTTCTTCTTATGCTTCCTTTACATTCTTTCCTTCCTTTCTTTCTTCCATACTTCCTTTCTTCTTTATCATGTTTCCTTTCCATCCTTTCTTTCTGCTTTCTTATCCTTTATTCCTTTCTGTCCTTCCTTTCTTTCCATCCTTCCTGTCTTCCCATTCTTCCTTCCTTTTATTTTCTTTCTCATCCTTTCTTCCCATATTTCCCTCCTTCCCATTCTTTTTTACTCCCTTACATTTTTTATTTCTTTGTTCCTTTCCATTCTTCCTTTCTTCTCATGCTTCCTTCACATTCTTTCCTTCCTTTCTTCCATACTTCCTTCCTTCTTTGTCATGTTTCCTTCCCATCCTTTCTTCTTCTTTCTCATTTCTTTTTTCTTCCTTCTCATCTTTTCTTTCCTTGTCATATTCCCTTTCTTACCCATTTATCTTTATTTTTATTTTTCTCATCCTTCCACCCTTCTCGTTCTTTCTTCTTCTGCCATTTCTCCCTTCTTTTCCTTCCTTTATTTCTTCCTTTTCATTCTTCTTTCTTTCCCATCCTTTTTTTATCTCACTCTTACTTCTATTTTTTCTTTCCTCCCATCCATCCACTCTTCTCATTCTTTTTTCTTTCTTATCCTTTCTTCCTATTCTTCTTTCCTCCCTTACATTATTTTTTTATTCCTTCGTTCCTTTCCATTCTTCCCTCCTTCTCATGATTCCTTCACATTCTTCTCTTGCTTTATTTCTTCGTTTCTATCTTCCTTTCTTTTTTCCATCCTTTTTTTCTTCTTTATCATTTTTGCTTTCCTCCCTTTCTTTCTTCGATCGTTCCTTTCTTCTTTATCTTTTTTCCTTCCCAGCCTTTCTTCTTTCTTTCCATTTCTTCTTTATTTCTTTCTTTCCATCTTCCCTTTCTTCCCATTTCTCCCTCCTTCTATTTTTTCCTTTCCATCCTTCCACCCTTCTCGTTCTTCCTTCTTCTGCTATTCCTGCCTTCGTTTTCTTTCTTTATTTCTTCCTTTTTTTCTTCCCATCCTTTTTTCCATCCCATTATTCCTTCTATTTTTTCTTCCCTCCCTTCCTTGCACTCTTCTCATTTTTTTTACTTCTCATCCTTTTTCCCGTTCTTTTTCCTCCCTTACATTCTGTTTTCATTTCTTTGTTCCTTTCCATTCTTCCTTTCTTCTCATGCTTCGTTCACATTCTTTTCTTTCTTTCTTTATATCTTTCTTTTTTCCATTCTTCTTTTCTTTTTTATCTTTTATCCTTTCTAGATTTTCGTCTTTTTCCCCTTTCTTTCTTTTTCTTTCTCATCTTTTTCTTCCTTCCCATCTTCGCTTCCTTCCCATTTTTCCTTCTTTCTATTTTTTTTCCTTTCCATCCTTTCAACCTTCTTGTTCTTCCTTCTTTGCCGTTTCTGCCTTCTTTCCCTTTATTTATTTTTTTCTTTTCATTTTTCTTTCCTTCCCATCCTTTTTTTCCATCCCATTCTTACTTCCTTCTATTTTTTCTTGCTTGCCATTCTCCCACTCTTCTCATTCTTTTTTCCTTCTCATCCTTTCTTCTTATCCTTCCTTCCCATCTTTCTTTCCACCCTCACATTCTTTGTTCATTTCTTCATTTCTTTCCATTCTTTATTCCTTCATATTCTTTTCTTCCTTTCTTTCTTCATTTCTATCTTTCCTTCTTCCCATCCTTTCTTTTTTTCATCCTTCCTTTTTACTTTATCATTTTTCCTTCCGATTCTTTTTTTCTTCTTGATCTATTTTCCTTCCCATCCTTTCTTCTTTCTTTTTTTCTTATCATGTTTTCTTCCTTCCCATCTTCCCTTCCTTCCCATTTTTTTTCCTTTCTGTCCATCCTTCTGCCCTTCTTCTTTTTCCTTCTTCTGCCATTTCTGCCTTCTGTTCCTTCTTTTATTTTTTTCTTCTTATTTCTTCTTTCCTTCTCATCCTTTTTTCTTTCCTTACATTCTTTTTTATTCCTTTGTTCCTTTCCATTCTTTTTTTAGTTCTCATGCTTTCTTCACATTCTTTCCTTCCTTTCTTTCTTCATTTCTATATTCTTTCTTTCTTGCTTTCCATCCTTTCTTCCTTCCATCCGTTTTTTCTTCTTTATCATTTTTCCTTTCGATCCTTTCTTCCTCTTATCCTTTCTTTCTTCTTTTTCTTTTTTCTTCCACCTTCCCTTCTTCCCATTTCTCCTTCTTTCTATTTTTTTTCCTTTCCATTCTTTACCCTTCCCGTTCTTCCTTCTTCTGCAACTTCCGCCTTCTTTCCCTTTCTTTATTTCCTTCCTTCTCACCCTTCTTTCAGTCCCATTCTTTCTTTCTTCCTATGTTTCCTTCCTTCCCATCATTTCACCCTTCTCGTTCTTCCTTCTTCTGCTATTTCTGCCTTCTTCCCCTTCCTTTATTTCTTCCTTCTCATACTTCTTTCCTTCTCAGTCCTCTTTTCCGCCCCATCCTTTCTTTCTTCTATTTTTCCTTTCCATCATTTCACCCTTCTCTCAGTTTCTTCATTTTTCTACCATTTCGGCCTTCTTTCCCTTCCTTTATTTCTTCCTTCTCATCCTTCTTTCCTTTCCATTTTCTTTTCCGTCTCATTCTTTCTTCCTTCTATTTTTCCTTCTCATCATTTCACCCTTCTCGTTCTTCCTTCTTCTGCCATTTCTGCCTTCTTTTCCCTCCTTTATTTCTTCCTTCTCATCCTTCTTTCCTTCCCATCCTCCTTTCCGTCCCATTCTTTCTTCCTTTTAGTTTTCCTTCCTTCCTATCATTTTACCCTTCTCGTTCTTCCTTGCCTTCTTATCCTCCCTTCCTTCTCATTCTTTTCTTCTTCTTTCCCCTTTTTTCTTCCTATCGTTTCTTCATTTCTTCCCATCCTTTCTTTCTTCCTTTTTATCCTCCCTTTTCTTCCAACCTTCCTCCCTTCCTACACTTTCTTCCTTTCAATCATTCCTTCTTTCCCATCCTTCCGACCTTCTCGTTCTTCCTTCCATCCTTGGAATTAAATTGCTTCAGTTTTCCTTTAAAATTTTTACTATTTCATCAAAATTAAAACTTCAAATTGTTATTTTTTTTATTACTTATTTTAGTTAGCGAAATAAAATTTCATTATTTTAAAACAAGTCTATATTTTTAGCCAAAAGAAAGAAAACTGAACTTATTTAAAAAATAACAACACTCCCAGAACTTTCGAACTTTTGATATGTATTTTAGAAGGTTGAAGTTTTCAGCAAGAAAATTAATAAGTATGAAAGATTTTATCAACAAAATTAAGTATTTAAATTAAAAAATTCGGGAATTATTCCCAGTTTCAAATATTCCTAGAAATTTTGATTTTTTTTTCAGGATTTGGAATGAAACTGCTCCAGAGATAAGTTAACAACCATCTGTCTGTGCTCTATTGTTTCGGTCAAACTCCCCTCATGAATTAGGAGAATTGTTCTTCTTTGAATTGAGTCCAAAGGAGCCAAAGTGTGCTTTGGAGCTGAACTCCAAATATGAAAACAGTATTTTAGTGTTGATCTAACTTGGGTTTGGTATAAAGTGAGCAGCTGATGAGATGTGAAGTACGTTTTAGCTCTAAAAACAAATCCTAGCTTTTGAGAGGCGACTTGGTAATGGCGCGCAAATGATCGTCCCAAGAGAAGTTAGTGCTCGCATTCACTCCTAGGATAGACATATTAGATCCCATCGGAAGGAATTTGCCATCCATTAGTATGTTTGTTGTATTATCTCTTGATGTTTTCTTAGAGAAAACCGTAACCTTAGTTTTCGAGACATTGAAGTCGACCAGATATTTCTTACCCAATTTCAAAATGATTTATGGATCCCGATTAATTATTTGTATCTGCTGTTACCTTAGCCGATGTAAAGCAGCGACGGATAATAGTTTGTGGCAGAAAAAATATGACACCAATCTACTCTCATCTGCATAGCTGTGTATCGGATTGGGAGTTGAAGCTAAGAGATCGTTTATGTGTAACAGACACAGAGTAGAAGACAGGAGAGACCCCTGAGGTACCCCTGCATTAATATCAAATGTCTCGGATGAGACGCCATCAATGACAATCTGAAGAAATCTGTCAACGAGAAAAAAAAATTATGTAGAAGAAAAAGTCAAAATATTTTTAAAAAGTTTAAGAGTTTTAAGCCAATGTCAATATGTATATTTTAAAAGAAAAACTAAATTTATTAAAAACCATTTTTTTAAACCATTTCATTTCGATATTTCAACTTTTTTTAGAGCTTAATCTTGGTATTTTTAAACTCGAAGTAAAGTTTTTTTAAAATATGAGTTTAACCTCAAATGTTCGCGGAATATTGTGATTAAAATTAGACAGCTAAAGTCGATTTTAGAAAAGCTACTGCAACACATTTACATGACCAAGTGCCATAAATTATTATGAACATGTACCTAATTAAAATCAAAGTCTGAACACTCAGGAAATTTTGACACTGCTGCAAACTTCAAGGTAAGAAAATATTTGCATGATCAAGTGCTGTGTATGGTTATAAAAAAATCAAGGAAAATAATGCACCATATTATTTGTTGTGAAAGAAGTACGATGCTTATTGACACCTTTTAACATTTAGATGATGAAGTGTCATCAATAGAAATGCCAATACGTCTCTACTTATTGGCGTTTTTATAGTAGACGATTAATTGAAAGAACTATGAATGTTTTTTACTACCAGAATTATTTCCTTTGGCGTTACGATATTTTTTATGAACGGAATTGTTCTTATTGATGTTTTAAAAAATTGTCAAAATGTTAAATATTTCATGGGGGGGTAATATCGTTAACGGAAAGAGTTACTAAAATGAAAAGAGCACCCCTAGGATAACGGCTACTGTACTTGATATTTAATTCGAGTCCTATTAGCAAAAATATCTTCCTTATTAGAAGAAAACGTCTTACTGCAATAAATTGTGTAAATATGCAATTGTGCGAAATCTTTTAAGTATAATGGGCAATAATATTCTCAAACAACCATTTATGTAATTGTTCTTTGCTGTTAAAACCACTTTTCCAACTTTAAACGTTCATATAATATCGTTTAAGAGCAAATAAGGATATAGATTCACACAAATAACGAGATAAACATTTAATAACTTTATTATATTGTAGTTTTGTGAACTAAGCCACCCACGTACCAAATGTGGAGCAAATTGTCCGTACTTGGACATAATTTTTTTATTGGACTACCGGAAACAAACTGCAACATTCGACATCTAAATGGGGTTCAAATGCACACAAAGATGACAACATTTTACTACTCATGAGTTATTGGTGTAGTTTAGCATGACCTCAGGCAGAGTTTGTCCCAAAAGCATAATTAATACATTTCCTAAAGTAGTATATATTGATCTTTCCAAATAACACGTAACCTTTCAAATTTCTGTAAAAAATCCATCTTGGTAATCCAGCGTTAAAAATGATTGTTTCATCGAATTTCTCAAACTTCGCTTGTGCTTGCCTAATCCATGACGTATCTACTTAATAAATCTCTAAACACAGACAACGCACTAAACTGATGGGTCTAGGAGCATGAAATTTTACACAAATATTCTCCGTAATACGTAGGTGAGGACTAGGAGAGAATTTCTCAAAATTTAAGCTCTAAGGTGGTGAAAATAGGCATTAAAAACTACCTAAAACGTATGCGTATTGTACCCGATTGTATTTAAAGTTGCGTATACGCGTTAAGAGCTGAGGTCGTATCTCCACGGGAATTTATCCAAATTTTTGGCAGCGCCTCGTGATCAGTACATATTTTGTCTTTTCATGAATTCTTTTTTTTTAAGTAAACAATAAACATTTAAGGATTAAATTCGAAATTGTTGTTTTAATTTGGAATTTTTGGAGTCAAAATTTTGTTTTGTATTCTTTTTATTTTTTCAAAGTTCTTATTAGGATTTAAAACCCGAAAATTCTTCTAATTTTCGTCTTTTTTTCGATACTGTATCGATTTAAATCTCAATGCAGATGACGTCGATGCATCTTTTGCTAATCTTTTTAGATTAGTGCGCTAGAAAATGCCAGTTCTGCTGGCGAAATACGTATCGCGTAATTATTTATGTAATTGCCGATGTGATAAAGGGGTGAAACCTTCTTTGGAGACGTATAGAATTAACTTTTTTAATAGAACATCGAATTGCACTTAAATTTACTTTTATATTTAAACTGTGATAATAAATTTCATTTTGCTGGAACGGACCGGTCCTTCGTTATCTTAAAAAATTAAAATACAAATCTTGTCCCCTGAAAATGATACCGTGGCTATCAAAACGCGTTAGAGCAACCTTTGTTGTGTTTTTTAATCTGTTTTGGTTTCCGGGGACAAGATTTGTATTTCAATTTTTTATAAATTTCATTAATACATAGATTCTTTTCAAAATTCTATCTTTTCAGAAATAAAGAAGCTAAAAAGCTTTTTCGTGAAAATTATGCGTTACGTGTTATAATTGATTAAAAATATGTAGTGAATCGAACTCAGTATTTGAATCAAGAAACAAAACGTAACACAACAACGAATAACTTAAAACAGTTACTAAATACTGAATCAATCACAATGGGGGGGCGCACACCTGTTTTCGGACGTTTCCACCTTAGGAATACACCTAGTAATTAAGGAATACCCTCAGCTGTATTCGGTGTTTACTTTTCCGAAACGGAAGTCGATTTAAATATATTTCTTATTTAACCTTTTCTGTCGACGTTGTTAAATAAACAACATTGACAATATTTATGTAGTCATAAATTTGTATGCAAATGCTTTTTTGGTTCGCTTTCAATGCAGTTGGCATGTTGCTCCTAGATCTCCATCGCCAAGCTGCTTCAAGCGCGGTACAGTCCAGATTTGGCCCTATTGAGCACTAAAAAATAATACGCTGTTCCTAATTGAGAGCGTTTTCTTTATATTAACGTACAGATGCGAACAAGTACGTAATCGGCTGGGTTTTTAAAAACTAATTAACATTAAATAATCGCACTTGAAGTCGTACTCATAAATATTTAATTTTTTAATTCTTGCGTTTCAAGGTTAAAATATTTTCACCTTTAGCCCACGAACTGCGACAAAAACGTCCATGCAAGACGATTACGGGGTTGTAAAGGTTACAGGTGCACTCAAACAGGAAAATAATTAGTAATTTAATTACAAGCAAGAACAGCGTAACGAAACGCTTAAAAGAAATAGCGTGAACCTGATGTTAGTCATGGAGTTTGAATAGAACGTTTGTTGTGGGATGCCTTGGAAATTATTTGATTTTGTAGCATTTAAATATTGCGAATTCTTTAATAGCAATTTCTCTTGCGTCCAATCATTCGCTTTTTTTAGATTTGAAATTATACTGTCATTAAAATTGAATAACACATTCAATTAAATTGTTATTAGCCAGCTGAGTTTTTTCGATGTTACAAAAGGTGTTGCAAATGTAATTGGCTGAAAAATTCGTTGGTGTCAACGAGTGTTTAAGGTTGAGTACCTAGTGGGCAAATTTATAATTGTCTGTGATGAACTTTTAACCGAAGAATCATAAAGCATTAATACAATCACCATTCAATGGTGCAGCTGGATATTACGCAATGTAATCTATTAAGTAGGCCACTAAATAAAATATAAGGAAAGGACATGCAGTAGCGTCTCTTTTTCATGTTTGAAATTAACATTGCAATGATGATTCGACAAGACGTGAGACTCGATCGCACTCACGAGTTAAAGTTTTCTTATTGTTTTGTAACGTAATCTTGAACTTCAACTGTTACGAGTTTATGGGAACCCAACAATTTTTTTTAATCTTCCCAGTTTGGAAATGGAAACTCTATCTGCGACTGAGTGAGGCCGAATCTCGAAATTTTTGTTTTAAACCCAATTAACCGAAATTTCGGTTTTTAAATGGGGAAATTTTGTTTAAAGCCTACACCGTGGTAAAATTCAACGAAATATCTCACTCAAGAACAGTTGTTTACGATTGGGTTACCACAAGGCTCTCTCTTTGGTACCATCTCATTTATAATTTATATAAACGACTAACGCTATCAATGTAACCTCTCAAGTCTCTACGCGAATATCTAATTTGCATTAACAGCATCAATATTAGTGTAATTACAGGTGAAAAACAATGGCCCATTAAAAAAGCTAAAAATAAATTGGGGAAAAACACAGATACCATCAGGAAATGTGGATAATGTCTCATTCATAAAATGTTTAAAAAACCTTTCGAAGCCCAACATTCAGATTGTTTTTGACAAATTAACTTGTTTACTAATATAAATATTGTATATTTTAAGGAAATTTAAACATTTAGCAAACACGTGTTCAAAACGAAAATGTTGATGCACGTGAAATGCTTTACATTTCAATTTAATTTAATTCGAACGGATCATTAAACATTAAATATAATAATTTTGTAGGACCTAATCATTATTCTAATTCTTTAATTATAATATTTAGAAATATTACATTCATATATAATTAATGTTGTTCCTCTGGCCACATACTACGCTTTTTACACCTGAACAATTTTAAAGTTCAAAAACCTTTGATGTTTTACGAAACTAGTGCGACATTTAAAAATTACAATTTTCATAACTATTAAACTTTACATTCTTTAAAATTTATTAATAACCTTAAAATCACAACATCAATGCCCAAGATGACTTTAATTTTAAATATTTACCTTTTTTTTTCAAAATTTCAGGTAACCAGACTTGAAAGGTGGCACTTTCACTCAAAATGTTGGAAATAGCTTTCGACTTAAAAATTGTTTTTTGTTATAATTTTCGAGTGTTTCGCAAAAATTCGAACATCCGATAACGCATAATGACTCCAACTTTTTTACTAAAATTACGTCCTTAAGTCGAAACTCAGAGATTGCCAAAGATTTTGATCTTCCCCTTCCCCCTTTCTTTTTTTTATTTCTTTTCCTCTTCCTCTACTTCTTTTTTTTTCCTCTTCTTCTTTCTATTCCTCTTTCTCTTCTCCTACTTCTCTTCCTTTTCTTCTTCCTCTTCCTCTTGTTCCTCTTCCTACTCCTTCTCTTCCTCTTCCTCTTTATCCTTCCCTTTTCCTTCTTTTTTTTCTTCCCCCTCATCTCCTTCTTCCTCTTCTCCTCCCTCTCATCTTCCTTTTCCTCTTCTTTTTCTTCCTCTTCCTCTCCTTCCTCCTCTTCTCCTCCCTCTCCTTTTTGTCTTCCTCTTCTTGTTCCTCTTCCTCTTCTTCCTGTTCCAACTCATTTTTTTCCTCTTCCTCTTCCTCTTTCTCTTCCTTTTCTTCTTCCTCTTCCTCTTCCTCTTGCTCTTCCTCTTCCTTCTCGTCTCCTCTTCCTTTTTCTCTTCTTCTTCCTCTTCCTCTCCTTCTTCCTCTTCTCCTCCCTTTCCTCTCTCTTTTCCGCTTCTTGTTCCTCTTCTTCTTCTTTCTTTTCCCCTTCTTGTTCCTTTTCCTCTTCTTCCTATTCCAACTCATTATTTTCCTCTTCCTCTTCCTCTTCCTCTTCCTCTTCCTCTTCCTCTTCCTCTTCCTCTTCCTTTCCTTTTCTCTTCCTCTTCCTCTTCCTCTTCCTACTTCCTCTTCCTCTTCCTCTTCTCTTCCTCTTCTCTTCCTCTTCCTCTTCCTCTTCCTCTTTCTCTTTCCTCTTTCTTCTCTTCTCTTCTCTTTCTCTTTCTCTTTCTCTTCTCTTCTCTTCCTCTTCTCTTCCTTTCCTCTTCTCTTCCTTTCCTCTTTCTTCTTTCCTTCTTTCTCTTCTTTCCTCTTCCTCTTTCTTTTCTTTCCTCTTCTTTCCTCTTCCTCTTCTCTTTCTCTTTCTCTTTCCTCTTCCTCTTCCTCTTTCTCTTTCTCTTTCTCTTCCTCTTCCTCTTCCTCTTTCTCTTTCTCTTTCTCTTTCTCTTCCTCTTTCTTTTCCTCTTCCTCTTTCTTTTCCTTTTCCTCTTTCTTTCCCTCTTCCTCTTCCTCTTCTTTTCTCTTTCTCTTTCTCTTTCTCTTTCTCTTTCTCTTCCTCTTCCTCTTCCTCTTCCTCTATCTCTTTCTCTTCTTCTTTCTCTTCCTCGTCATCTTCCTACTCCTTCTCTTGCTCTTCCTCTGTAACTCCTTTTTCCTCTTCTCCTTACTCTCCTCTTCCTTTTGCTCTTCTTTTTTTCCTTCTCTTTCTTTCTCTTCTCCTCCCTTTCATTTTCTTCTTCCTCTTCCTCTTCATCCTGTTCCAACTCCTTCTTTTCCTCTTCCTCCTCCCGTTCCTCTTTTTCTTTTCCTCTTCCTGTTTCTTTTTCTCTTCCTCTTCCTCTTTCTTTTCGTCTTCCTCTTTCTTTTCCTCTTCCTTTTCATCTTCTTCTTCCTTCCTCTTCTTCTTCCTCTTCCTCCTCTTCCTCTTCTTCCTGTTTCAACTCTTCCTCTTCCTCTTTCTCTTTCTCTTCCTCTTCCTTTTCCTCTTCCTCTTCCATTTCCTCTTCCTCTTCTTCCTCTTTCTCTTCCTCTTTCTCTTCTTCTTCTTCCTCTTCCTCTTTATCTTCCTTTTCCTCTTTCTCTTCCTTTTCCTCTTCCTCTTCCTCTTTTTCTTCCTCTTTTTCTTCCTCTTTTTCTTCCTCTTTCTTTTCCTTTTCTTTTTCCTCTTTCTCTATCTCTTTCTCTGCTTCTTCCTCTTTCTTTTTTCGAAAGATCACGACATCAATGCTAAGATGACTTTAATTTTAAATTTTTTATTTCTTATTTCAAAATTTCATGTTAACTAGGCTTAAAAGGTGGCACTTTTACTCAAAATGTTGGAAATTGGTTTGTTCTTATAATTTTCGACTGTTTCGCAAAAATTCGAATATCAGAGAGTTCCACTATGATTCTTCTTTAATTAATTTTCCTTCCAGTTTAAAAACGTATAATGACTCCTATTTTTTTCCCAAAATTACGTATTTAAGTCGAAATTCAGAGATTGCCAAAAATTTTGATCTTCTCCCTCCCCTTTCTTTCTTTTTTCTTTTTCTCTTCTTCTTCTTCTTTTTCTTCCTCTTCCTCTCCCTTTTCTTCTTCTCCTACTTCTCCTCTTCCTTTTCCTCTGCTTCTTTCCCTTCCTACTCATTATCTTCCCCTTCCTCTTCCTATTTATCTTCCTTTTCCTATTTATCTTCCTCTTCCTCTTCCTCTTCCTCTTCCTATTCCTTTTTCTCTTTCTGTTCCTCTTCCTCTTCTTTATCTTCTTCTTCTACTTCCTCTTCCTTTTTCTCTTCCTCTTCCTCTTTCTATTCCTCTTCCTCTTCTTCTTCTTCTTCCCCTTCCTTTTCGTCTTTCTCTTTCTCTTCCTTTTCCTCTTCCTTTTCCTCTTTCGCTTCCTCTATCTCTTTCTCTTCTTCCTCTTTCTCTTTTCGAAAGATCACAACATCAATGCTAAGATGACTTTAATTTTAAATTTTTTACTTCTTTTTTCAAAATTTCAGGTAACTAGACTTGAAAGGTGGCACTTTTACTCAAAATGTTGGAAATAGTTTTCGAGCAAAAATTAGCTTTTTCTTATAATTTTCGAATGTGTCGCAAAAATTTGAATATCCAGAGTTCCACTTTAACTACGACTCTTTTTTAATGAATTTTCCTTCCAGTTTAAAAACGTATAATGACTCCTATTTTTTTCATAAAATTACGTATTTAAGTCGAAACTCAGAGATTGCCAAAGATTCTGATCTTCTCCCTCCCCCTTTGTTTCTATTTTTTCTTTTCCTCTTTCATTTCTTCTTTTTCTTCCTCTTCCTCTCCCTCTTCTTCTTCTCCTCTTCCTTTTTCTCTTCTTCTTCCTCTTTTTCTTCCTCTTCCTGCTTTTTTTCTTCATACTCCTTATCTTCCCCTTCATCTTCATCTTCATCTTCATCTTCATCTTCATCTTCATCTTCATCTTCATCTTCATCTCCATCTCCATCTCCATCTCCATCTCCATCTCCATCTCCATCTTCCCCTTCCCCCCCCTTCCCCTTCCCCTTTCCCTTCCCCTTTCCCTTTCCCTTTCCCTTTCCCTTTCCCTTTCCCTTTCTCTTTCTCTTTCTCTTTCTCTTTTCTCTTTCTCTTTCCCTTTCTCTTTCTCTTTCTCTTTCTCTTCCTCTTCCTCTTCCTTTTCTTCTTCCTCTTTCTCTTCCTCTTTCTCTTCCTTTTCCTCTTTCTCTTCTTCTTTCTCTTCCTCTTCCTCTCCCTCTTCCCCTCCCTCTTCCTATTTCTCTTTCCTCTTTCTCTTCCCCTTTCCCTTTCTCTTCTTCTTCCTCTTTCTTTTCCTCTTCTTCTTTCTCTTTCTCTTCCTTTTCCTCTTTCTCTTCTTCTTTTTTCTCTTCCTTTTCCTTTTTCTCTTCCTCTTCCTCTTTCTCTTTCTCTTTCTCTTTCCCTTCCTCTTCCTCTCCCTCTCCCTCTTCCTCTTCCTCTTCTTCTTCTTCTTCCTCTTTCTCTTCCTCTTTCTTTTCCTCTTCCTCTTTCTCTAACTTTTTCTCTTCTTCGTCCTATTTCTCTATTCGAAAAATCACGACATCAATGCTAAACTGACTTTAATTTTAAATTTTTTTACTTCTTTTCTCAAAATTTCAGGTAACTAGGCTTGAAAAAAAATCGAAATTGCGAAGTTAAGGTCGAAGTTTCGGGATTTAAGTCGAAATTTCGACCAAAAAGTTTAAATTTCGAAAAAAAAGTCGAAATTTTGAAGAAAAAGCGAATTTCAAGGTTACAGTCGAAATTTCGAAAAAAAAGCGAATTTCCACATTACAGTCGAAATTTCGAAAAAAAGAGCAAATCTCGAGTATAGTCGAAATTGCGAGATTAAACTCGAAATTTCGAGAAAAAAGTCAAAATTTCGAGTCTAAGTCGAAATTTTGAAATTAAAATCGGAATTTCGAGAAAAATGTCAAAATTTCGAAAAACAAGTCAAAATTTCGAAAAAAATACGAAATTTCCAGAAATTTCGACTTCAAATTCGAAAATTCGCATTTTCTTCTCGAAATTTATACTTTTTCCTGAAATTTCAACATTTTTCTCAACATTTCGACTTAAATCCCCAAACTTAGACTTTAATCTCACAATTTTGACTTTTTTCTCGAAATTTCGACTTTTATCTTAAAATTTCGACTTTTATCTTAAAATTTCGAGAATTAAAGTCGAAATCCGGAGATTAAAGTCGAAATTGAGAAAAAAATGTCAAAATTTCGAAAAAAATCAAAATTTCCAGAAAAAAGTAAAAATTTCGAGATTAAAGTAGAAACCCGGGGATTAAAGTCGAAATTTCAAGTTTAAAGTCGAAATTTGCAGATTAAAGTCGACAATTTCAGAAAAAAGTTAAAATTTCAAAAAAAAAGTCGAAATTTCGAGAAAAAAGTTAACATTTCGAGAAAAAAGTCAAAATTTCAAGATAAAAGTCGAATTTTCAAGTTTAAAGTCGAAATTTCGAGAAAAAAGTCAAAATTTCAAAAAAAAGTCGAAAATTCGAGAAAAAATCTAAATTGCAAGAAAAAAGTCAAAATTTCGAGAAGAAAGTCAAATTTCGAGATGAAAGTCGAAATTAGGAAATTAAAGTCGAAATATCGGATTTTTTTTAAATTGATGTCCTTATGCGCCTTCGTATTCAAATCTTAACTAATATATAAATGCGAAAGTGTGTTTGTCGGCTTTTCACGGCTCAATTACTGAAGCGATTTTAACTAAAACTTGTATAGGCGTACCTTGCAAGACGAGATCGTTAATAGTATACGTTTTATTCTGAAAAAGTGTTCTCGATTAACCCAAACTAATATTATATCAGGAAAATCTTTCTCGGTTTATTCTGTAAAATAAATGATCTGACAGCGATTACAGGGAAATTTAACGACGGGGCACAATCTTATCTTAACTTTGCAGATAGAATTCTCTTAATATAACGGTCTAACAGCGCCATCTACTGCTATAGGGCGCAACTTTTGTACCCAATATATTAGCTTGTAACTCGTTTTGACTTTATTTTTCTATAATATGGACTTTTACGTTTGGTAATCAAAAATTGATTGTTTTCTTTAAAGTTTATATTGACAGTCAATATTTTTACAAATTCGATTTTTTCTCTGCATCTAGGATTAAAGTCAAAATTTTATGAAATAATTTAGACATAAAATGCTGACTTCCAGCCCACATATTTCAGTTGGGGATGAATGTTGAAAAATACTGAAATTCTCAGTCTCCCTGTTGTACAGTATTTATGCTGAACACATAAAGCGACTAAAAATGTTTGCTGTAGAAAGCCCCATCCCCTAATGTAGACCCTTACCAGGAGGAATTTCCAAAAGCTCTTTTTTATTCCGTGGCCCCAAACCATGGTCGAAATTTTATGTTTCTGACTTTAGTTGTAAAGGTTTCGTTGATGAGTCAGTCAATCAATCAAACTTTTTTCTTATAATGGTATCGATAACCAATTGAAGAGAAGAGGGTTTGACTATCTTAGGAACGTCACGACGAAGAAATTTCAGACTGAATTCTCAGTATGTGCTTAGGTGGCCAAATATTCCATCGAAAGTGAATTGATATATTTTAATTAAGACAAATCCAATCGGAGAAATAGCATTGACAAACGTTAAACCAAGGTAGACTCCTAATAATTTACGCACCTAATAGGATATTTCAATTTAAATTATCGAATTCGAAATGCCTTGAATTAACCGATAGATCACGTGCGTACTATTAGCATATTGTCTTGATTTTTAGCCATGAAAGAGGTTGATTCTATTACAATAATTATTGTGAAATCCGTTTTCTTTTACAGGGATGCTATTTTATTTTTATAACGTGAATCATGACTTAACGGTGAGTTGAAAAAATCAATTGTTGATTGAAAGATGCTAAAATGCGATAGTAAACAACGTGCAACTGCAACTATACGGTTTTATATAAAAATTGCGATGAGGCAAGATAACTACTTATTAATTTTATACACTTTACGTTCGGAATATTAAAATTTATTGTACAAGTTACTGCATCTAGCTATTACATTATATAATTATTAGATGCAAAGTTCTATAGGTCATGGTCATAAAAACACCCAAGATGCTCTATATACCGACTACTGAATTTATGGTAATCGTAATACACATTACAACTGAAACTGTAATCTATCGTATTTCACAATAATGTCACTTTTTACTATCGCTGAGATCTGAGAATCCTAAATTTTATAACGCACTAGCATAAATGCATAAACAAATAACTTCTTAATAACGGGGTGATGTAACTCAGCTACATAGAAAAATATTGTTTTTCCAACCGGATAACATCCAAAACGAGACCTTCGTTTCAGTCGAATCATTTTCGGAACCATAATTTACATTGTTGTCGAAGTAGTTACGAGAAAGCGATGCAATTTAGGAAATTCAGATCGTAAACAATGTTATTATTTAGTAAAAGGTAAACGATAACTTATTAATTATAATGGCAAGTTTAAGATGTATTAAAAAACACAACAAAGGTTGCTCTAACGCGTTTCGAGAAAGAGACTGAATATGACAGCTTGGCTGTCGAAACGCGTTAGAGCAACCTTTGTTGTGTTTTTTGATCTTTCTTGGTTTCAGGGGTCAAGTTCTGTATTTCAATTTTTTAAGATAACCAAAGTTTAAGATGTGTTTTGTAGGGTGCAAAACACAGAAAAGTCATTTATAAGTAATTTGGTAAATATTTTGTTCGCACAAATTTAATCTGTTTGCCAAAATTTCAAGTTTTTTGTCAAAATTTCACCCTTTTTTGATAAATCTCAAGTTTTTCATCAAAATTTGTCTTCATCTCAAAAGGGTCTAGCCGTACTTCCATAGTGAAATTGCCCCCACCGGGAACCTATATCGTGATCTATCTCATAACGTACAGGATCACATTAGTAATTACTATATGGAATTTTCCCCCTCTTCTTCGGTTACTAAGGAGATAATTAAAAAAAAACCTTCCTCAGGCACCCTTTTTTCTAAGCGACATATTTATTAAACTATTAAAGGTAGCAAAGCAAAACAAACTGATGGTGATGGTGCACTGTAGGGTCTATTTTACAAATATTTTTGGGGGAGCTAGCCCCCCCTACAAATATTATTAAAATACAAATAAAAATTTTCAGTATTAATTTCGGTAGGGTCTCTTTAAGTGACTACTCTACAAAAAAGATTGTTACGGGCTTTATCGGTTGGATTTATTACACGTGATGGATAATACCCACTTTATTACTAAATTAATCTTGGATCACCACAATTAAACAATTAACTCGCTTATTATTGACTTCTACTAACTCACTAATTAACTACATCGACTCTAACTGACTCTCTCGAGGGAAAGCTGACCGCCTTATATAGTTTTGGCATCCAGGTTCTAGAACAATCCGGCAGATAAGGCTTATCGTTTGCCGAAATTTCGGGAACGCTTATCTGCCGTTTGCTTCGTTATCGCGGTCGCTTTCCCCTTATCAGATCATTCTAGAAACTTTTCTTATATACTAAATTCTACAATTCTATTCTAAATTCTATTCCATCTATTTACATTGCGTTACAATATTAAAAATGTGTCTATATGTCCTCTAACAGAGTACCAAGTTTCGTCAAAATCCAAGTGGTGCAACATGTCTGCTGCCTTGTATATTTGAAATAAATTTAATTGTTAGCCTACTTTAAAAACGTTTCCAGTTTGAATGAAATACTTTTTCAAATTGCTTGAGGAATGAAAGTTCATATTCATTTAAATACTAATATTTTTTATTTCCAAGTTACAGGGTGTGACATTATAGAGGAAAATAAAATTAATTCTATTTATATTTTGGAAACCATTTGACTTAGCTTCATGGAATTTGGTACACAGTATCAGTAGTTTAAAGGCTAACTTCTGCATTCATTTAGTTTTGTTTTTAACGCCAGGGGCGTACGTGAGGGTATTAACATTAAACTTTTATATGAGAAAATGGGTACGCCACTGTTTTTCAAGGTTTTGAAAAGATGAAAGTTTAAAAATGGTCACCACATACCAAAAAATGTATAACTGAACACAGGAGATGATTTTTACAAACTTATAACAATTCATACAGGGGGTGACTTAACAAAAACATAACACAATCCAATAAAGTTTGTGATTTTGTTTTGCGACAAAATGAGAAAATAGTTAGATTATTTTTGGCAAGGAACCATTTTTTGCAGTATATTTTATAGTTTTAAGTGCAATCCCCTTACTAGGATTCAAGTTGCACGTCAAACTTTTTTTTATTGTCTTTGCAATCATAAGTTACTTTTTGAATTTCATTAATTTTATTTGAAGATACATTAGGAAGTATACCCTGTAGCATGCACACTTCCATTATCATTTTTTTTAAACAAAGCAATTAGTTGTACATACGGAAAACAATTCTCTTAAAGTAGTCTATTATAAAAGAAATCATTTCACTTACGAGTAGTGTATTTAAATAGACAATCTGTTGAATTGTAGAAGTACTGTATTAAAATTATTTTATAAAAATAATGTATGTTTTCCAAAAGAGCTTGGTATGTTTAACTGACCGATAAATAAATAATGATGACAATAGATGGCAAAATTCTTCTGAAATTAGTAACAAAATTCCGATATAAAGAATACAGGAGCTGCGACTAATAAAATACGGAACTAAATGTAATATCATCTACCATTTACAGTAACATGTCATCAAACAGCTACCTGTCTCTACATCGTCATTTTGAATGAGATATTCAATAATTCATTTTTTATTAGCCCCAGATCGCGTCTCTCGGAATTTTGCTACTAATTTCAAAACAATTCTTATTGGAATGTTATTTGTCGAAAAGATGAGATATTTATTGGTTATTTGTACAAAATAATTTTATCACAGATACCCTTCCCGCAATCGAATAAACCATTTTAATTAGAGATAACATCAAAGTAAATTCACTTTCTTGTCACAATCCTAGAGATACTACATGGTCTATCATCAGAATCTTTTTTTATTCCAATATAGAACAAAGTAAATAAATAAACCAGAATAAAAGGTAAACATTTTACTGAATCTGAATGACAAGCACACTACTTTGTATCTTAAAAAAGTAATCAAATTAAAAATAGTTAGAGTATCAAATAGGTTTTCCAACGATCTGCAACATGGGCCCCTTTCCATTAAAATTTTTGAAAGAGATGCAGGCCCTGTTTAGGAAGTTGTCGTTAAAACGACTAAAATCGTCTTGATTCAAACTAGATCAACCTCTTTTCGCATTTCTTGGCTCTGTTCAATTTTTGTTGCTTCACCTCGTATATAAATTGCTATAAATTTGCAAAGGTATTTTTCTGCTTTCACTTATACATTTTTGGTACTACATAATAATTCTTAAACTTTCATCCTTTTAAGACTTTAACATATAGTGGCATGGCATTTTTCTCATATAATAATTTAATATTAATATTCTAACGTACACCCCTGGCATTTGAAAAAGAAAGTGAATAAATGCAGAAGTTTCCCTTTAATACACTGATACTCTATATGAAATGTTATCACGCTAAGTCAAAGAGTTTCAGAAATATAAATAAAAATAATTTTATTTTCTTCTATAATGAAACAGCCTGTAACCTGGAAATGAAAAAGATTAGAACTTGGGTTCATGTGAACTTTTATTCCTTAAGTAATCCACAAAATTATGTTATTCAATATGGAAACATATTCAAGGTAGGATAATAATAATTACATTTATTTTTTGATGGAACGGACTGGTCCTTGGTTATCTTCAAAAATTGAAACACAGAACTTGTCCCCTGAAACCAAGAAAAATTAAAAAACACAACAAAGGTTGCTCTAACGCGTTTCGACAGCCAAGCTGTCATCTTCAGAGAGAAACTAACATCTAATCTTAAAATTAACCCTTATATACTAAGAATATTCACTTGTGTCACAATTTCTTATCTATCAACCTTAACTATTTTTAACAGAGATGAATGGCCTAAAGGTCCAGCGCAACCATTCATAAGGTTGTTTCCAGCCTTATGGATGGCTAAGCTCTCACATGCATTTAACATATAATTCTTATTAACTGCTATTAACAATTTAATATTATTATCTATCCTATGATCTAATTCAAAAGCATGTCGAGCCACACTTGACTTCTCAGTTCTTCCGTACCTCAAATGAGCCAAATGTTCTTTGAGTCGGATTTTAAGAGATCGTCTAGTTTGTCCGACATACTTTTGAGGACAATCCCTACATGAAATTTGGTTAATACCAGACTTATCTGTTTGCTCTACTTTATCTTTTAAACTACCCAAAAGCGAATTTAAGCGAAAACCCTGATTTCGTAAAATTCCACCCAAACCCTGCGTGAGTGAGGGTTCAAATGGAAGTGAGACGAATTTAAAGTTTTTGTTTTCATCAGCTCGGAAAGTTGTAGTATTCACCAATTCACATTTAAATTTTTTCTTATTAATAATTTTATAAATAATATTTGGATCGAATCCATTAACTTCAGCTATATGTTTTATTGTCTTCAACTCCTTTCTGAATCTTTCCCTACTAAGAGGAAGACTCAGAAGGCGATGGGCAAGGAAGTTGAAGCTTGCCATTTTGTGCTGTATGCAATGGTTAGAATCGGAAGTTATATAGCGGAAGGTACTGGAATCTTTCCTATATACATCAAATTCTAATCTATTTTTATTCCTAATAACTAAAATGTCTAAAAATGGTAAAGCGGCTTCTTTCTCTAATTCTACAGTGAATTTAACTGTTGGAAAACGTGAATTTAAAACATCAATGAAATTATCTAAATTTTGATTTTTTGTGTCAAAAATAGCAAAAATATCATCTACATATCTAATCCATACCCTAGGAAACAAACTACATTCATTTTTAAGACGACTTTCAAAAACACCCATGAAGAGCTCAACCACGAAAGGTGACAAAGGATTTCCCATGGCTGCTCCCTCAAGTTGTTCATAAAATTCGTTATTAATTTGGAAATAATTTTGATCCATACATATTTTCGTTAATGAAATATATTCGTCAATAATTTTGCCTGAAAGGTTATTAGATTCCAACAGATCTCGAAGGTATAATAAAGTTTGAGGTATGGGTACACTGGGAAAGAGGGAAGAAACATCAAAAGAAACCAGCATTTCACCCTCCAACAACTCTTCATTCTGAATTTTCTGTACAAACTCTTGGGAATTTTTGACTGACAAACTGAGTTGCTGGAATTCTAATTTGCTGAATTCTTTTACTAGCCATTTTGATAAATTATAGGTCGGTGCTCCAATAGCTGACACAATTGGTCTCACCGCCTTTCCAGGTTTATGTATTTTTGGCAGACAATATAATTTAGGTACGGTGGGGTTAGATACATGAAGGGATCTTTTTAAAATTGGAGTAATAAGGTTGTTACTTTTGTCGAGCACTTTTTTCAGCCCGCTTAACATTTTACTCAAAGGGTTCTTCTGTAATTTTTGATATGGGCCATTACTAATGAGTGTGTCAACTCGTTCGTAATAGTCCTTTTTATCTAGAATCACAACCTTATTACCTTTATCTGCCTTTACATAAAAACAATCTTTCTCTCGTAGTCTTTTGACAATATATAAATTACATTTACTTCATATCAGCAAGCTTAGAGATTATATCTAGGCATATCAAATTTTTTTTTGACATGTTGCACCAACTGGATTTTAATTAAACTTGGTATACTGTTAGGTAACATATAAATACATTTTCTGTATTTTTTGTAAAGTAGTCACTCCAAAAGACATCATAGAAAGTAATAATGAAAATTGTTATCTGTACTTTATTAATATTGTTACGGGCTTTATCGGTTCGATTGATTACACGTGTGAATTACACCACTTTATTACCAAATTATCTCGGCACACTTCAACTGAACAGTAACTCACTACTTATTTACTAATTGCTAACCCACTAATTGCACTGGCTTCTAACTGACTGACTGGAGGGAAAGCTGACCGCCTTTTTATAGTTTTGGCCCCCGGCTTCCAGAATTTTCGGCAGATAAGGCTTATCGTTTGCCGAAATTTCTGGAATGCTTATCTGCCGTTTGTTTCGTTATCGCGGCCGCTTTCCCCTTATCAGAACCTTCTAGAAACTTTTTTTATTTACTAAATTATAAAATTCTATTCTAAATTCTATTACATCTATTTACATTGCGTTACACTATTTCTAGGGGGGCTTACCCCCCCTGAAAAAAATTATAAAATGTATCCTGCAGTATATTATCACAATCAGTTGGTTTTGCTTTGCTACCTTCAATAGTTTAACAGATAGGTTGCTTAGAAAAAAAGGTGCCTGAAGAAGGTTTTTTTTTAATTATCTCCATGGTAACCGAAGATGGAGGGGGGAATCCAACTATATTAATTTCTAATGACTTTCTGTAAGATAGATCACGATATAGGAGGTTCTCGCTGGGGGCAACTTCGCCATGAAAGTACGGCTAGATCTGTTACATTTCTTTAAAATGTACATTTTTCCTCGACATTTCGTCTTTTTTTCCTTAAAATTCGTTTTTTTCTCTTAAATTCGTTTTTTTCTCTTAAATTCGACTATTTTTTCCATAATTTCTTTTTAATTTCAAATTCCCTCGCAAAATTCGACTTTTTTTCTTAAAATGTGACTTTCTCTGGAGATTTTCGAATTTTTTTATTAATTTGAAAGTTTTTCTTCAATTTCGACTGTTTTCCCAAAATTTCGCCGTTTTTTTTAGAAAATATTGTCCTTAACATAGGTCTTTTTATAAAAATTTTTACCTTCTAGAATCAAAGTTTTCAGAAATTCTAACTGTTTTCTGTGAAAGTGATTACCCTAAAATCCGATGTTTATTAATTTTATTTAACATTTCTGTGACCCTGTTGTGAAATATTTCAATTTTTTTAAAGTGGGTTGTAAAAATGTTAGATAAAATTAATAAACATAATGTTTCCGATAAATAAGTCTACCATAAAGACTAAAATCCGATATTTAATAATTTTAGAAATTTGGAATTCGTGTTTTTCTGGAAGTTACGATATTCTTGTCAAAATTCGTCTTTTTTCGAAATTGCGATTTCCTGGAAATCCGTTTTTTTTTTCAATATTTCGATTATTTGTTTAAAATTTGTCTTTATCATAATCAACTATTCTCAAAATTTCTCAACATTCGACCTTCTGTGTAAAACTTCCATCTTTTTTCGCGAAATTCTTCGTTTTCCACGAAATTCACCTCTTAGAATTTCGATTAATTCTTTTGAAATGTAAAAAGTTTTCTCGAAATTTCAAATATTTCGCTCGAAATTTTGCCTTTTTCTGAAATTCCATTATTTTTCTCATTGGAATTTTTTCTGAAAATTTCGACCTTTTAGAATCTGAATTTCTAATTTTTTTTTAAATTTGGAAAACCGTTTAATAGTCAGTTTTTTAAGTTCGAATTTAAACTCAACTGAGGACTAAAGTTTAAACTTCGACAAAAATCCAAAATTTCAAAAAATAGTCAAACTTTTGAGGAAGAACTTTCCTAAGAAAGTTTTTAAGGTAAAACTATAGTGATTTTTTTTAAGAAGTTAAACTTTTGGAAAGTATTGGCAATTTGGATAAAAAAAATGGAAATTTCTATACATTTTTCTTTTTTTTAACAAAAACTGAGAAAATCTCTTATTTCGAGACAAGTGTATATAAACAATAAAAAAATCTAAAGAAACATAGTCAAAAAATAGAGAAAACTAGAGAAAAATCGAATTTTAAAAAATCTTACAGAAAAAACTCGAAATTGAGAGAAAAAATGAAAACTTTAATAAAATCTTTCTCTTTTTTTAAAAAAAAAATTAAAGAATAGTCGAAATTTCAAGAAATCTTCTAAATAAAAATTTGAGGTAAGGTCGAAATTTTGAAAAAAATTCCAAAATTTCTGTATTTATTGATCGAGATTTGGCGAAAAGCCGAAATTTTCAAAAAAAATCTAAACTTAAAACCTCGAAGTAATTTTTAGGAAAAATTAGAACTTTTGGGGGAAAATGACAAAATTTCTTCATGAAATAAAAAATCGAATTTTTAAGCAAAAAAAAACGAACCTTCTGCGACATTTTTTTAAAAACCAAACCAAAAATTATAATAAAATTTCACGAAAGATAACGCAATTTCCAGAAATTTCGAAATTTTTTTTCAAAAAAAACGTCCACATTTTAAGAAATACTCGAAATTTTAATAAATAGAGCAAATTTCTATATATTTTGAGAAAAACTTAGAATTGGGAAAAAAAAATTAGTGATGAATATAAAAAACAAAAAAAGTTGAACTTTGCAGCAAGAAAACGTACTTAAATTTCTTAAAAAATTAGTCAAAATTACGAAAAAAATTGAATTTTTACACATAAATTTAAACACTGATAAAACTTTCCGCAAAAACAAAATTTAAATAAAATATGAAAACCTGATATTTCATTAAATATGATATTTCTGCAATATTATTTTTAATAAAATGTCGAAATTTGAAAGAAAAGTTTTCGGGAAATATTGAAAAAAGATGAATTTTAAGAAAATTGTCGAAATTTTGATTTTTGTGCGTAAATTTATTTCTTTAAAGGAATTCAAAGTTTTTTCTTAAAATTTCTTTTACAAAATTTCCATTTTGTTCGCAAATTTTAGCAAAATGTCGATTTCAAAATCAACGTATTAAAAAAAAAGTAAAATTTTTTAAAAATTTGGTCTTTTTTTGAAAAACAAGAGTTTTTTGAAAATTTTGGTTTTTTTACAAAATATGGGACTGTTTTGAAAATTCTCTTTTTTTTTCATCTATTTTGAAACTTTTTATTCTTTTTATTTCAATTTTTCTCGAAATTTCGACAGCAACGTTTTCGAAATTCAGAAAATTTTCAAATTTTATGAAGAATTCGACTTAATTTGAAAATTCCGACTGTTTTGAAAATTTGGTCTTTTTTCTAGGAAATTGAAAATTCTCATCTTTTGTCCAAAAATTTTGATTTTTCTCGAAATGTTGACTATTTTGAAACTTTTTATTCTTTTCATTTCTTTTTTTCTCAAAATTTGGTAGCGCAATGTTTTCGGATTATTAAACATTTTCAAATTTTATGAAGTATTCGACTTAATTTGAAAATTCCGACTTTTTTGAAAATTTTTTGGAAAGTTGGAGTTTTTTTTTAAATTTAGATTTTTTTTTAAAAATATGGAACTTTTGTTGAACATTTTTATCTTTTTTAACAACTTTGACTTTTTTTATAACTTCTTTAAACATCTTTGACTTTTTTGAGAATTTCAATTTTTTTTTCATAATTTGGGACTTTTAAGAATCTTTTTTTTTGAAAATTTTTTTTGAATTTTGACTTTTTGGCCTTGTTAACCAAATCAACTTATTTTGAAAATTCGAATTATTTGTTTCAAAATTTACGACTTTTTCCAATTTTCTTTTCACAGTTTCTATAATACATATGTTGTTAAAATAGCTAAAATAATCTTACTTTACAGATGCAGTTGATGAATTTCGTCCATAATAAATGCCCAAAAAGTATAAATGCATTTACTATGAGTATAATTTTTTTAAGAAAGATATTTAGGTTTTTCTTCTGAATCAACCGTTCAACTGTGTTGCCGAAATGCTGAATAAAAGATCAAACCTTCGAAAGAAAACTGAAATTCCGAAATTAAGCTCAAATTTTGCAGAACTTTATTGCCAAATTTAAAAATTATTTTGATTTTAAACTTAATAATACTAAAAAATTATTTTGATTTTAAACTTAATAATAATAAATATTTCGAGAAAAGCAATTAACAAAATCGACAGTGTTTTAAAAAATGAAAAGGTAGAAATTTTATCCTTCGAGAAACTTCGAGAAAAAATCTATAAAACCTTTACAATTAAAATAATGAAATTTCTAATGTTCTCTGTTAAGAATTTCTGCTTGTTTTTCTTGGAACTGAAATCATTGGTACCTCGAAGATTTTTTATTAAAGTTCTTTTTTTTCCCAGTTGTCAAAATTTTCCCAAAATCTTGATTGTCATTTTATGGATTTTCTTCTCTTTAAAACTCAAGTTCAAATATTTAAAATTTCGACTTCGAAGACGAATATTTTTGAGTTTTTTAGTTTTAGAAATTGCAAGATTAAAAAATTTTATAGCAATAACCCCATTTTGAAGATTCGAAATTTCGAGAAAAATTCTTAATTTTTTTAATTTGAAAAATTAGAATTTTCAAGCTCAAGCTGGAATTGTGGTTTAAAATGTTTGTATTCGAGATGAAATCTATCTAATCTAGGGGTTACAATCGAAATTTGGAATCAGACGAAAAATTTCCAGAGAAAAATTAAATTTTTAAAAAAAAAATTCAATTCTTTTACATGTTTTTTGTAAAATTATAAATATTAAGTTTAAGATGGTAATTCTGAGAAAGAAATTCATTAAAACTCCAAATTTCCAAAGTTCAAATTTCAATTAAAAATTTTTAATTCATATACTGAATATTACTCGACTTTAGGTCAGATTTTTTTCGATTTTACGAAACTTTCGTCTTTGTTGCTAAAATTGATAACATAAAGTCAAAATTGTGTGGTTAAATAAGATTCGAAATTGTAAGATTGAGGAGAAAATTTGTACTAAAAAGTCAAAAAATCTGAAAAAGTCGAAATTTCCTGAAAATATTTAACATAGTTTTAAGAGATTTCTCAAAATTAGTTCCAGGTTACATTTTTCAAAACTTTACTTTCAGTTTCTGTACGATCATTATTGATTACCAATAATTATTGATTACAAAGTGTAAAATGACTTAATCCAAGTTTGGAAGAATTTTATGATGGGATCACTGGGAAACATTATTAAAACCCGAAGATATTTTTAACGACAAGCAAAAATTTGAAATTTTTTACAGATGGTTTTCTTGTAGTACTCGAACATTGCTGATGACATTAAAAGATTTCGTATCCAAGATCTGACAACTAGAAAATTGGAGCTTTAATTTCCTTTTTTTTTCCCTTTTCTCTACAACCATGTTTCTTCAAGTTAAAATCTCTTAAAATCACCTAAAATTATATCCTTTAATGTATGTGTGGTTAGTGTTTTTCTTTTGGTGGAACCCACTGGTCCTTGGTTATCTTCAAAAATGAAATACAAATCTTGTCCCCTGAAACCAAACAAAAATAAAAAATCCAACAACAGTTGCTCTGACGCCTTTCAATGGTCAAGCTATCAGCTTTAGAAGATGATAGCTTGGCTATCGAAACGCCTTAGAACAACCTTTGTTGGGTTTTTTAATCTTTCTTGGTTTCAGGGGACAAGCTATGTTAGAAAATTAATAAATTTAATGTTTTTATGAGGTTATAACAATAGTTTGTTTTATAATGTTTCTTGTAATTTATCATCCAGTCTTTGGGCTAGACTGCCAGCGGCCCTGAAATTCTTCACAGATATTTCGCCCAGTTTTCGAAGTTTCGATTTCAATCCATCGTTTTGTATAGTAAAGAAAAATAATACCGTTGAAAGTGAATGTATTCGACGCTCCTCCGAACAGGATCTTGGTCGATCTTTATAGTCATAAGAGACGAGCAATTAAACAATCCACGTATCTCACTCAGCAAGCGGAATCTTCTACAGAGGTCAAGGATATTAGCATATGATACCTCTCATCATCTGTTTTTATGCCATAATTAATAGAGCGCTCGTCGCGCGCGTGGCTAATTTTTATAATAATATTCAAGCCTTTGATACATTCCTGATTTATGCTTTACTGAGCACAAACAATTATCGTAAACTGCCTACTAAAATTTTTCATAATTCACAATTAGTGCACTATTTTGTGACTGTAAGGTCCTTAAAAATCGAAAAAAATAACTTGATCAAATTAATTACAACAAAATGTTCTAATTTTGGTGGACTGGTCCTTGGTTATCTTCAAAAATTGAAATTCAAATCTTGTCCTCTGAAACATCATATCTCTGAAGATGATAGCTTGGCTATCGAAACGCGTTAGAGCAACCTCTGTTGTGTTTTTACATCTTTCTTGGTTTCAGGGGACAAAATTTGTATATCAAAATGTTCTAAAATAGCTCGCATGCGTCCTTACAAATACTTGAATGCGAAAGTGTGTTTGTTTGTTTGTATGTTTTGCACGGCTCAATTACTAAAGTGATTTTGATGAAAATTGCTATAGACGTTCCTCGCGATGCAGAATAGTTAGTAAACTACTTTTTATCCCAAACTTTATCAAGGGAGCTTAGTTTTTAGACGAAGTAAACAATCATAAAGGTAAGCGTGTCAATTCCGTGGACGATATTTTGACAGCGGCCTCTCGTCCCACGCCCTCGAACTATTACCATAAAAGTAGGTATCTGTAGTAGCGATTTCGGTAATATTACGTTGCCGCCTCCCAATTTGAACTGAGAGTCAATTTCAAATTTAATTTAAACATAAAATTGTTTTAAAACGCCCATTTGATTGCATTGCAGTTAGTAAGTTGGCTGACGTGCTGATAAGTCGCGAGTGACAGCTGGTTTTTCATTACTCCAGCTCCAGGAAAAATATTTCATAAAATAATCATTTTATTGGACCGAGTTGCCCTCGATACATCAACTAATCGCAGCAGGGGGGAAATTTCCCAATCATTCGTGCATCGTATGTGCAATATTACCACCACACGTGATTCCGACTCTAACAAAGTCATTTTTCATCGAAGGTAGAGTAACGCAAGACAAATATCATGCACATGAAGTGGTAATTTGTGAGAAAATCAACTTCGAGTAATAATTCTTCTCAACCTTGATATCTAAATGCAATTATTTTGCAAGGAGAGCATCATCTCTGCTTATAGGGAATTGAAGACGGTAATTTAATCGTAATTCTCAATTAAAATGAGCTTCAACCTTATTCAATTCGAACGACGACGTCCATTCGAACGACGACATCCATTCCAACGACGAAGCTGCATCTTGAATATTTTACTAGAAATTATCAAATTTGCGCAAGGAGATTATCAATTTGCGCAAATGTGACTTATTCCCCGAACGCACACTTAAATAATGAATTGGTGCTTTAACCTTCCACGCCGATAAACTAAAATGTTAGTTGGTGAGATTCACACGACCGTTCAGAAAGAAAATAATTTGTGGTTAGTCGTTATTTATAGCGAATGATTTTGAATGAAATCTTGACTTAATTATATGTCTTTACAATTAAATTAACATACCGACAAGGTCCTTGACTGATTTAGAAAATAATGCCACTAAAACAATAAAAGATTTTACAAGGCAGATAAGAAAAAACACGTTAACTTGACCGTGTTTTTAGAACTTGAATAAACACCATCTTAGATTATCTAATGGTATGTTTTTAAATGGTAAGTTTCGAAGCATTTCAAGCAGAAAAACTAATTAAGAGGAAACAACGATATATTGTTATCGCTTATTAGGCGAGAGCAAGGTCTTCGCTTTCTTTTCGATACTCGATTCGACTTCGAAACTTCTCAAGGGAGATCACATCGGGGCTGTCAGCTGACCAGTTTTGAAATTCGACGAGTTTTAAGATAGTACTGTCGGTTTTGAATCGCCGTTCAGAATTTCATGAAACTGAACATATACATTATAGTTAGATAATGACCCAGTTAAATTTTTGAAGAGCTACACAGAACCAGTAAAAAGTTGTTGATATTTGATTATACTCTTAACATTCAGTCCTATGAGAAATCGAAGATTTTATCATATTTTACAAAAAACGTGCCGTTCGGATTTTAGTTAAAAGGGAGAAAACGATGGAAAATGAAATATAAAATGTAATACTTCGAAGTACAGCTTTAGAGCATGTGATTAGGGATGCAACGATATATCGGTTGACTGATATTATCGATAATATCGAAGCAAACATATCGATATTTATATCGGTATTATAACATAATCGATATGATATCAATATTGCCCGCTAGTCGATACCAATAGTTCAATCGTCGCCAATGCTGGACAAAAATATGGAGATTGAGGACCTTTTGTTTTAGGTCATAAAAAATGTGTCCGAAATACGTAGAAATTTCTAGGAGTGGAGCCTGTTTACAGTTTAGTAAAAAGCGAGAAAACGATGGAACAGAACATATAAAACATTCTAGACACTTAAGAATATAACTTCAAAGCGTGTGGTAGAGGTAATTAGCAAATAAATATCAAAAATTCATTTTTAACCCTACTTTTCCTGTAGTTTATTAAATGTGGCAACGTCGCTTTTATACCAACAACCATAGAATGATTGTTTATTTTTGTTTTAAGGTAGGGATGATCGATATTAGAAAAACATCGATATTAACATCAATATTAACATCGGTTCAAAAGTATCGATGCACGACGAATGTCGAAAGAAAAATATCGATGTCCGAAAACTTCGATGTTTTAGGTAAAAAAAAAACAATCCATTTCATTATAAGGTATACATACAGTAAGCGACGTAAGCAAATTCATGGTTGATTGTTGGGTTACATTACTGCAAAAGTTGAGTTTACTGGACAGATATAGAGTACAAAATAGCAGTGTTGCCAACCCGAAAATATCTATTTCTGTCACGCCGAACAAAAAATCCTGCTATTTGTGCGCAAAACCTGCTGCTCACTCTTGAATCTTTTATAAACAAAGTTGTTACACATATGGTACGCACGCGGATCTTCTCCCTTACGACATAACAATAGTTGTTTGATTAGCAACGGAAAGAAGTTCATTGTCAATCAAGTAAGACATTTGTTTGTCTGGATTTGCAGAATAAAACTAACTGCTTAACAAAAATAAAATATATGTTGTGAAATGACAAATCAATATTAGAAGTATTTACCTTCTTTAGGTTGGCATTGCATTGTTCTATGTTTGCTAAAAATGTCAAATGTCAATAATAATTTTTAATAAAACAGTCAGTTATGCAGTAAGAAGTTTCTCTATGCAATATATTAAAAGAATCCAGCATCCTGCCTAAAAGCTATTCCACTAATCAAAATTAGGTCATTGTACAGTTTCGGGTCTTCTGGTTTTCCCAACTTTTCTTGGTAAAATTACTTTCCTAACGTCTTTAGCTTTCCATTTCTCCATAAATTAACAACAATATACAATTTATAGCTAAAGAGAAAAGAACTGCACTACGTTATTTGGGTTTATGTTGATTGTACAGGTACTGAAATATTAAAATTAGATATACATGCATATTATGTCCGAATTAGAGATTTTAGCAAAATCCCGTTACAATCTTTCTAATTTAAAAAACCTTCCGGCTACATGCTACTAGCATCAAAATTCTGCTACCGTAGCAGAATTCTGCTACGGTTGGCAACACTGCAATATAGGGTAGATTTACTATACCCATTATTTCGTTATCGAAGTTTCGTTACAAAAAAAATTAACTTCCACTAACACTCGCTCCTACGTTATTCTTAGATAACAAAAAAAGTTGACAATGGCTTGAAATTTGCAGTTTTTTTTTTGTTGATTTTAATTTGGTTACATCGATTAGTGACGTCTAGTCTAAATTGGATGAAGGTGAAATAATACTTGTGGCATCTTGTTGTTACGCGACGCAAATAATGCACACTAACGTAGTAGAAATTAATTTATTCTAACTTACTACATTATAATTAACTAGAACTATTAACAAATAAAATGTCTGATCGTGAATTTCAGTTCGACACGTGAAACTTGCTCGAGTCGTAATCATAGAGAGAGTCTTGGTCGTTCAAAGTGTCAACCGTCACACTTGTCAGCTGTCACTTCACAGCTCTTGCAGTGTTGCCGCTCCTCCTGCGCTGGAGCTAACGGATCTGTGGCGGATGGTTCTATGAGTTCTGCCTATTCGCCACATACTAATAGCATATATGTAATACTTCTATATGGCCAGCTCCCTATTCTCTTTACGAATTTGTTACAACCAAATTCGATAAAGATGGAACATGAATAAATGGCGAGTATTGCGCATGAATTGAACAAAATGAACCAATTGCTACGCGCGGGTTAAACGAGTGTTTATGTTTGGCCTTGCACAGCTGACTTTGGCCATGCACAGATGATTTATAGCACCTGCGCATTGCGACTCATTAATTCCTGTGAAGGTCAGCGAGAAAGAGAAGTCTTTCCCATAAGAAACGAGAAACTGGCCATATAGAAGTATTACATATATGACTAATAGCAACATTAATCAGCAACTTTTGTTACACCTAATCACGCTAGATGGCCAAGCCCTAGACTTAGAGTGTATCGATATCGATATTTCGATTTTATTCTCATAACATCGATGTGTCAATATTATCGAAAACTTAACATCGATAATAAAACATCGATGTTTTTCCACTAAACATCGATGTTCATTCACCATCGATGAATATCGATCATCCCTATTTTAAGGTTATACGTCAAACTTTGCAGAACTGCCCGTTAATTAATTTGCTAATTCAAACTACTGGAGCCTGTTCTAGGACGTCTTTATTACGTAACTCTCTTACCTTTGTAACAAAATATGTCTTTATTGTTATTAGAAAGAGAGGGAGCGAGCGAGAAAGAGAGTGAGGGAGAGAGCGAGGGAGAGAGAGAAAGAGAAATATAAAAAATTCAATTTTTAGCACAAAAATTTAAGGAGAAACGGGAAGAAATTCGCGAAAACACTATAATATTTGAGATCAACATTTTTTGAAATAAAAATAAAATATTTTACAAAAAAACAAAATTCCGACTTTTAAATTCAAAATATGAAAAATTCTCTCTTTCGAGGATGAAGTCGAAATCTTGGAATAATGTCAGACTAAAAATAACCATTTTACTCATTTTAGAGTAAACATGTAACCCATTGGAAGTTTAAATTGGAAATTTTCTAATATTACGTCATGATTTAAACTTTACTTGTAAAATTTCAACCTCAAATTCGCTTTCCAGGTTTCACTTGGGATAATTATAAACAATAACTATTTTCAAGGGTTATTAAATGCAAGTGTAACATGGGTTGCCTAATATTTGAACATTAATCTTAATGCTGATGACATACAATGCCTCTAGAGGTCGCCAGAAATATTAGATTCACTAATAAGTTTTTAATTCATTCTTAATTGTTATTTAATACGTGCCCTATTTACGGAGAAAGAGTTTGTTTGATACAACCTCAATGTGTTTTCTTGCCATCTTTGTAAATAAAGGTTTAGAATTATATATTTAATATAAATTTTAACCGTTTTACTCATAGAACTTTAAACATATTAATCATCTGTCAAATTTTAACAATCAGCTGAGATCTGTCAATGAGTCATGTCAATGTCAAATTAAAATGGCATGTAATCGCAACGCGAAAAAACAATAACAAAGTAACACACCATTATGTATGAATATTATCCAAAAATAAATTATTTGAAAGACTCCTAAGCGGATAGATGTGTATTGCAACAAGGGAAATAATGGACTGTATGTTCGAAGCTTACCTAGAGGCCAAATTGGAGCCGGACGACATTCCAGTAACGTCGGACCCCGTCTGGATATTCGGCAAGAAATACGACGCCATAGAAGGTATTTTTCTACATTAACCCCCGCGCCACACTCTAACGCGTACAACTTGCAGATATAACGCAAATACGACAGGACATATACTCAAAAATATGGCTCACATACAGGAGGAATTTTGTGCCAATTGGGGGCGACGAAGGATTGACGACGGATAGAGGGTGGGGTTGTATGTTGAGATGCGGGCAGATGGTGCTAGCTCAAGCCTTGGTGGCGTTGCATCTCGGACGGAATTGGTTCTGGGAGCCGACAACTAAGGATTCGACGTATTTAAAAATTTTGAAGAAGTTCGAGGACACTAGACAAGCCCCGTTCTCCATACATCAGATCGCCATGATGGGGGCGTCGGAGGGAAAGGAAGTCGGCCAGTGGTTCGGCCCAAACACCGTCGCACAAGTATTAAAGTAGGTAATTGGTGTAAGATGTTGGGTCTTGCGTAAGCTAAGTTCGCATTTTGGGCAATTTGTACAATTTCCGGCTTTAACCTTACAAGTTCTTTGTTTTTTGTTTTCAAAGTGTCTAGCTTTTTCTTAAATTCTAATTTTAAACTTGAAATTTTAACATTTTCTGGGCTTTTTAAACTTTTTTAAAAATTTCTACTAATTTTGAATTCTGCGAGGTATATTTGAAATTTCGACTCTAATTTCAAAATTTAGGCTTTTTTTCGAATTTTGGAGTAAACTGCCTGAAGTTAAATTTTACGACAAAATCCAAATTTTAAAGTAAGTCTCGAAAATTCAACTTTAAAATAAAAAGTCCCCAAAAAAGCACATAACTACAAAAATAACTAAATAGAAATTTTGGATAGAGACTTTGAAAGTAGAATAATTTTAAAAAAAGCTTTGAGAATGTGAAAATTCTCTAAATTACAAGTTTAGAATGAAATTTTTCAAATGAAAATAGAAATTCGAATTTTAAATTGATGTCATTTTCTTTATTTATTATTATTAATTGTTCAATATTACAACTTTCTTATTGAAATAGTATGGACTTTTCCAAGAAAAAATTATAAATTTTTAGCAAAAGGTATAAATTTCCAGAAAACGGTATAACTTTCAAATGAAATTTACCCAGAAATTTCGCGTTCAAAGTTAAAATTTAGAGTTTAAAGTCAAAATTTGGAGTTTTAAAGTAAAAATTTGGAGTTTAAAGTCAAAATTTGGAATTTAAAGTAGACATTTGTTTAAAATCGTAATTTTCAAAAAGTAGTTCGAAAAAACGTTTTCTTGAAATCTTTGAAATATTGAATAAATTTTGGAATGATACAAGTTTTCTCGAAATTGCCCATTTTACAATGGAACATTTATAACTGAATTTGTAATTATTTCGAGACTCGAATCGAAAATATGAAAAAATCTTCGACATTCGGAAATGAAGTAATTCTGCAATTTTTCGAAATTCGGGGAAAAGTTTCAAAATTTCAGTTAAAGAAACAACATTTTCGTTGCATTAGGTCGAAATATGGTTATTAAATAAGAAAAGTTTCCTAAATTTGTGAAATTGAGTCAAATTTTTAAAAAATTCGAACCTTTTGCAAAAAAATTGTCTTTATGACCAAAATTTTGACTGGTCCTTGGTTATCTTCAGAAATTGATATTCAAATTTTATCCCCTGAAACCAAGAAGGAGTATCTCTCTGAGCTGATAGCATATCGAAACGCGTTAGAGTCACATTTGTGGTGTTTTTTTAATCTTTCTTGGTTTCAGGTCACAAGATTTGTATATCAGTTGACAAAATTTCTAATGTTAATTCCAGAAAAAAATTACAGAATTCTTTTTTCGAAACTTCGGGTTTAAAAATAAAATATTGAGGAAAAGTCCCTAATTTTCTTGGCTTCAAGTGTAAATGGGAAGTCTGAGTTTAAACTCGAAGTTTTGAAGGGGCTGGGGCTAAATCAACGAAATTATGCTTACATAATGGTCCCAATGCATCAAATACTTCTTAATGATATTTTTGAATATGATCCATTTCCTAGTGATTGGTAAATTGATTAAAATTTCGGAAAAAATTAGCCTCGACACTCATAAAATGGCTTTAAAATTTTTAACCACTTTTTTTTTGTTTCATGAAGAAAATTGGTAAAGTATGATGAATGGAGCTCAATAGCAATTCATGTCGCCCTCGATAATACAGTTATTATAAGCGAAATAAGTAAGTATAATCCAATCGAAGGAACGTTACTACAATCTTCCATTCTATTTTAGAAGAACTTTGTTTACCATCTGTATCAGATGCTGATAAGAGTACAAATATTATTAAATCAAAATGGAAACCTTTGTTATTAATAGTGCCTTTGAGATTAGGTCTTAACGAAATAAATCCAGTTTATATCAGTGGGTTGCAGGTTAGATGAATTTCGAATATGTTCACATTCAACTGATATATCAATTTTTAGAAATGTTTCCAATTTAAGTACAGTTTAGGCGTAATCGGTGGAAAACCCAACCTAGCTCTATATTTCATTGGTTGTGTTGGTAACGAAGTTATCTACCTAGACCCACACACCACTCAAAAAGCTGGTTCCTGTCGACAACAAGGAAACCGAAGAACAAGTAGAACTAGACCTATCATATCACTGCAAATACGCCTCTAGAATCAATATACTCACTATGGACCCTTCAGTCGCTGTGGTTTGTTTTCCCAACTTTTGTCACATCCGCATTTGGTTAATTGATACTTTTTAGTGTTTCTTTTGTCAAACAGAGGCCGAATTCAACGACCTGTGTCAGTTAATCAAAATCGAGTTGATCGAACCAGAGAAGCAACCTCTGTTTGAAATTTGCATCGAACGGCCGAAAGCTTGGTCTCCGGTGCTGGAAGACGCCGAGGAAGCTGTGGCCTCGTTTGAAGGTCTGTAACTGGTAGTGGTGGTAGATTGACCAGATCTTAATTTTCAAAGGGAACATTTCACAACAAAGTTCATTGAAAGTGGAATTTGGTCATTTGTGCGAAAGCTGATGACTTGAAAAAACGCATCCTTTGGACATAGTTTTATATTATTCTTCATCGTCTTCTGTGTGTGGCCAGTTTGAAAGAGGCAGCATCGAAGGGACGTTCTTCGGTTTCTCAACAAGGTTGGGTGGCTGAATGAATGACCAAGAACACCTCAATCACGGGAATAGCACAATGGGACCGGAAAGGGTGGCTCAAGTGCTGGCCTAAACTTTAGGCAACCCACAACGAATCCAGAATCCAATAGATTTTTATATTATTCCTCATCGTAGAGTTTTATTGGTCAGAACATTACGTTTATTAATTTGATTTAACATTTCTGCGACGTAGTTTGAAAATATTTAAATTTTTAGTAATAAAAGTTGACAATATTCTGAAGCATTTTTTGAAAATTTAGATTTCGTGGAGCCATATTCAAAAAATGTTTCCGAATATTGTCAACTTTCATTACTAAAAATTTAAATAGTTCCAAACTGGGTCGCAGAAATGTTAAATAAAATTAATAAACATAAACGTTTTTGTTTAAATGAAAGAAAAATTTTGATATTTTTTTTTCACTTCAAAATCCTTATCGTATTAAATTACACAAATTTTTAATTGTAAATATCTGGTCGTGCGCCAAAAAATTGTTTTTCCAAAAGTAAACTATGTCATTTATTTAAATAATTTAAATATTTAGACAAACCGGGCTCAGTAAGCTAAAACTAAAAATTTTGTCTCATTTGGACATTTTTTTTAAATCTAAGAATACATAAGCATAAGAGAATTGTTCTCTTCAATAAAGTCTGGTCTTTCTAAGCAGCAACCAAATTAAAAATTTCTCGATTTAATACTATTTAAATTATAGGTTTCGCACAAATTGAGGCAAGCATGGATTCTGACCACGAATTTGAAATTCTTTAGTATTTTCGAATTTTAAATAGTCACATTTGAGTTACGCAATATGTGTATATTTTATTTATGTTTAGTTGCTTTGGAAATGTATTTAAGTTTTAACGATTTTATCATACCAAAGTGCTCTGTATAAATGTATATACGTCGCGCGATTTTAGCATTTCATTTCATGGTAATATTGGCATTACCTGTAATTTTTTACATTTTTGTTATATTTTTCACAAATATAATAAAACAATTTATTCGTAAAATTTATTTGTATTACAATCATCCATAACAAACCAATAAGGGAACAAACTAGTAGTATATAAACATCTTTGGCACTATTTAACCTACCAGAAGGGATTGTAACACAACCATCGAGTTAAAAAGGAAACTGAAATGATCCATGTAGAGGGAGTATTCGCATCTCTTTTCCAAACATCTCGAATTTGAAAGTCGCACTTGAAATTTTGACCGTTTTCTCAAAATTGGTAAATTAAGTGGAAATTACACTTTTATTCTCATTTTTATGATGAATTGTTCTTGGTAAATTTAAATTTTCTTTTGAAATATTCAGTTTCGAATTTAACCTGAAATAAACATTTTTCCTACAATTAATTTAATAAATTTCGATTTTTTTTCTTCGTATTTTGACATTTCTCATACTTTTTTCAAAACCTAACAAAATTGAAGTCTCAGATGTTTTGAATTTCTGCTAGATTCTTACTTTTTCCTTGACATTTCGCTTTTTCTCGTAATTTTTATCTTTTTCTCTTTTTTTTCTCATAATTTATATAATTTTATTCCTCGAAATTCATCTTTTCTCAACATTTGGGTTTTATAAAAATCTTTTTATTTATTTATTTTTTTTTTTCATAAACGTCTATCTTCAAAATTTTGAACTTCTATGCAAAATTTTGGTCCTTGGTTATCTTTAATATTTGAAATACAAATGTTGTGCCCGAAAACCAAAAAAAATTAAAAAAAACACAAAGGTTGCTCTAACGCGTTTCGACAGCAACCTTTGTTGTGTTTTTTAATCTTTCTTGGTTTCAGGGGACAAGTTCTGTATTTCAAATTTTTTGAGAATGGAAAAACTCTTCGAAAAATCAGTTTGCTTCAATTTCAATAACAAAACCTTTTAAAAGATTAATTACAATTTTTATTTCAATTGTAATGCATTCAAAAAGTCGTCGTGTTTCGATTTAAATTTAGAATATCAAAAAAGGTTCAAATTTTTAGAAAATTGCAGAAATTTCTATTTTAGAGTTAATATGTAGCGAAAAAATTAAATATTTGCAGATCAAACCCATATATTTATTCCAGTTTTTTTCAAGGAGCCTGGTCTATCCTATTTTTAACATTTTTTCTCTAAATTTGGATTTTTATCCAAAATTAAAATTCTAATTTATAAGGGAACAGAACTCCATTCAAAATTTATGTTAAAAGATTGAAAGAGTCATTTTAATCGCAAAATGGAACTTAAGTAAAAATATATTTTTTTTTCTGAGATTTTCCTTGAAATTTCAATATTTAAACAAATTATAAATTTTAGGAAAATATGAATTTATTTTTCCAGAAATTGTCAAAAAAGTCCAAATTGTCAAAAAGACGGAATTTCTAAAAAAATCAAAATTCTAAAAAAAGTCAAAAAATTCAAAATTTTAAAAAAGTTACAATTTTGAAAAACGTCGAAAATTTCAACTCACAATTTCAAGTATTTGAAAAGGCCCGAGTTTTTTAAATAAGAATCAATTTAAAAAAAAATTACAAAACTCGAAATTTTATGAAAAAATCAAAATTTTGAAAAATTTGCATTTTTTGAAAAAGGGTCAAGTTTTTAAAAGGATCAAAATTTTTAAGCCAACCTATTTCAAAAAAAGGCGAAATTTCTACAAGAACTTAAAATCTCGACAAAATTGACATTTTTAAAAAAAAGTCAAAATTTTGCAAATAGTTGAAAAAAAGCAAAATTTCAAAATAGTCGAAATGTTCATTGGGGTAAAATTTCAAGAAAAACTAAAAAATTTTTTTAAGTCGAAAATTTAAAAAAAAACAAAAATTCGAGTCAAACAAAAGTCGACATTATGAAAAAAGTACCAAATTTTTGGAAAAAAGGAAGTTTTGAAACAAGTTTATATTTTGAAATGTCTAATTTCTCAAAAGAGTCCAAATTTTCAATAATAAATCGAAATTTAAAAAAGTCGAATTTCAAAAAATATCAAATTTTCAATAAAAGTTGAATGTTTCAAAAAAAGGTATATTTAAAAGTTTAATCGATATTTTGAGAGAACATAGAAATTTTAAGAGAAAATCAAAAGTTTGGAAAAAAGGCTAGAAATGAAATCAATATTTACAAAAATAATTTAAAATTCCAAAGTTTCAAAATAGCTGAACCTTTTTAAAAAAAGATGAAACGTGAAACTATCGCGAAAAAAACCAGATTTTAGAAAAAAACTACTTTTAAAAAGTTGAAATACAGAACTTGTCCCCTGAAATCAAGAAAGATTAAAAAACACAACAAAGCAACCTTTGTTGTGTTTTTTAATCTTTCTTGATTTCAGGGGACAAGTTCTGTATTTCAATTTTTGAAGATAACGAAAGACCAATCCGTTCCACCAAAAAAACTACTTTTGAAAAATACCGAAATTTTCAACATGAGTAAAAATTTCGAGCAAAAGTGTGCATATATAAAAAGTCAAGATTTTTTAAGAAACTGAAATTTTCGCAAACATTTTTTGACAGAATTTTTGAATTTTGGTAGAACGGACTGGTCCTTGGTTATCTTCAAACATTGAATTACAGAACTTGTGCCTTGAAACCAAGAAAGATTAAAAAACGCAACAAAGGTTGCTCTAACACGTTTTGACAGCTAAGCTATCATCTTCAGAGAGATACTCTCTCTGAAGCCCGACAGCCAAGCTATCATCTTTAGAGAGATACTCTCTCTGAAGATGATTAGCTTGGCTGTCAAAAAGCGTTAGAGCAACCTTTGTTGTGATTTTTAATCTTTCTTGGTTTCAGTGGACAAGTTCTGTATGTCAAGAATTTTTGAAGAAAGCCCAAGTTTTGTATAGTTTCAATTCATTGGTCTTAGCTATCAATAAAGTCGAAATGTTTAGTAAAAAGTTTAAAAAAATATAAAAGTATTTCTGTAATTTTTTCAGAAAAAGTTGATATTTTGAAAAATTTTGAAATTTTCAAACAAAAGTACAAACTTACAACAAATATGAATTAAAAAAAACTTGAATAAAAAAGTCGAATTTGGAGAAAAAGTCGAAAACTGTTAAAAAGGTTTATATTTAAAAAAAATACAAATCTATCAGAATTTCGAGCAAAATAAATTTTGAAAAAAGCTATGATTTTACAAAAAGTCGGAATTTGGTAAAAAAAAGTCAAAATTTTCACAAAATGTGAAAAAATGGTTTTGTATTTTTTTGAGAAAGAGTCAACGTTTTCAAAAATGCCTTAAAAAGAAATTCAGCGGAAGACGAATTTTTAAGAAAAGTTGACATTTACAAATTGGTCTTTTTCTCAAAATTTAATTTTTTTCCTTTAGAACATTCGCCCATCTGTCTGGCTATCGAAACGCGTTGTTTTTAATCTCTTTTGGTTTCAGGGGACACGATTTGTATTTCAACTTCTATGCAAAATTTCAATTCTTAGAATTCGTCCTTTTCTTAAAATTTGATTTTTGCTTTAGAAAATTCGTCTTTTTTGTTTTGATTTTGTTCACAAAATTTGGCTTTTTTCTTAAAATTTTAAACGTCAAGGTTTTTCCCGAAATTTCGTTATTTTTCTTAACATTAGATTCTTTTCGAAATTCGTCTTCTTCTCAAAATTTAATTTTTTTTCATTTAGAAAATTCGTCTGGCTATCTCTGGCTATCGAAACGCGCTGTTTTTTAATCTTTTTTGGTTTCAGGGGACACGATTTGTATTTCAACTTCTATGAAAAATTTCAATTCTTAGAATTCGTCCTTTTCTCAAAATTTGACTTTTTGCTTTAGAAAATTCGTCTTTTTTTATTTCGCTTTCGTTCGCAAAATTTGGCTTTTTTCTTAAAATTTTCAACGTCAAGGTTTTTTCCCGAAATTTCGTTATTTTTCTTAACATTAGATTCTTTTCCGAAATTCGTCTTTTTCTCAAAATTTAATTTTTTTCTTTAGAAAATTCGTCTATCTCTCTGGCTATCGAAATGGATTGTTTTTTAATCTTTTTTGGTTTCAGGGGACACGATTTGTATTTCAACTTCTTTGCAAAATTTCAATTCTTAAAATTCGTCCTTTTCTCAAAATTTGACTTTTTGCTTTAGAAAATTCGTCTTTTTTTATTTCGTTTTTGTTCAGAAAATTTGGCTTTTTTCTTAAAATGTTCAACGTCAAGGTTTTTCCCGAAATTTTGTTATTTTTCTTAACATTCGATTCTTTTCGAAATTCGTCTTTTTCTCAAAATTTAATTTTTTTTTTCTTTAGAAAATTCGTCTATCTCTCTGGCTATCGAAACGCGTTGTTTTTTAATCTTTTTTGGTTTCAGGGGACACGATTTGTATTTTCAACTTCTATGAAAAATTTCAATTCTTAGAATTCGTCCTTTTCTCAAAATTCGACTTTTTGCTTTAGAAAATTCGTCTTTTTTTATTTCGTTTTTGTTCACAAAATTTGGCGTTCTTCTTAAAATTTTCAACGTCAAGGTTTTTCCCGAAATTTCGTTATTTTTCTTATTAGATTCTTTTCGAAATTTTCCACCTTCTAGAATCAGAACTTTCAGATATTTCGACTGTTTGCTTAAAATTTAACTTTTTCTCGAAAATTTTCACATTTTACCTCAAAATTCCGCATTTAATATTTCTACAAATGACGACATTTTCCTCAAATTTGGTCTTTTATTTCGAAATTTCGATTCTTTTTTCGAAATTTCTATTTTTTTCGAAATTCTATTTTTTCGAAATTTCTATTTTTTTCGAAATTCTATTTTTTCAAAATCTATTTTTTTCGAAGTTCTATTTTTGTTCGAAATTCTATTTTTTTCGAAATTCTATTTTTTTTGAATTCTACTTTTTTTTTGCTAATTTAGATTTTTTCCTTGAAATTCTATTTTTTTCGAAATTTTTATTTTTTATTTATTTATTTTTGCAAATTTTGATTTTTTCCTTGAAATTCGTTTTCTCGAAATGTCGACATTGTTCTCAAAATCGTTTTTTCGAAATTTCAACTTTTATGTCAGTACATTTAAGGTCATAGAAATCTCATCTTTTTTTTTGTCGAAGGTAGCCTTTTTGTTGAAATTTCGTTTTTTTTTTTGTTCAAAATTCGTCTTTTTCATAAACAGCTACTCTCAAAATTTCACAATTTTTTTTCAAAATTTAACTTCCTGAGGGAAATTTCTAGTTTTCTCGAAATTTTGTCTTTTTCTTCGAAATACGTCCTTTTACGTATCTTCGGCTATTTTTTTAAAATTCGTGTTTTTTTCTCAAATTTCCGATTCCAAAATTCGATTTTTTCCTAAAATTTACTCTGAAAAATTTTGATTGTCAACTGTTCGAAATTTCGATCGTCAACCGTTCGAAATTTCGACCGTTTTTTTCGAAATTCCGTTATTTTAGGGTTTACAAGTCTACAAATTTTAACTGAATTCCTAAAGTTTCTGGAAATTTAGATGTTTTCCTCGAAATTTATCTTCTCGAAAATTTTGTTCTTTCCTTTTAAAATAAATGTTTTCCCTAAAATTGGCTTTATTCTTAAAATTCTACTTTTTGGAATTTTCATTCAAAAACCTTGTTTGGAAATGCTTTGATTTTTTCTTAAAATAATATTTTTAAAGAAAAAACTCGAAATATTCAAACAAATGTGACAATTATTTTCAAAATTTGACCATTTTTTTTTCAAAATTAACTTTTTGTGACACATTTCTATTGTTTTTTCGAAGTTTGTCCGAAATACGTCTTTTTTGGATGTTCGATTCTTTTTTTTTTCCTCAAATTTTCATTTTATTATAAAATTCGATTTTTTCGTAAAATTTCGATCGTCGACCATCGAAATTTCGACTGTTTTTCTTGATATGTGACTGTTTCTTCGAAATTCCGTTATTTTTGACTTTTTTCCAATTATCCCGATATTTTAGAATCTGAATGTCTAGGAAATGTTGACCGAGTTCCTAAAGTTTCTGGAAATTTAGAGTTTTTCCTCGAAATTTATTTTTTTCTTGAAATGTTCACCTTTTTTCTTAAAATTTTGACTTTTTCTCTTAAAAAAAGCGTTTTCCCAAAACTTCGGCTTTATTCTGAAAATTCTACTTTTTGGAATTTTCATTCAAAAACCTTGTTTAGAAGTTCCTTCATTTTTTCTTAAAATAATATTTTTAAAGAAAAAATTCGAAATTTTCAAAAAAATGTGTCAACTATTTTCAGTCTGACTAATTTTTCAAAATCTAACTTTCTGTGGGAAATTTCTATTATTTTTTCGAATTTTTTTTTCTCGAAATACTTATTTTTCGGATTTTCGATTCGTTTTTTTCCTCAAATTTGCATTTTATTTCAAAATTCGATTTTTTTCTAAAATTGACTTTTTAAATTCGATCGTCGACCATCGAAATTTCGACTGTTTTTCTTGATATGTGACTGCTTCTTCGAAATTCCGTTATTTTTGACTTTTTTCCAATTACCCCGATATTTTAGAATTTGAATGTCTAGAAATGTTGACTGAGTTCCTAAAGTTTCTGGAAATTTAGAGTTTTTCCTCGAAATTTATTTTTTCTTAAAATTTTGACTCTTTCTCTTAAAAAAAGCGTTTTCCCAAAACTTCGGCTTTATTCTGAAAGTTCTACTTTTTGGAATTTTTATTCAAAAACCTTGTTTAGAAATTCCTTCATTTTTTCTTAAATTAATATTTTTAAAGAAAAATTTCGAAATTTTCAAAAAAATATGTCAACTATTTTCAAAGTCTGACTAATTTTTCAAAATCTAACTTTCTGTGGGAAATTTCTATTATTTTTTCGAATTTTTTCTCTCGAAATACATCTTTTTGGGATTTTCGATTCGTTTTTTTTTCCTCAAATTTCCATTTTATTTCAAAATTCGATTCTTTCCTAAAATTGACTTTTAAATTTCGATCGTCGACCATCGAAATTTCGATCATCGACCATCGAAATTTTAACTGTTTTTCTTGACATGTCACTGTTTCTTCAAAATTCCGCTATTTTTGACTTTTTTTTCTAAATATTTCGATATTTTAGAATCTGAATGTTTAGAAATTTTGATTGAGTTTCTAAGTTCCTAGAAATTTAGACTTTTTTTTCGAAATTTATCTTTTTCTTGAAATTTTGACCTTTTCTCTCTTAAAATTTTGACCTTTTCTTTTCAATTAAGAGTTTTTCCTAAAATTCGACTTTATTCTCAAAATTCTTCTTTTTGGAATTTTCATTCAAAACTTTGTTTAGAAATTCCTTCATTTTTTCTTAAAATAATAAATTTAAGGAAAAAACTCGAAATTTTCATATAAAATGTGACAATTATTTTCAAAATTTGATGATTGTTTTCAAAATATAACTTTTGTGGGAAATTTCCAATGTTTTTTCGAAGTTTTGTCTTTTTGCCCGAAATACGTCTTTTTTGGATTTTCGATTCGGTTTTTTTTTTCTTAAATTTTCATTTTATTTCAAAATTCAATTTTTTCCTAAATTTCAATCGTCGACCATCGAAATTTCGACTGTTTTTCTTGATGTCACTGTTTCTTCGAAATTCCGTTATTTTTGACTTTTTTTCTAAATATTCCGATATTTTAGATTCTGAATGTCTAGAAATTTTGACTGAGATCCTAAAGTTTCTAGAAATTTAGACTTTTTCCTCGAAATTAATCTTTTTCTTGAAATTTTGACCTTTTCTCTTAAAATTAACGTTTTTCCTAAAATTCGACTTTATTCTCAAAATTATACTTTTTGGAATTTTCATTTAAAAACTTTGTTTAGAAATTTCTTCATTTTCTCTTAAAATAATATTTTGAAAGAAAAAACTCGAAATGTTCAAACAAATGTGGCAATTATTTTCAAAATTTGACCATTTTTTTCAAAATTTAACTTTTTGTGAGAAATTTCTATTGTTTTTTCGAAGTTTGCCCGAAGTACGACTGTTTTTGGATGTTCGATTCGTTTTTTCTCTCCCAAATTTTCATTTTAGTCCAAAATTCGATTTTTTCGTAAAATTTCGATCATCGACCATCGAAATTTCGACTGTTTTTCTTGATATGTCCCTTTTACTTCGAAATTCCGTTATTTTCGACTTTTTTTTCTAAATGTTTCGATATTTTAGAATCTGAATGTCTAGAAACTTTGAGTGAGATCCTAAAGTTTCTAGAAATTTAGACTTTTTCCTCGAAATTAATCTTTTTCTTGAAATGTTGACCTTTTTTCTTAAAATGTTAACCTTTTCTCTTAAAATAAGCGGTTTTCCTAAAATTCGACTTTATTCTCAAAATTATACTTTTTGGAATCTTCATTTAAGAACTTTCTTTAGAAATTTCTTCATTTTTTCTTAAAATATTATTTTTAAAGAAAAAACTCGAAATTTTCAGACAAATGTGAAAATTATTTTCAAAATTTGACCATTTTTCAAAATTAAACTTTTTGTGGGAAATTTCTATTGTTTTTTAGAAGTTTTGTCTGTTTGCCCGAAATACGTCTTTTTTGGATTTTCGATTTTAATAGGAAACCCAACATTTTGAGAAAATGATTCAAATTTGGAGAATAGCACAACAATGAAATACAAATTTTAACAGGAAATGTTGAAATTTGTTCACTAGATTTTGAGAGAAATCTTCAAATTTCGAGAAAAACTTTTAAATTTGAGTGGGCATATATTAGAAGTTTCGATGGTTAACCGTCGAAATTTCGATGGTTAACCGTCGAAATTTCGATGGTTAACCGTCGAAATTTCAATCGATAATCGTCGAAATTTCGACCGTTTTTCTCGAAATTCCGTATTTTAGGTTTTTTCCTTTAAATATTTCGATATTTTAGAATTTACAAGTCTAGAAATTTTAACTGAATTCCTAAAGTTTCTGGAAATTAATCTTTTTCTTGAAATTTTGACTTTTTTTTTAAATGTTAGTTAACCTTTTTTCTTAAAATAAAGAGTTTTTTCTAAAATTCGACTTTATTCTCAAAATTATACTTTTTGGAATTTTTATTTAAAAACTTTGTTTAGAAATTTCTTCATTTTTTCTTAAAGTAATATTTTTAAGGGAAAAACTCGAAATTTTCAAACAAATGTGAGAATTATTTTCAAAATTTGACCATTTTTTCAAAATTTAACATTTTATTGGACATTTCTACCGTTTTTCGAAGTTTTGTCTTTTTGCCCGAAATACGTCTTTTTTTGGATTTTCGATTTTAATAGGAAACCCAACATTTTGAGAAAATGATTCAAATTTGGAGGAAAGCACAACAATGAAATACAAATTTTTAAAGGAAATTTTGAAATTTGTTCACTAGATTTTGAGAGAAATCTTCAAATTTTGAGAAAAACTTTTAAATTTGAGTGGGCATATATTAGAAGTTTGTCAAAATTGGAAGCAAATTTGTTCTAACGCACCAAATTTGTGCAAATCAGAAGCAGACCTATTTAAATTAGAAACAAATTTGTTAACACTAGAAACAAACTTATATAAAAGTAATAACAAATTTGGTCAAATTAGAACCAACCTATTTAAATAAGCAGCAAATTTCTTCAAAAGAAAAGGAAAATTATTGAAATCGGAAGCATTTTGTTCATATTAACAGCATTATTTAAAATTTATATTTTGACCCTTTTCGTGCATATTTAAGCATTCTGCTTGCATATTTCAAGCTTTTTATATTGCATATAATCGGTCTTTAGTGATTGTATACGTACACACACACCAACTGTTGGGAACAAATTTTCCAATGACTTAAAAAGAATCAAAAACAAATCGCATTGATCCTTCCAAACCACTGTATTAAAAGCTGATGTGCAAAATGACCAGAAATGTAATTAGATTTATCGCAAAAATCCGAGATTTCATTAATGCAGTTTTTCAATTTATTTAACATTTCTTCGGCCCAGTTTGGAAATATTTAAATTTTTATGGTTTGTTGACAATTTAATTTTTATTAATGCAGCATACCACCCTCGGTTTAGTATGAGAATTTCGTGCCATTTTTGAAATATTTCTAATACCCCCTTACTTCGGATCATTTTGTATTACAAAAAATGAAGAGTGAGAAAATTACAAGGACATTTACTAAATTTCACAATACATAACAACCATATAAATTAATCCAATTATATAAAAAACAATTTAATAGTTTAAGCTCCATAGCAAAAATAGATTGTCACACATTTCTAGCAAGAGAACTAAGAAGCGATTAATTTATTCAAGTTCTCGGGACGTAGTAACCAAGTAGCTCAAATTTCTGAAGATTCTTCCATCATTTAAATATTCCAATTTCATTGACTTTACAAAATGGCACTTAAATCATCCACTGGTAACGCTTTCTTATCAATTGTATACTAAAATGCTGCAACTAGCTACTCTCTTCGGTGGTATACGAGCTGAAGGTGTTATCTTTAAAATTAATAATTATAACAGTAATGTTATCTAGTGAGCCTCTATAATATGACTGCATTGTTAAGCTTTTAGCTCCAAAATCCACCTCATGTAGGCGCTCTTTAATAAAACTAACAGCCTCTTCATTCGAAAACGTATCCCAGAGTCCATCCGAAGCCAGAATCACAAACTGCGGCTTATGATCCTTCAAATCAAAGGTGAGTATATCGGGGTCAGCAATCACCAACTTCTTATCTTTTAACGGGTAATCCCCCAACGCCCTAGAAGTCGCTAGGATACCGGCGACCCTCCAAACGCCGTTAAACGTGACGAACCCGCCTGCTTCCTTTATCCGTTTACGCTCCCTCATCTGCTGCGGCTTATGGTCGAATGACAGAGGGATAACATTCCCTCTATTGTCGCACATGACGCCACGGGAATCCCCCACGTTGGCCACCACCAATCTCGAGCCTTCTAGCATAGCTATCAGCGCTGTGGTTCCGGCGACGTCCAAGTTTTTCTTAGCCACCTCCAAGAGCGACTCATCAGCCGCCAACACTTCATCCGTTATTAGTTTACCATAATTGACTACGCCGCTCTTATCGAAGTAGCTCGCCAGCGGTATCTTCTTAACCACCACCGATTTACTACTAGGTTTAACTTCCCTAGTTATTGTCTTCGTTAAATTATCAATTTTACTCAACAACTCCGAATCTGTTATTTCCTTAACACCTTTAATACACTCATCAGTTGTAGAACTAGTTTTACGAAAACTTTTCCTTCTATCCATAAGACTAGGCGTCGGTGGTTTTTCAGGTTCTTTCTCCTCGACAATCGATTTTCTCACAGCGGGAACTTTCCCCGCCATCAAATCTTTAATTTCCGCTACTTTACTATACAAATTCGCTATTAAATTATCTTTGGCATAGTTAGCGGCGAATTCGCCCCCGTGACCATCAAATACAGCAAACAAGGCCACCCCAGTGTTATTAATATTGTCGTTAATAACGAATCTATCTTCCATCTTAGGCCGTCTGCCCTGGATGGCGTAAGCGGCGATCGACCCGATTTTCATCTGCCAACTGTGCTTTTCAGCGTCGCTACTAAACAAGCTCAATCGGTCCATTTTCGACCTGGTACCCCTGTTCATGCTGTGCTGCAGCCTCCCTATCAAATTATGAACCCACATATCAGCGAACTGCACGTAAAACAGCATGAGCAACATAACCGCCGCGAATATTAGTATTTCGGGCTTCAGGACGTGCATTCGCAACATTCTCCAAATGTTAGAGGAGTAGGTGATGGGGGAGAAATTTAGTGGCACACCCCAAACAACTCGGGACATGATTTTCATGTGAGATACGTAAGTCTGGTATATGATTTTGTCATCTAGTTCGTCTTCCATTCTTAGTGGATGACAGCGATAGGTGATCGTGATGAAGTGATGGGACGCTTCTTACCAGGGCATTGTCTTATTTCACTTACTCTGGAAATTTAAAAACAATGTTAATATGGATCACAGTTAAGCCAAACACATGTGGGTCCCTTTTTGATTGATTAATGTTATGAATTATTAAAATTGTGTTTTAAATTGAGTATTACATCAAAATTTAATCATTTTTTAATAGAGGTAGAATAACATAAAAGCGTTTTTTTTTTACATTATCCTGTAAATCTAAACGAAGGATGTGATAACTAGTGTTGGGTTGCTACATAGCAATCTGCTACTTTGTCACTGGTACTTGCTGAGTAGCAGTTGGAACGGTTACCAGTTCCTAAAAGTAACTGCTACATTTGGAACATATAAGATTCTTCAGTCGCAGTTGTTACACATTACGTTTCCAAAGCTACCTGCTACTTTACTCGATTAACTTTGTGTACTTTCGATTAGTTTCCTTTAGGATTTGTACGCTTTATCAGTGTTTCTCTTCTATAGTTGGAAGCATCTTGGAATTCTAATGATATCATTTTGTTCTTGTAATAAATAATAAGTCAGTTCTGCTGGCGAAATACGTATCGAGTAATTATTTATGTAATTGTCGATGTGCTAAAGGGGTTAAACTTCTTTGGACTTAATCACAAGCCACAGTGTTTAGTTCAGTGCTTTAATAAGTCATGTTGACAATCATGGAGCTTATTTTTATATTTTTACCCTCCTTTGTCTTTAATTAGTTACTATTACAAGAGTATGTCAAAATGAAACAGCCAAATTGTACTGATGCCTCGCTATTGGCTTGGACATTTTACCATTTAAATCACATGTTTATCTCTTATAAATTCAAACGTCTAAAAATTCACATAATAGAAAAAATGATCAATGTTATATTCTACATTCGAGTTCCTCAAACATTAACAAAGTTTGTAAAAGATTGCCAAATGAATTAAAAACATATCCTCTCGTCCGAAGTGAGTGCGACTTGCAATGATTTAGCGTACGTACTGTTATTGTTTAATCATAATGTGACAAAGTAGCAGGAACAGTTTAGTAGTATGACTAATTAGCAGGAACAGTTTAGTAATGTAGCAGCTATTTCTTGTCAGTTGCTCCTTGTTCAGTTCTATTTTGACTGCCATTTGCAATCATGTAACAGTGACAAAGTAACAGTAGCAGGTACTCTTTGCTCCGTTCCATTCCGTTTCGACTGTCAGTATACTTCGACTGCGATGTGTGACCGTCCAACGCTATTCATAATAAGTAACAGTGACAAAAGTAGCAGCTATTTAAGACTGTTACTTGGTTGTAACAGGAGTAACTCGTAACTGCTACTTGTAAATAGCAGTTTTGCCCATCACTAGCTGACAACCCTTTCGGGAACGAATTCCTAAGTTCTACAAAAAAAAAAAAGAGTCTAAATAGAGAGAAATTATCACAGTGTCAATGTCCAAACTGGATAATACCTTACCGTGTAATATATTTTATTTAATGTTCTGTTTCAAACAATCTTCACCCATCATTACAAATTAACATGATTTATACTAAATTTCATTCAAACTGACGATCAACGCTGTTTGTGGATTGAAGAAATCATTTCTTAATAAAAAGTAACTGCGGATCTACATTTGTTGTGAAACTAAACTGACGACGAAATAAAATAAGTAGGTTAATACTACGCCGCAAACCCGCAAAAACCTAAATGATTAAGAAATGTTAAGTTTGGGTATTACACACGTAAAAGTAGTAATTTTTAATGTTAATTAAATTTGAGGACATTTAACTTGATCGCTATTCTTCAAATTAAAATGTAACAGATCTTCATAATTTTGCAACCACTTTGGAATATTAATTTAGTAAATAACTGACATACGAAAAACTGTCAAAAATTTCCGAAATTAATACATATTTTGTTAGCTTTTCTTTAAAAGCACGCGATATTATATCAATGCGGGCATACCCGCTCCAGTCATTATGTTTATATGGAGTTTTATCGTGGATGATAGCAATAAAACGATTTAATCAAGAAAAAATAACCTAACTTGAAGAGAAGCGAATAAAAGATGACAGTACGCATTATGGGACGTAACTGATGATTATAATGCACGGAAAATATTTAAAACAAACATTAAACGATTTTAAATTAGAGTAATGATAATAAATTGTTTTGATACTTACTTCGTTTTAGTGAAATAACACTTTGACGTTACACCGATTGTAAATCACATTGAACAAGTTCATAGAATTAAATTGACAGTTGACATGTGACAAAATGACACACTAATGAGATGGCTCAGCGCAAAATATTTGGTATTTGTGACATTTAAAGAAAATATCAAGGTGATTCGAATACAAAGGTGAATTGACTACAAAAGCTACGACGTCGCTGCAGCCATCTTTAATATTGTTACGGGCTTTATCGGTTCGAATTGATTACTCTTGTTGAATAATACCCACTTTATTACCAAACTAAACTCGGATCACTACAACTGAACAAATAACTCACTTATTATTGACTTCCACTAATTTACTAACCACACTGACTTATAACTGACTTACGAGGGAAAGCCGACCGCCTTATATAGTTTTGGCCTCCAGGTTCTAGAACAATTCGACAGATAAGGTTTATCGTTTGCCGAAATTTCGGGAACGCTTATCTACCGTTTGCTTCGTTATCGCGGCCGCTTTCCCCTTATCAGATCTTTCTAGAAACTTTTCTTATGCACTAAATTTTTAATTTACATTTCGTTACAATATCTTAATTAACCCTTTAACAACGTGTGTTACCATAGGCGTAGTTGGAATACAGCATGGTGGGGCACTTACCCCCTGGTTCTTGCAGTAAAAAAAATGTATTCCACTGGGGAAAATTTTTTTCTTTAAAAATCATCCTTTCCTTAAAACATTTTTTTGAAATTTCAATTTTTTTCCAATTTCGTATTTTTCTATAAAATTTGTTTTTTTTTAATTTCGTATTTATTCATAAAATTCGACTTCTTTTATAAAACATGTCTATCAAAATTTCGAATTATTCAAAATTCGTTGTTTTGTTCATTTGAAATTTCGCCATTTCTCGATATTCGACGGTTTCTGAGAACTTCGACTTTTTTAATTGTGCAGCTTTCTTCTATATTTCGATTTTAAAGTTGAAATCTAAAACAAAAATTAATAAATTTCAAATGTAAACTGGACATTTTTTGAAAAATTCGAAATTGCAAGAAAACGCCGCATTTTGCTAAAATGAAATATTCTAGTTGGAATAAAATCAAGTAGCATTCTCATGAAAAAATTCCATTTTCCACCATCAAAAAGATTCCAGTTGACACGTGGAATTTGGAGAACGATTCATGTCTAAACAATTTAAAAAGAAAATTCATTATGGCACAAAGGCGTTTTAACGGTTGGCGCTAATAACAGTGCAAATTTAAGAATCGATATTACGATTAGTAGAAGTCTTAAAATGTCAAAATTGAAATCGTCATAGAAATATTCAATCAACGCTTAAAACTAATATTTAGCAAGGAATTCCTAAACTTGAAATTAACATTTTTTTAATTTCGTTTTTGAAATCACATACAGTGAAACCTACTAGAAACCTATCCAAGCCGGAACCTTCATAAGACGGTATCCTGTGTATAATGGAGTATTTTAATAATCCCTTTTATATAATGGTCTTATCTGTCTTAACCGAAATGAAATAGCAAACCCGTGTGTTCGGGTTTAGGCAGGTTTGACTGCAAGGGCAAAGAATTGTAGCAACACACTGGATAACAAAACTTTTTTTGAACACATTCTTTCATGTGACGTCACTGCTCTGCTCAGCAAATAGATTCACCGATCCAAATTAACACCTTGGCGAAACTAAAAAGCGACATGTTAAGGGAAGCGCTCAACATTTTATCTGTTCTCAAAGCGATTGATTTATTATTAATAACATTAAGGGCCCCGTCTGACAAAATATAACTACAAAAACGCCGGATTTTTGATTCACCTATAAAAAATGTAAAACAAATAATACCTTAGAAAACTATAAATAGAAACAAGAGCCCGGGTAAGTCGCTTGAAAATCGTCAAACAAAACAGGGTTATGGCAAAGAAAAAACCTGCCGTGGCCAAAGTTGTCACCGGCAAAGTCGTCAAACAAAATAAAAAGACGAAAAAACAGCCGCCAGCGCCAAAAACGAAACCACCCCCAAAACAAAACCCGCAACAGAAGGCGAAAGCTAAACCTGCCAAGCCGAAGAAAACGGCCCCGAAAAAACCACCACCCAAAGTAAAGAAACCGCCACCTAAAAAAAGCAAAGGTAAAAAGGTAGCGCAAGCGAAAGCTGCAGTTAAAGCAGATAATGTGGAAGAAGTTGAAACTCAATTGAAAAGACGTAGTGGGGCCCACGTAGTTGAAAGTGGTTTGGATTGTGAAGATGACTCGAGGACCGAGAATAGCACGAGCGGGGATTCGGTGGAAGTGTGCGCTAATACGGATATTGACCCGGAAGCAGGTAAAATTGCCCAACAGTTGGAAAACTTGGAGATTGCGGTGCAAGAAGAAGTGATCGAGGAGATGATACCAATGGAAGAGTTAAATAATGTGGTAACGTTGGAATGTGTTACTGTGGGGGTGGATGAAAGCAGTTGCGAATCAATGGAAACTGAAATTATCCCTCAGGGGGAAACAGTGATGAAAAGTGATGTGGATGACGATGGAAACGTAACTAATGAGTTAATGGATGCTCTTAAAGAAAATGATGGCACGAAAGAAGAAGAGAAGCATGAGTTGGAGACTAATGTGATAGTGAAAGAATCAAAGGTAGAGATCTTGGAGAAAGAGGAAGTTAAAATTTTAGAGAGACAGTCGCAAAAGCCAATGAAAAAGCGATTTATTTCAACCAATATTGAAATATTGCCTGAAGTGACAACAGAACAAAATTCTGAATCACAACAAGTAAATCTGTGGGGAGGTAAAAGAAGAAAAAATGACTTTGGAGATTGAGACTGATAAAGAAGAAATTGAAACTTTTAATAGCGAACTACCAGAAACTGCGAAACTTATGGAGGTTGACTCAAATGATAAAAATAAGTTAACTGCCAGTGACAGTGAAAAGAAACCGAGAAAGTCGAAGCTAAAAGAAAAAATGGGGAATTTATCTTTAAAAGTAGAAAAGTCAAATCAGGAAGACCAATGTCGAGCAGAAGCTCCAAAAGAAGAACGAATTGTGGAAGAAGTGACGACCAAAGAAGCAACAGGTATGGATGTCCTAGAAGCAGAAAAAGTTCCACCAGCTGAAGAAACTCCAAACAAACTAAGCAAGAAGAAGAAGCAGAAAAAAGTGGAGGCTAAAGCTGAATCTACTACAAAACCAAAGGTCATTGCCAAGGATAAAAACGCAAGACCCAAGAAATATAAAAAGAAGGTGAAAGATTCGAAGAAGAATCAATCTAAGGCAAAATCGGATGCAAGCGGAGATAGCGAAGATACTTCAATCAGACGTTCAAGCCGAATCAAATCGATTAGCGTGCTCAAAAAGAAGCCTTCCGTCGGTCATGGTCTGGTCAAAACCAAATCAGAAGACCAAACCTCCGAAAATAGCAACGACTCGGAAAAACCGACTTCATCGGATTCTGTATCAACGATCGGCCAAACCAGCGACGCTGATACCAAACCGATCAAAGTAAAATCGCGTTGGAGGCGCTCCAGCGAGTTAGAAATGAACAATAGAGGCGACGTCTCGGGGGAAAGCGACCGTGGCCACCGTTCAACTTTCCCCCGTGGACGAAAAACCAAAAGTGCCTCATCAGGACGAACTGGTGGAAGCGAGACTGAAGCAATTTGTGCACTTGAAGGAAAATCTGTATTTAACCGAGCGGTTTACCTGCAAGGAGGCTAAAAAGATGATCTGCGATTGCTTTCTGACTGAAGGAAGAGATCGAAAGGGGGGAGTACGGATGTGGGGAAGACTGCCTTAATCGACTCCTCATGATTGAGTGGTAAGTTGTGTCCGGGTAATTTGAAAATAGCGGATTTCCCGGAGAAAGCAAGAAAGTCAAATTTTAAAGTAAAAGAAAAAAAAATGATCGATTGGCAACCCAAAATTTAAGTCGAAATTTCGATTTTCAAAATCAAATTCCGAAGCATTTCGCGTTAAAAATTGACTTTTTTCACAGTTTTCAGTTTTAAATTGTTAAAATTCACCAATGAAGTTCGAATTCGGTTATAGTTCTAGTTTGGTAGTGAAATACCAATTTACCTTTGATTGCGCACAATTTTTTTCTTTCTTTTACGTTTTTGACATATTCAAAGATTAGGTTTAAAAAGTGATTGTATATTGTTTGTTAGCGGTCCGTTGTGTCCTGTCGGCGATAGATGTACCAATAAAAAATTCCAAAAGACTCAGTTTGCTCCAGTCGAAGTTTTCAACACTGAAAAAAAAGGTTTGGGTTTGAAAGCCGCCGCCAACGTGCCTTAGTAAGTTAACAGAACGTGTCGCCCGTTAATTGTTAATTTGAATGCTTTTAGCGGTGAATTTATATTGGAGTACGTGGGGGAGGTCCTCGACCCTGACGAATTTCAACAAAGGGCCGAGGACTACTCCAAAGTCAAAAACCAGCATTATTACTTCATGTCGCTTAGGGCTGACGCTGTAATCGACGCCACCATGAAAGGTAAGTGCCGTCGTTGGGATCCTTTGTCCCTTTAATCCAGTAAATTGTACAAAACAAATTCCAAACTTAACTAAATTTCGATTTTAAAACTGGCATTTCGAAAAAGTATTTTTCAAACTTGAACTGGAAAGTTTCAAAAAAAGCTGCAATTTAGAAGAATTATCCAGTTTCAAATCTAAATAAGGATTTTGAAAAAAGAGCACAAAACGAAATTTTTGATTATGTGCAGAAAACGTTGACTATAAATTGGAAATTTCGAGAAGAAACTTCAAAATGTCTAAATGGAAAATGTTTCTCCACATTTCAATTCAAATATCGCAAGAGCCAAAGTAAACCAACATTTTGAGGTTACAACTTGAATTTTTAGAAGCTAAAAGCAAAGAATCAAGACCAAATATGCACTGGTGCAAAAATTCGGATAAATTTGTGTGGAGACGATTGCTCAATGATGTCAGCTCTCAACGCTTATGGGCAACTTTAAATACAAATCTTGTGTATTCATTACATAACGTTAATTCCCATTTTTGCAATCTTGAGGCTGAATTTTGAAAAATCCTCTCTTAATGCTCACCTACGTATTATGGGGAACATTTGTGCATTTCATGCTCCTAGACCCATCCGTTTAGGCTATGCGTCGTCTGTGACAGTCAGTTCTTAGCGACTTATTAAATAGATGAGGCCCAAAAAATTGACAAACGCTGCTCTAATACATCTTGCAGGTAATATTTCTCGATTTATCAATCACTCGTGCGATCCGAACGCCGAAACCCAAAAGTGGACAGTCAACGGCGAACTCAGAATTGGTTTCTTCAGCACTAGAACCATACTAGCTGGTGAAGAAATCACCTTCGACTACCGCTTCCAGCGTTACGGGTCAGTATATCACCATCAATCATTTAACTAGAAACGAAGAACGTTTAATTTGTAGAAAAGAAGCCCAAAAATGCTACTGCGAAGCAAGCACCTGCAGGGGTTGGTTGGGAGAGGAACCCGACGAGGAAGACGACGAAGAAGAAGAAGAGGAGGAAGAAGAGGAAGCAGTTGAAGAAACCGAGGAAGCGGCAACGTCGAAAGACGGCAAAGTCCAAATAACTGAATCGGTGGAAGTATCCCCGGCCGAAACTACCTCCGAAAACGCTGAAGTTAAAAAGGACGTTGAAAAACCCAAAGTTGTTAAGCCGAAAGTCCGGAAACAAGCCAAGAGGAAAGTTCGCAAAGAACTGTTGGAGGAGTTGGATCAGCTGGAGGAAGAAATTGAAATGTTGATGACCACCGGTTTGAAAAACCAAGCCCACACGTTGAAATTAAGTAGATTAATGGTGCGAGCAAAGGAAGTTACTCAGAGGGCGAAATTGCTGCGGGTTTTACGCCGGGGGGAGCTTCCGTGCAGAAGATTGTTTTTGGATTATCACGGTTTGCGTCTGATGCACGGTTACATGATGGACGCCCAACAATTGGTCAATACGGATAAGAAGTTCGATCACCACAGACTGGAGATACTCCAGACGTTGGCGGTGTTGCCAATCCCCAATAAAACGATGTTGCAAGATAGTAAAGTGTTGCCGACGGTGGAGAATTGGGCCAATCCTGCCGACGGTGTCGTTCTTTTGGACTCCGGGAGCAATTCCCCCAATGTTAATGACGAGCCTCCCAAGGAAGAATCCAAAAAGCTAGCGCCGGAACCAATAAAAGTAGAACCGTCTACATCTAAGATGGAATTAGATCCGGAAGTCGAAGACGCTATTAGGAGATCTGTCGGCATGAGCGATTTTAAAATTGAAAATCAGCATTTTACGAATACGCGCGGTAGGGATTTAGCTGATGAAATCGCTAATGAATTCGAAGAAGATGAAGAGGTGATTGTTCCTGAAAAGAAACCTCCTTTACCAAACTACGAGGAGGAAATTATTGCCTTGGCTGGTAAACTACTGGAAGAATGGTCTAATTTAATGGAGGTATTCAGGATACCAAAGAAGGAGAGAATTGAGCAAATGAAAGAGCACGAACGGGAGGCCAACAAAGGTTATAATGCCGCGTTGGCGTTAGAACAATACGCTGAAAAACGCAACGAGCAGAGATATAGAGGTCTCCAGAAGAGTACCAGATGGCAAGATACCCCTACATCCTTGAAAAACAAGTTTCCAGTGTTTCCCCAAAATTTTGACAAGTATCCGAAAATTAGTAAACATCAAAGGAGGAAACTCTTCGCTCTTCAAGTCGAGCAACAAGAAGAGGAAGAACGTCGGAGAAAGCAAAGAGAATTTTGGCGGCAACACGAGAAAAATTGTCTTATGTTGGGTACCGATCCGCGTTTTACGGCCCCATTTGACCCGAATCGCGGGTATCAACTCCTATGGAATCCGCAGACGGGTCAATGGCAGAATTATCCACATCCACTGCCTTCGCCTTCTCAAGTGTACATTCCCTCTCCTCAAGGCTACAATCCGTCACCGCAAGCTTATCCCCAACCGCCCTATAATCCGTCGCCTCAGCCCCCTACGTCCATGCAACAAATCGCCAATTTACCCAATACAAGTTTGCCGCCTCCCCAACTAGCTCAATTACAACCTCCTTCGCAACTAGTTCCACCCCTTCCCAACCAATTACCTCTATCAGCTCACTTACCCACCAATCCTCAAATGGCGCCACTCCAAATCCCTAATCCACAAATGGTGCCAGCCCAAATTCCACCAACTTCTACCTATCCGTACAACCCCATCACTTCCACAGGGGTTAATCTATCCTTAACCGGGATTGCTCCCCCAATTCCGACGAATTCCTCATCGATACCAGGTAAGTCATCGGCGTACGTAACACCAACTCGGTTAACGATTTTAATCGCAGGCATTCCTCAAACGCCCCCATTACCAACGTCTTATCAAAAGGCCGAAAACGAAGTGAAATTTTTGGGTCCGATTCCGCCGCCCGTTAAACTCCCCCCGAAGTGGAAATGTGCCAAAGATAAGTACGGTAGGCCGTATTACTACCACGTGAAAATAAGGAAGAGTCAGTGGGAGCCCCCATCGCTGGAGCCGCCGGCCTTACCCCCACCGGAAGGAGTCGAAGACAGTAAGTGTTTCATTTTACCCATTTAAGAGACCAAAAGTTTGATGGAACGGATTGGTCCTTGGTTATCTTCAAAAATTGAAACACAGAACTTGTCCCCTGAAACCAAGAAAAATTAATTTAATTTTTCTTGGTTTCAGGGGACAAGTTCTGTGTTTCAATTTTTTAAGAGACCAAAAACTTCCAATGGAATGAATCACGAAAGATAAAAATAAACGACCAAATTTGCTAAGAACGTTAAAATTGTTTCAGCCTCCGAGAGTTGTTCCAGTTCGGAATCGAGCTCCATTACCTCGGACAGCAGCACGGAAAACTCCGATAGCGACGATGACATCGACGACGCTAAACTGCTGAGAGAAGTGCGCAAACAAATGGAAAAAACCAAATCAACCACTTCAAAACCGTCAACGAGCACTGCCAACCGCGACGACCAAGAGTCCATCACTCCGTCTCTCGACAACGAGCCTCTTGAAGACTCCGAAAGCTTCAACACCGCCGCTGAAACCAGCTTGAATACCAACGAAGCCGAATCTGCGAGTCTCTTGGATATCCGACTCAAGGAGATGCTGAATAGCGGTGTTTTGAAAGAAGATAAGCCGCCGCCGAGTAAAAGAAGGAGGTCGAATTTGGTGCAAGAAGTTATTATTAGTCCGAGGACGGAGGAGGATCATGTGCAGTTTAAAGAGGACCTGAAACGGTACAAAGCGAACAAGGAGAAATTAAAGAGGCAGAAGGAGATGATTCTGGCGCAGAAGCGAAGGCAGGATAAACGTGTCAAGGAAGCAGCGAAGGCTAAGATGAAACTTAGGGAAATGCGCAACATGAATACTGAAGCGGCGAGGAAAATTAAGGATAACTTTAGGTCTTCTATGGCTAATACAGTCGTGAGCGCATTGAATTATTATAGGAGATCGGACTGTAAAGAGGGTCGTATTACTAAGACTGAAGACTTCAAGCATTTAGCGCGTAAAGTAAGTTCTGCTGTCGCTATTTTAAATCAAATTTTAAAATTTTATTTTTCAGCTGACACATTTTGTAATGCTGAAGGAAATGAAACATATATCTTCCATAGAAGAATTGGTGTGCAGTGACAATGTAAAAGTAAAAGCAAGGGAATACATTAAAAAATACATGGGTAAATTTGGGGAAACCTATCAGAAAAGGGACGACGAGCCTGATAATTTTTATTAGTTCATTTATTTATTTATTTACCTGTGATAAACTGTCATTCGTCTTGTGTGGTACATTCTTTGTATAATTCATTTTTACAACCTAAAACAGTTTTTGCTTTTCCAGTCATAAAATGTAGCACAACTAAGAAATGTAAATAAATTTTTTTACATATTGTATGCCAATTAAATCAATTACTCCGGTTTTTAACCACTTTACGTTCGTTTTTTAACGTTATCTCCGTTTAATAAAGTATCGAAATTGTTTAAATAAGTAACAATATTTAAAACTGGACGTTTGAGGTTAGATCTGGGAAAAGCTTTTATAAACGCTTTTGTAAAAGCTTTTTTAAAGTTTAATCTCCCAAATTCCGTTTTATAGATTGTTAAAATTTTCATTTAGTTGCAGATACTCTGAAGATGACAGCTTTGGCTGTCGAAACGCGTTAGAGCAACCTTTGTTGTATTTTTTAATCTTTCTTGGTTTCAGGGGACAAGTTCTGTATTTTAGTTTTTGCAAATACATGGTACTTCAAATAGTAATTCACAGATTCAATTTTTAAAGAGTTTAATAAATGGAAAGCATCAAGGTCCAAAATTCAACTTTCCCAATCTAAAACTGATTCATGAGTTTATTATTTTATAAATTATTTCATTTTTCTTTTGATCTGTTTCGATCTTATCAGAGATATTTTTGATGACGTAAATTCATTTCGTCATCGAGCTTAGCTAGCACACCGGTACAAGCATCGTCTTGGTTTGGGTCATAGAATGTTTAGTGCAGCATATACAAAAATGTTATTAAAGCCAAGTTTCGTAATTGAATGTTATGAGTAATGTCTTCTTGAACTATAACAGTATTTTAAAGAACTATAACCATTGAGATATATTTTTGTAACATAAAACTAGCGTACCTGTCCTAATATCATCTTGGTGTGAAATATGGAAAGATGTCTCATGCTTTAAAAATATCATTATGACGGCAAAAGTCACAATTTGAAGTTTTAAAAAGAGTTGTTGTTAAATTTTTATCGCTATTTAAATGAGAAAAACGATTAATATTCGAGATATTTTAGCAACATAAAACTAGCACACCTTTTCATTATCGCCTTGGTCTGTCATAGAATAACGACTGAATCTTATAAAAATATGGAAGCCCAATATCACATTCTGATATTAGTATTTTGTCATCAAGTTTTATGTTGAGAACTCTATCAAATTCTTTTAATAATAAAAGCGGTTAGTAATTAAGATATTTTAACAACATAAAATTAGCATACCTCAAAGTTTCTTCTTGGTGAGAATCACAGAGTGACGTCTGTAGCTCTAAAAATACCATTAAATCTGTATTTCACAATATAAATTGTTAAAACTATTGTTATTGAGTTAATATTAACATTTAACAAACTAGTTTATGAATAAAATCTGTTAATAATTGAAATGTATTAATAACGCAAAACTAGCTCACCTTTTCAAAACACAATCTTGGTATAATCACAGAATGACGACTGAAACTTTTAAGAATAGCATTGCGCCAAGAGATTGGCTCATACGTGCCTCAAATTAAAAAGGAAAACACAGTTTGCAATGTAAAATTGGCTAAAATATGTAGATACAGAATGCACTCTTTGTTTTAATACAGACCACAGAATATAACCGACAGCACTAGTCACGTGATGACGTCACAGTAGTAGACCATAATAAAATTGAAATAAAAATAAGTAGCGACTATAAACAACTATATTGGTAATCTATTTTTCTTTAATAACATAATTTTAAATACGAAATACGTTAATTAAATGAAAAGCATTGTTATTTGGATTGTTTACTGAATATATTCAGTCTATGGTTGAATCACGGATTATAGAGTTGAATCAAATATCTAAATAAAAAGAAGAAGTACCGTCACTTGTCATTTATGTCAATTCTAATTTAAAAATCCGCAAACGGCTGTTAACGTCAACAAGAATTGTTTGTAAACTACTTAATTATACGGTATTTGTTTTGTGACGCACCTCTTTCGAGGTGAAACATGTCTTAAACTCCGAACCACAGCAAAATGTCCTTGTCCACGCCCGGAACTCCTAGGACCCCCTTCGTTCCAACGAAGCGTCCGGTAAATTTACGTACACCGAAAAACGATTTTACGGCCCCGCAGACCCCAAAAACACCCCGCAACAACCGGATTCTAAGCCGAACCTGAAACCCCGGAGTGTTTCAACACCGTGACAGTAGAAACTCCAACCGAAACGTACAAGAATAGAAGCAGCAAGGAAAAATTCGATGAAATCAGTAACTTGACCGTGGCTGTTAGAATTAGACCGTTGAACGCTAGAGAATTGGGATGTGTCGGTGTATCGGATGTGGTGAGGGTTAAAGAACAAGAACTTATTATTAGGTGTAATGCCGCCGGAAATTCCTCGGTTTGTTTAGACCACATATTTCAATATGATCATATATTTTGGTCCTGCAATGAGGAGAGCGCGTTGTATTCGAATCAGGAGGATGTCTTCTTGACAATTGGTAGGCCCTTGTTAAACTACGCCTTTAGGGGTTACAATGCTTGTTTATTCGCCTATGGACAAACCGGCTCAGGGAAAAGTTTCAGTATGATGGGGAGGAATACGTGTGAGGCCATCGATATAGACTCTGAGGAATACTCTGGTATTACCCCGAGGTTTTGCAGGGATTTATTCCAGAGAGTAGCCGAGTTACCTGATGGGAGTAACGCCTCCGTGGAAGTGAGTTATTTTGAAATTTACAACTGAGAAGATTCACGATTTACTTGCCACTGAAACATCAACTAAAACCGCTTTGAAAGTTAGGGAGCATCCAGTGTGGGGACCCTATGTTGTCGACTTGACGGTGCATCCGGTTAAATCGTATAAAGAATTGAGGAATTGGTTGCTTATTGGGAATAAGCAAAGAGCGACGGCGGCGACAGCGATGAATGAGAAATCGTCTCGATCTCATAGTATTTTTTCTATAGAATTGTGTTTGTCCGAGGGATTAAGTAATGATGATAATAGTAGAAGAAGCAAGGTGAGCCTCGTTGATTTGGCTGGAAGCGAACGGCTGGTTCACTCTCATAATAGCGAGGAGAAAATCAGACAAGGGGTCAGCATAAATAAGTCTTTGCTTACGTTGGGGAAAGTGATTTCGGCTTTGGCCGGATCAAAGGAAGAATCAATTTGTGCCTTATCGAGACTCTGTTTTGACGTGGCTGTTAAGGGTAAGCTTTCTACAAATGAATCTTCATTTTAACTTTTAATCAAATATTTAAAAATCTGATGAAGTGATTTTGATTTTATTAAGTCCGTAAGGACTAATAACATACGATGTACTTAAAAAAGAACACTCGAAGGGAAAAGTTCGATTCATTTTATTATTCTTTTCAATGTAAACAACGTAACAACTCCCTGTAATAGTTTTTTATTTTCCAAGCAAAGGGTGATATTATTTTAAATCATAGAATATAACAATTTATATAAGTAATCAAATCAAGTTTTACTTGTAAATTGCTTTCAGGAGAGCCTAGGGGGCAATTCCCTTACATCCATGCTGGCTACAATAACTCCTGCAAGCTCTCACATCGATGAAACCCTGGCGACCCTCAGATACGCCTGTCAGGCGCGTTCCATCGTCAACAGGGCGAGAATAAACGAGAACCCGCACGATCGCCTCATACGAGAACTACGATCGGAAGTGGAGCGTTTAAGGGCCTTAAGGCAAGACTACGAAAGAAACTCGATGAGTTCCTGCGGCTCCACTTCCTCTCTTTTATTTATCAACGACAGCCATGAGGAACTGGAGGATTTAAGACATAAGTTGGCCGAAACTGAGAACAGGCTGCTTCGGGCGCAGAAAGAATGGGAGGCGAGGTTCCTTGAGACGAAGGAAATGCAACTAAAGGAGCTGGCCGAAGCCGAGAAACGTAGGGAGGAATTAGAATCGAAAATGCGCATTTATGATACTGTGGATAATAATTTGGAGCTGTCGCCCTATCGAACCAATTTCCTTGAAGAGCTGGAGGGAGTTCTCGAGAAGGAGAATGACAGAAATGTATCTAACACCAACAATTTTGAAATTATCAGGAATTGGTGTAATAAGAACCTCTTGAATTGCACCGAGACTGCTAACTCGATAGTTATTAGGGATTTTAAAAGAAGAAAACAAGCTGTTGTTAAAGATAATGCAAATTCACTGCACAATTTTAGGAGCGTTGAGGATTTTTTAAGTAGTTTAAGATGGACTGATTTTAATTTAGATAAAAAATTGGTTAAAGCTGATGTTGTGAGTGCCATGAATCAAATTTATGAGGCGCTTTCCAGGCTGCAGCCCTCTGACAATGAAGAAAAATTGAGTCTTTTATTCGCAAAGGTTAACAAATCGTTGCAAAGCTTTGAAACTGCTCTTATGGGTAATGTCAGCAAAAATTGTTGTAAAAGCGTCACTTTTAACATGTAGCGTGGAGTCAAAGCTTCTTATTCACTTTGAAGAGTCCCGCAATAAATTCAAAAGATTGAGGTTTCTTAACGCCAGTGGTAGTCAGCGATGTCTTCTAGAATTTAAAAAATTTGAAGTTTGCCCTCGAAATTTCTATTTAATCAAACTTTTAGCTCCATTCGAAACAATTTCAATTTTAATTTCAGCTTCAGAACCCAACATTTTAATAATTTCAAAGTTTTTCCACTGAAAACTCAAACACGAGAGAATTCAACTTTAAATCCATGGTTTCAACATAAAACCCAGGATTTCAACATTGAACTTAATTTAAGAGAATTTTTTTTTGCCTCGAAGGTTCCTCAGAGAGCCTCTTCTGCTAATTTCCCAGAATCTTCACTGCCAATTTTGTCTTTTTTTTAGATAAAAGGTTTTTCTCACAGTTTTGACCCTTGTTCAGTAATTTTTTTCGTCAGTTTTGACCCTTGTTTGGTAATTTTTTTTACACCAAAGTTTTTTCACAAAGCAAAATTTTTTCATAACACTTCAGCTTCAAATGAAAAATTCTCAATATTTTTTCTCAAAATATCAACTTTTAATCTTATCATTTCGAAGAAACTATTTTTTTAACTTCACATTTCTTTTCAATCACATTTTTATTTAATGCAAAGTAAAATTCTGATTTTAAGAAGTGAATTTTATGAATTTAGAAATTACAAAGTTTTGTCAAGAGATTCGCCATAGGACGCAACATTCTTAATCATGAATATTTTCTCTGCAAATAAGGAGCTTTGTATTATTTTTTAAGTCTTAAATTATATTAAAATAAAAAATCTTAAGAACAGTAACGTTTTATTTCCAAATTCAATCAAAATAATCCTCAATGTCAATATTAGGGTCCAAAATGTCATCACCGTAGGGGGAGAGATCCAGTTGATTCAAAATTAAGTTTTCACACATTTCTTCCAAGTCTGTGTCCCCTATCAGAATAGCACCTTGCAACTTAGTTGTCCTCCAGGACGAATTTAATGTATTCCTTCTCCTTGGTCATCCTCAGTAATATTTCGTAGTTCTGTCCAAGTTTTTGGCCATTAAACAGCCCTAAAAGTATAATTTTGTAGCCGAAAAGTTTAGTCGAATGGGCAAAAAGCTCGAAACAAAAATCCTGTAGGACAACTTCCCCTCGATGATGCCCTGACATAGACTTGGCAGCATAACAGCCCATTTGCCTGGCTTGGGTCCATAGTTTCATTTGGAACCAGTGCTTGGCGAGCTGCCAGTTAGCATTACAGATGTCACCAGCTGCGTAAATATTTGGTACAGAGGTTTGCATGAATTCGTTAACGTTTATGTACCCCTCTTCTGAGCGATCGAACGGAGTTGTTGATGTAAAACTAGTATTGGGAATTACGCCAGTAGCTGATATGACCAAATCCACCTCTAGATTATCATCCATTGGTCAAACTAAGTCTCAAACGACCATCAGCATTCTCATGAGAAATTCTCATTAATTTCAGACTCATAGTGAACTCTGAATAGAGGATTCCCGAGTAGAACCACTGATGACAAAGTGCGAATACCAATCAGGGCCTAGGGCAGCCCCAGACCTTCTACAGTCCGACTCTGTGTATTTCATTCTTTTAACAACAGGTGGCTCATCAGTCGCTCTATTTGTAAGGGACGGTTGGAAGAATTCGGCCGCTCCTGGGTCCACAAACGTTGCGGAAATATGTTTATCTTTGATCACCCAGTGAATTTCCGCATTTTTTATCTTATAAACTAATTCAGAGGCGATTCCCCCGTTCCCTACAATCGCAACAGACTTCGACGTGCTGAGTTTATCCACGAAATGTTCTACGGAATCCGTATCCCTAATTCCCAATATTTTCATCGAGTTACTAGCCTGGGGTATCAACTTGGGACGCGCCCCCATGCACAAGCACAAATACTTATATTTAATTTCCATTCCTTGCTTTGTTCTAACAAGGTTGCGATCATCGCATATTTCAATAAGTGCGTCATGCACCACCCTAATATTTGAATATTTATCGCTTAAAACACTAAAATTAGCCTCTTCCACATCAAAATGCGTCAATGTCCTAGTTATAGCATACACATTCCTCGCAGTTTTTATCAAGGATGACTCACTTATTAAAATAATTGGTTCACTAGATTCGACAAAGGCCAAAGTTTCCGCACAACTAACCCCCGCTATCCCACCCCCGACAACTACGAACGTAGCTTCCATTTAAGACTTCCAATATTCGGAATAATCGTACTTTCTAAAAGGCACGTCGTAAGTCAACAAACCCTTATCATAGGCTCGCTTGATTGAAACCTCCAATTTCAGGTGTTGTTTTTGGCAAAGACCTGTTTTCCCGTACTTCAGGATGCTCCCCGTATGGGGACAAATAAACTGTTGCAGTAATGCGACGTTTTCTTCGTGCAAAACCAGGTATTCGTCGCGACAAATAGGGCAGGGGTTTCCAGTGGAAATCTGACCGGCGCGGATGCAGGTTTTACGCGTTTTTTTCGGAGGTATCGACCCTTTGTGATTTCTTCTGTAGAGCACCCACACCGGGGTATCGCCGTATGTTTGCTTGTAGGCCAAACTGTTCAAGTATCTGGCGCTGGTTTCCACGGGTACTTCTTTGGTTCGGTCCTTGGTTATTTCACGGTATTCCAGTGGAATGTTGTCCTTATTTTGGTTGGAACAGCGTTGTATTGCAGATACGCTAAGTGGCCGTGTCCAAACTTGGGGTATTATAACATTTTTTAATGCCGAAAGCATTTTTCGATCTTTTGTAATGTCACTTATTTTAGGTTATTTTCAGTGTTGCCAGTGGTTCAATGCCAAATGTCGCTACCGGATCTCTAAAATTCCGCTACCCAACACAGAAAGGGTAAAGAATTCTACAAAAAAAACGTGACCTTGAAGGATAAATACATTTTTTTTACCTTCGGAGGGTAATTAAAGTCAAAAATATAAAAAACCTTTCGTTTACCTTTAAAATAAAGATTGCTAATTAAAACTAAAAAAGAACTACCACCCTAGCTGAGAGCTATTTTAAATGGCTTTAAAGTCGACAAGTAACATAGTATCTTCGGGGAAATACATATTTTTCCATAGAAAAAATAAAAATTAAATTTTCTAAAGATTTCTGCAATGATTATGATTGATTTTCTACACTTATAATTGTTGTTAATTGCTCTGTCAAATGGCACCATTGAATAAATCGTTATGTGAGTTTTTCAACAACTAGTTTATTTACCCTTGACTCGTTTTTTAAAAATAAAATGTAAAAATTTGGGCGCCCTCAAAATTCCGCTACTTTATCGTCGTCGCCGCTACGCCGCTAAATGCTTCAGAAGTCGCTACCAATAGCGGAATTCTGCTACCACTGGCAACACTGGTTATTTTCAAAGACAAATTTTCAGAAACAAGATTATTTTGGCCATAGATAAATCTTTCTCATGTATAAACAGTGTTGCCAACCCAGTCACAAATTAAAAACTGCATATGATCTAACCTAAAAAAATCTGTAGAAAACTCTTAAAAAGAAAAATGTAAACCTACAGTTTTTGGTTATTCATTTATAGTTCATTTCAGATAATTGTACGTTAGCGTAGATCAACTTCTAGATAAGTTACCACAAGAAATCACCAGAACTAAAGCTAGCTTCACGCAATGATTAATGTTTTGCCTATATTTTAGGAATTGTTTGGCAGAAATGATTGGATTAAATGTTTTCCACATTATTTTCATTACCATTATTAACAATTTAATATTTTTCAACAGAAATTGACAAAAAATAAAAGAATCGCTCTTAAAACAACCAACAACATATCAATGGGTTGGGAATTTAGTATTTCAAGAACACAGAAAACAATAATTCACATTTTCTCGATGAAACAAAATTGATGATCGAATCTATGATCTAAACGCAGATGTCACCATGTCAACATTTCTCTGGGTAGGTCAAATGTTCAGATGTTGCCGTAGTTTAGTATTTGACTGAGCGATTGACATTTCATTTTTTTAAGGTTAACGAACGTTCAATTTTCTACATTTTATTATTCTATTGCTTTACTCGAAGTATCAAAGTGTTGCTTCGAATTTAGCGTTCTAGAAATAAGTCTTAAATCTTAGTTTAATATGAATCAATGCGTAATTCCTGTACCTGTGGACGACAGCGATGGTGATCGTCGATGGATGAGTATCGTACGTATCTCATCTTGCCTAAGAAATATTTTGTGACATTGTAATTGTAGCACAACAGATTTCTCTCCGAGACTAGGGAGAAGGATGTGGATGTTATATTTATAGGCGATTCCATTATTCAAGCCCTTCAACATACTGATGTTTGGAATGAGTTATTCGCTCCTTTACACTGTTTAAATTTTGGGATCCATCGAGACAAGGTTGAAAACGTCCTGTGGAGGATACAAAACGGGGAATTGGATAACGTAAAACCGAAGGTTAGTTCGACTGTCATTTTAGTCCAGTTGCATACATAGGGAATCCTGGTTAGGTTTCGGAATTAGAAATTTGGATTCGGGCACCAAAATGAACGCATTTCTTGAAACTGTCTGCATTTAGCGCCTGAATTTTGAATCTGAATTTTTGATTCTTAATTCCAATTTGAATTTGTGATTCTCAATTCCAATTTGCATTTGTGATTCTCAATTCCAATTTGAATTTCTGATTCTCAAACCTAATCTGAATTCTGTGCATGTCGGTGTGACCTGAAAATTTGGTTTCTAACTCATTTTGAAATATTTGACAGGTGGTTGTGCTACATGTAGGAACTAATAATATTTCAAATACACCTGAGGAAATTGTGGAAGGAATAATTGAAACTATTGCTGTTATAAGGGACAGGCAACCCGAGGCGTACATTGTTGTACCTGTAAGTTGTAAATTAAGCACAATGGACCTTATTAAAAGCTACATTTTAGTCGCTTTTGCCCAGAGGGCAGCACCCCAACTGATCTTAGAGAGAAAATAGGCAGAGTAAATGATTTAATTAAGGAGAGATTAACACATTTACCGAAGGTGGAGACTGTTAAAATAGACAAAGGTTTCATTCAGTCAGATGGCACAATAAGCCATCATGACATGCACGACTACCTGCTACTTACAAACGCTGGGAGTAAAAAAGCCTTCGAGCCCGTTCACGAGCTCTTAACCCAGCTGCTTAATGAAGGGGAGTCTGAAAAGGAGCTTACGGCTTCGGAGTAACCAAAAATGCCTCAATTTTTACATAAAGTTAGCGTTAGTTGTTTTGCACTGATTAGTAGTATAATGGTCAGCCTGTTATTCCTAATTTTCACATTTTAAAATCTCAGGTCAATTAGAATTAAAGTCGTTTAGTTTGTCTGTGATTGAATTGAATCATTTTCGAATTATTTCATGGGTTCACCGTTTAATGATATTTAAAATTTGTGATATTGGCTATGATAAGCGATACTATTGCTCCAAAGTTCTTTTCATTTCTTGTTACACTGTACTTTAAACATTCCTTAATTAAGATGTCATTCATTTATTTATTTTATTGTTTATATCGGTTAGAATTAAGTTTGTTTTTTATTTTTATGTAAGGCATTGCATTTGCTATAATTTTATATTAAATGAAGAGTAAAACAAAAATTGTTTCTTTAATTTAAATCCTGAAACTGAAAAATGCAAACATCGAACCCAGAATTTCCCTTTGAGATCGAGTTGTGTAATTTGAACTCAAAATTTAGTCTTTCGAGTTAAAGGTTTTACTTAAACTTTGAAATTCCCGCTTTGAGTTTAAAATTTTTATTGTAAACTCAAAATTTTCTATTTAAATTAAAATTTTGTAATTTAAAGTTTAAATTTCGATTTAAAACTTAAAGTTATAAGTTGAAGTTTCGAAAAATAAATCAGCTTTAAGTTGAAAATCAAAATTTGAAAATTAAAACCGGATAACTGGAACTTTTTGAATAAAAGTCAGAATTTTTAAGTCAAACTTACCGAAACATTTAATTTGAAAAAAATCAAAATTTTTAAAATAAATTTTTAAAAATTTTGGCAATTTTTTTAAAAAAAAGTAAAAGTTTTGAAAACATTCGAATTATTAAAAGGATAAGTGTTAGATTTATTTTTAAAAAAAGAATTATTGAAAAGGAATCAACATGCTCGAAAATCAAAATTTTGAAAAACTCAGAATTTTCAAAATAATCGAAAATAAAAAGTTCTAAATTTTGAAAAAAACAAAATTAACAAAAAGGCGATTTTTTTTTAAATTAAAATTTCCAAAAATTACTGAATTCTTCAAATAGTCGCGATTTTCCAAAAAAAATTGAAACGAATGAAGACTATTGAAAGAAGAATTTTAAAAAAGATGGGTTTCGTAAGGTTAAAATCAACTAAAAAACAGTTCTTCAAAAAGGTTTGAATTTAAGAATAAAATCGATATTTTGAAAAAAGGTCAAAATTTAAAACGAGGGCAAAATTTTGAAAAAAGAAATCAAAATTTTCATCAAAAGGTCGAAATTAAAACTAAAATTCGAAAAACCAAAAAAAGGTAATTTCTGGAAATTTCTTTTTTTTTTAATTCGACTTTTTGAAAATTTCAATTTTTTCTTCAGAACATAGATTTTTTTTGGAAAATTTAGACTTTAAAAATTTACCTATTTTTGAAAAATTCATTTTTCTTGAAGTTTTTTGGCTTCAGTATTTTGACCTTTCTTCGAAATTGTGAAATCTTTGTGAAAAAATCCTTTTTTATTTTTAACTTTTAATCTTCTTCTTTTTGAAAAATAATCAATTTTTTTTTTTTCAAAAATTCGACTTTGAATATTGTGATTTTTTTTTTATTGAAAATGTCATATTTTTAAAAATTCACGCTTTTTCGAAAATTTTGGTTTTTTTCCAAAATTTTGACTTATATTTTGACTTTTTCTTCGAAATTTCGAAAATTTTGGTATTTTCGAAAATTTTGACTTATATTTCGACTTTTCTTCGAAATTTCGAATTTTTGAAAACCTCGATTTTTTTTTGAACATATCGAGCTTTGAAAGCTTCAATTTAAACAAAAATCCCCTTTTCTAGCTATAATTTTGAAAATTTTGTATTTTTTTCGAAATTTTCACTTTATGTAAATTTGACATTTGAAAAATTAAAATATTATTGGAAATCCTACTTTTATTTAAATTGAAAGCAACAATGTTCTATTAAACTAGTAAAGGTGCAAAAAAAGGACGAAATATCAAAAAAAACAACTCAAGATTTAACTACTGAATTTTGAAATACAACTGGATTTTAAAGAAAAAACCAGAAAAAATAAACACACCTTCGGATACCCTAGTCGTTGACTGAAATATATTTAATCAACGCGCTAGGTAGAGTAATTGTATTTGCCCTAGTATCCCATCGAAGGCGACGCCACTGGCGCGCGGGCTGGAAACCATTATGCGCTCTCGCCCGTATTCCGGGTTATCTATCGGTTCGCTTTGCGGCTGAGCGCAATCGCACAAAATGGCTGCGCCGAGTGGACATCACCACACGGAATCTTGCGCGTACGTGAGCTTCGCCCTCTGCTAAATTAAAACAAAAGTGTGCACTTTGTTTGTTGTTATTAACCTAAAACGCGACCCCCCCCGATCGAAAATGGACACGAAGTGCAGTTTTGGTGTCCGGCGCCTCCATCTAGAAGCGATTTCCACCTCGAATAACCTCATTTAGGTGAGTGTCGAGAGATGACAGTTTGTTATGTATGTGTGTCCTTGATAAAAGGGTGTATATTTACTGTTTTCGGCCGTTAACATTTGGGTTGTTTATTGTGTGATATTTGGCTACGTCGACTGGTTATTGGGCGAGAGAAAATGGCCGTTCGGGTACAATGAGCCGCAAAAAATATTTCTCGGAAGAAGTGTCTACTTTGGCTTGATGGGTTGGAATGTCTGTCAAGTGCAATTCTGTGAATGAAATGTAATTATCTCCAAACAAAACAAGGGAGGTTCGTATATTCAAGCGAGCGTTATAGTGATTTAGTGCAAAGACCTACTTCGGCATTATCGACAAAATATACAATGCGGCGCATCAAAATAAATACTGTTTATTTAATCTATATCATAATTACATATACAATGGTGACTAAAGTAACTCTAATATTTATTGATAACAAATGAAAGAAAAATTGTTTACTTTTAACAATCGACTTTGCTCTCGCCCGGAAACTTAGTTTGATTTAAGCTTTCAAAATTTGAATATTGCCGTTTTGCTGAGGTGACGTCTGCAAAGAAAATATGCAATGTTTACTTTGTGTTACTTCCGGTTGCACCCGAAAATGACTTAAAACTTTTAAATGGTACACCATGTATAAGATCCAGTAATCGAATTTATCATAAAATTTTAAGTAAGTTTTGTTATTATAACTATTTTTCTTTTTAATAATTTCTAACATAGAATCGAAACTTCCTTGAAAAATATGTCTAGTCGTTTTGCACGTCTTTATTTAAATCTTAACCTCTCACAGAGTCACAGATACATCACAGATGCACGAGTCGATCAATGAAATTGTAGTTCTTTATTACGGAGACGCAGATCAAATTGAACTAATAAATAACGTTCTTTTGATGTAGGTTATTTTGATCTTAATAAAGAACATCGATTTTTTCGATAATTTTCGTGTACATTTGAAAGCTTTTTTTAATTTTGACTTCATAATAAATAAAAATTGGGTAATTTGACTTCTGACTCGAAATTTGTATTTTTCTAAAGACGTAGATTAAATTGAACTAATAAATAACGTTCTTTTGATGTAGGTTATTGTGACCTTAATCAAGAACATCGATTTTTTCGATAATTTTCGTGTACACTTAAAAGCTTTTGTTAATTTTTACTTCATAATAAATAAAAATTGTGCAATTTGACTTCAGACTCAAAATTTGTATTTTTATAAAGGCGGTGAAATCTGGTTTCTGCCTGTTTAGGCAAAACATATCGGCCGTGGTTTCGGTTGATCCGAAATCGATCGAAACTTCGCTCGGCCCAAAATCGATCGAAAATTCGCTCGGCCCAAAATCGATCGAAAATTCGCTTTCAAATTTCAACTCGAAATTTCCTAAAGAAGTTTAAACTTTGAGAAAAACCCGAAATTTATAAAACAAATTCAAGATTTAATTCGAAATTTCGACTTGTTTTGAAAATTTCGACTTTTTCTTTGAAAATGTCGATTTCGAAGTTTTAAAAAAATTCTGCTCTTTTTGAAAGTATTGGCTTTTTTAATTTTGACGTTTCCCCGATTTTCCCCTTTGCAAATTTCGACGTTTCCCCAATTTTGGCCTTTGCAATTTTCGATTTTTCCCCGATTTTCGCCTTTGCAAATTTCGACTTCTTGCCAAATTTCGACTCCTGTGAATTTGAGTTTTATTTAAAAAGTTCGACTTTTTTTTTAATTTCTGATTGAAAATTTGGAAATGATTTTTTAAAAACGGTTAAAAATGTTAAATCTTAAAATTTGAAATTGTTTGAAATGTTCGTTCACGTTTAAAAATTTCTATTATTTAAGACTAGACTTTTCTTAAAATTTTGACTTTTTTCAAAACATTTTTTCCCAGAATTTTGTATAAAATTCGGAGTTTTTTTGAGAAAAAACATTTTTAATAATTTCGAAATTTCCAAATGGTCGAATTTTTTAAAAAGTTCGACATTTGGAAATTTCGAAATTGTTAAAAATGTTTTTTCTCAAAAAAACTCCGAATTTTATACAAAATTCGACTTTGAAATTTGGAAATTATGGAAAATTTTTTTTTCTCAAAAAAACTCCGATCTTTTTAAAAAATTCGACTTTTTGGAAATTTCGAAATTATTGCAAATGTTTTTTCTCAAAAAAGACTCCGATTTTTAAAAAATTTCGACTTTGAAATTTCGAAATTATGAAAATGTTTTTTTCTCAAAAAAACTCCGAACTTTTTAAAAAATTCGACTTTTTGGAAATTTCGAAATTTATTGAAAAATGTTGACTTTTGAAAATTTCACTTTTTTTAATCTTTGACGTGAAAATTCGGCTTTTTCGTTGAAATTCCGAATTTTTTTGTAAATTTGTTTTGTAAAATTGAGTTTTTTGTAAAAAATGAGAAAGTTTCGTTTTTTTTTGAAAGTAAACTTTTTTGAAAATGTCGACTTCCGAAAATTTCGTCTTATTTGAAAGGGTCAATTATTTTTACGATTTTCCCGAAATTTTTACTTCTGAAAATTTCGATATTTCTTTTGGGAAAATTCGACTTTTTGGAAATTTCGAAATTTATTGAAAAATGTTGACTTTTTTTGAAATTTTTATTTTTTTTAATCTTTGACGTGAAAATTCGGCTTTTTCGTTGAAATTCCGAATTTTTTTGTAAATTTGTTTTGTAAAATTGAGTTTTTTTGTAAAAAAATGCGAGTTTTGAAAGTTTCGTTTCTTTTGGAAGTAAACTTTTTTGAAAATGTCGACTTCCGAAAATTTCGTCTTATTTGAAAGGATCGATTATTTTTACGATTTTCTCGAAATTTTTACTTCTGAAAATTTCGACATTTCTTTTGGGAAAATTCGATTTTTTGGAAATTTCGAAATTTATTGAAAAATGTTGACTTTTTTGAAAATTTTATTTTTTTAATCGTTGACGTGAAAATTCGGCTTTTTCGTCGAAATTCCGAATTTTTTTGTAAATTTGTTTTGTAAAATTGAGTTTTTTGTAGAAAATACGAGTTTCGTTTTTTTTTTTTGAAAGTAAACTTTTTTGAAAATGTCGACTTCCGAAAACTTCGTCTTATTTGAAAGAGTCAATTATTTTTACGATTTTCCCGAAATTTTTACTTCTGAAAATTTCGACATTTCTTTTGGGAAAATTCGACTTTTTGGAAATTTCAAATTTTATTGAAAAATGTTGACTTTTTTTGAAATTTTTACTTTTTTTAATCTTCGACGAGAAAATTCGGCTTTTTTGTTGAAATTCCGAATTTTTTTGTAAATTTGTTTTGTAAAAGTGAGTTTTTTGTAAAAAATGCGAGTTTTGAAAGTTTCGTTTTTTTTGGAAGTAAACTTTTTTGAAAATGTCGACTTCCGAAACTTTCGTCTTATTTGAAAGGGTCGATTATTTTTACGATTTTCTCGAAATTTTTACTTCTGAAAATTTCGACATTTCTTTTGGGAAAATTCGACTTTTTGGAAATTTCGAAATTTATTGAAAAATGTTGACTTTTTTGAAAATTTCACTTTTTTTAATCTTTGACGTGAAAATTCGGCTTTTTCGTTGAAATTCCGAATTTTTTGTAAATTTGTTTTGTAAAATTGAGTTTTTTGTAAAAAATGCGAGGTTTGAAAGTTTCGTTTTTTTTTGGAAGTAAACTTTTTTGAAAATGTCGATTATCGAAAATTTCGTCTTATTTGAAAGGGTCGATTATTTTTACGATTTTCTCGAAATTTTTACTTCTGAAAATTTCGACATTTCTTTTGGGAAAATTCGACTTTTTGGAAATTTCGAAATTTATTAAAAAATGTTGACTTTTTTGAAAATTTTATTTTTTTAATCGTTGACGTGAAAATTCGGTTTTTTCGTTGAAATTCCGAATTTTTTGTAAAAGTGAGTTTTTGTAAAAAATGCGAGTTTTGAAAGTTTCGTTTTTTTGGAAGTAAACTTTTTTGAAAATGTCGATTTCCGAAAATTTCGTCTCATTTGAAAGGGTCGATTATTTTTTCGATTTTCTCGAAATTTTTACTTCTGAAAATTTCGACATTTTTTTTGGGAAAATTCGACTTTTTAAAAATTTTCGAATTTTATTAAAATTTTAGTCTTTAAAAAAATTCCAATTTTTGAAAATTTCTAGTTTTATTCAATATTAAGCTTTTTGGAAAATTTTGTAATTCTTGACCTTTGCTTTTTTCAATTTTGACTTCGAGATTCCGGATTTCGAAAATTTTGACTTTTTTTTTTGTTGAAGATTTCAACTTTTTGTAAATTTACTTTCATATAAAAAAGTCGAGGTTTTTTTTGAAAATCTTGATGCTTTTCAAATATTGTTATTTGATTTATTTGAAAATTTGGATTATTTTTAAAAATTTTGACTTCCTCAAAAAAACTCCCAAAATTTCAACTTTTTTTTAAAAAAAAAAACTTCGAAAATTTCGTCTTTTTTAACAAAAATTCCAATTTTTAAAAATTTCAAGTTTTATTGAATATTAAACTTTTTGGAAAATTTTGTAATTTTTAAATAACTCACGTTATTTGAAAAATTCACTTTTTTTGAAAATTTTGACTTCAGAATTTTGACTTTTCTTCGATATTTTGATTTTTTGCAATTTGACTCTTTTGTGAGAAAATCGATTTTTTTGTTGAAAATTTCGATTTTTTGGGTTAGGTTAGGTTGATTTGGGTTAGGTTAGGTTGGTTTGGGTTAGGTTGGGTTGGTTTGGGTTAGGTTGGGTTGGTTTGAGTTAGGTTAGGTTGAATTAAGTTGATTTGGGTTAGGTTAGATTGAATTAGGTTGGTTTGGGTTCGGTTAGATTGAATTAGGTTGGTTTGGGTTAGGTTAGATTGAATTAGGTTGGTTTGGGTTTGGTTAAATTGAAATTGGTTAGTTTGGGTTAGGTTAGGTTAGATTGAATCAGATTGGTTTGGGTTAGGTTAGATTGTATTAGGTTGGTTTGGGTTAGGTTAGGCTGATTTGAGTTAGGTTACATTGAATTAAGTTAATTTGGGTTAGGTTACATTGAATTAGGTTGCTTTGGGTTAGGTTAGATTGAATTAGGGTGGTTTGGGTTAGGTTAGGTTAGGTTAGGTTAGGTAGGTAGGTTTGGGTTAGTTTAGATTGAATTAGGTTGATATGGTTTAGGTTAGATTGCATTAGGTTGGTTTGGGTTAGGTTAGGTTGATTTGGGTTAGGTTAGGTTGATTTGGGTTAGGTTAGGTTGATTTGAGTTAGGTTAGATTGAATTAAGTTGATTTGGGTTAGGTTGGTTTGGGTTAGGTTAGATTGAATTAGGTTAGTTTGGGTTAGGTTGGTTTAGGTTAGGTTAGGTTGGTTTGGGTTAGATTGGATTAGGTTAGGTTAGGTTGGTTAAGGTCAGGTAAGGTTGGTTTGGGTTAGGTTAGATTGGATTAAGTTGAATTGGGTTAGGTTAAATTGTATTAGGTTGGTTTGAGTTAGGTTGGATTGAATTAAGTAGATTTGGGTTAGGTTAGATTGTATTAGGTTGGTTTGGGTTAGGTTAGGTTGATTTGGGTTAGGTTGGGTTGGTTTGAGGTAGGTTAGATTGAATTAAGTTGATTTGGGTTAGGTTAGATTGAATTAGGTTGGTTTGGGTTAGGTTAGATTGAATTAGGTTAGTTTGGGTTAGGTTGGTTTAGGTTAGGTTAGGTTGGTTTGGGTTAGATTGGATTAGGTTAGGTTAGGTTGGTTAAGGTCAGGTAAGGTTGGTTTGGGTTAGGTTAGATTGGATTAAGTTGAATTGGGTTAGGTTAAATTGTATTAGGTTGGTTTGAGTTAGGTTGGATTGAATTAAGTAGATTTGGGTTAGGTTAGATTGTATTAGGTTGGTTTGGGTTAGGTTAGGTTGATTTGGGTTAGGTTGGGTTGATTTGGGTTAGGTTGGGTTGGTTTGAGGTAGGTTAGATTGAATTAAGTTGATTTGGATTAGGTTAGATTAAATTCGGTTGGTTTGGGTTAGGTTAGATTGAATTAGGTTGGTTTGGGTTAGGTTAGATTGAGTTAGGTTGGTTTGGGTTGGGTTAGATTGAATTAGGTTAGTTTGGGTTAGGTTAGGTTGGAATAGGTTAGGTTAGATTGAATTAGGTTAGGTTAGATTGAATTTGGTTAGGTTAGATTGAATTAGGTTGGTTAGGGTTAGGTTAGATTGTATTAGGTTGGTTTGGGTTAGGTTAGATTGAGTTAGGTTGGTTTGGGTTGGGTTAGATTGAATTAGGTTAGTTTGGGTTGGGTTAGGTTGGAATAGGTTAGGTTAGATTGAATTAGGTTAGGTTAGATTGAATTTGGTTAGGTTAGATTGAATTAGGTTGGTTAGGGTTAGGTTAGATTGTATTAGGTTGGTTTGGGTTAGGTTAGGTTGATTTGGGTTAGGTAAGGTTGATTTGAGTTAGGTTAGATTGAATTAAGTTGATTTGGGTTAGGTTAGATTGAATTAGGTTGCTTTGGGTTAGATTAGATTGAATTAGGTTGATATGGGTTAGATTAGATCGTATTAGGTTGGTTTGGGTTAGGTTAGGTTGATTTGAGTTAGGTTAGATTGAATTAAGTTGATTTGGGTTAGGTTAGATTGAATTAGGTTGCTTTGGGTTAGGTTAGATTGAATTAGGTTGATATGGGTTAGATTAGATTGTATTAGGTTGGTTTGGGTTAGGTTAGGTTGGTTTGGGTTAGGTTAGGTTGATTTGGGTTAGGTTAGGGTGGTTTGGGTTGGATTTTTCTTTTGAAAATTTCGATTTAGGTTTTAAAAATTTCGCCTTTTGGAAATGTTTGACCTTTTTCAATTTTGACTTTTTCGATGTTCCGAATTTCGAAAATTTTGTACGTTATTTTTTTGAAGATTTCAACTTTTTGTAAAGTTTACTTTCAATGATAAAATCGAGTTTTTTTTTGAAAATCTTCATGGTTTTCAAATATTGTGTTTTGACTTATTTGAAAATTTGGATTATTTTTAAAAATTTTGACTTTCTCAAAAAAACTCCCAAAATTTCACATTTTTTTTGTTTTCAAAAGAACTTCATAAATTTCGTCTTTTTTAACAAAAATTCCAATTTTAGAAAATTTCGGGTATTATTGAATATTAAACTTTTTGGAAAATTTTGCAATATTTGAATATCTCACGGTTTTTGAAAAATTCACTTTTTTTTTGAAAATTTTGACTTCAGAAATTTGGCTTTTTTTCGATATTTTGATCTTTTGTAAATTTGACTCTTTTGTGAGAAAATCGACTTCTTTTTTGAAAATTTCGATTTTTTATTGAAAATTTCGATTTTTATTGAAAATTTCGATTTTTATTGAAAATTTCGATTTTTTTTTGAAAATTTTCGATTTTTTTGTTGAAAAATTCGATTTAGTTTTTGAAAATTTCGACTTTTTGAAATGTTTGGCTTTTTTCAATTTTGACTTCTTCGAGGTTCCGGATTTCGAAAATTTTGACGTGTTTTCTTTTGAAGATTTCAATTATTTGTAAAGTTTACTTTTATATGAAAAAATCGAAGTTTTTTTTTTTAAATCTTGACGTTTTTCAAATATTGTATTTTGACTTATTTGAAAATTTGGATTATTATCAAAAATTTTGAATTTTTCTCAAAAATTTCAATTTTTTTTTGAAAAAAACTAAAAATTTCTTCTTTTTTAACAAAAATGCCTATTTTTGAAAATTTCGAGTTTTATTGAATATTAATCTTTTGGAAAATTTTGTAATTTTTGAATATCTCACGATTTTTAAAAAAATCTTTTTTTTTGGAAAATTTTGACCCCAGAATTTTGGCGTTTCTTCGATATTTTAATTTTTTGCAAATTTGACTCTTTTGTGTGAGAAAATCGACTTTTTTTTTGAAAATTTCGATTTATTTTTTGAAAATTTCGATTTATTTTTTGAAAATTTCGATTGTTTTTTAAAATTCCGATTTTTTTTAAAAATTCAGATTTTTTTTAAAATTCCGATTTTTTTTAAATTCCGATTTTTTTGTTGAAAATTTCGATTTATTTTTCGAAAATTTCGATTTAGTTTTTAAAAATTTCGAGTTTTTCAAATGTTTGACTTTTTTTTCAATTTTGACTTCTTTGAGGTTCCAGATTTCGAAAATTTTGACGTTTTTTTTTGAAGATTTCAACTTTTTGTAAAGTTTACTTTACATATGAAAAAATCGAGGTTTTTTTTTTGAAAATTTTGATGCTTTTCAAATATTGTATTTGACTTATTTGAAAATTTCGGATTATTTTTAAAAATTTTAAATTTTACTTAAAAAAACTCCCAAAATTTCAACCTTTTTTCAAAAAAGCTTCGATAACTTTGGCTCTTTAGAAATTTCAAATTTTTTTAAGAATGTTTACTTTTGAAAAGTGTGATTATTTAGAAAATTTTAGATTTTTTGAAAATTCCTATTTTTTAATTGACTTCCTTTTTTTTATAATTGACTTCAAAATTCGATAACGAAGGCTTCCACGGCCAGAGTCAGTACAGGATATACTTCTTCCGGGATTGGACCGTGTCAAAGAACTAGTAAAAGTGTTCATGAACACTTTTACTAGTTCTTTGACACGGTCCAATCCCGGAAGAAGTATATCCTGACTTCAAAATTCGCCTGTTTTAAAAATTTCATTTTTTTGAAAATTTCTACTTTAAAATTTTCTCTTTTTTTATGAAAATGGCGACCTAAAAGTTTTGACTTTTTTTTTAAAATTTTGACTCTTGATTTTGACTTTTTAATTGTAACCTTTTAATTTTGACTCTTTAAGATTTTCGTTTCGAAAATTTCTTTACTTTTTTAAATTATCTGATTTTCTTGAGGTTTTCACTTTGAAAGTTTCGACTTTTTGTTCGAAATTTAACTGACGTTTTTTTTTGTAAGTTCACTTTTTTGAAAATGTTGATTTTTGAAAATTTCGTCTTATTATTTGAAAATTTCGATCTTTATTTTAGAAACTTTAGTTTTTTTCAAAAGTTCGATGTTTTTTCTGAAAATGACTTGGCAATTTTGGCTTATTTGAAAATATGTTTTCAAAATAAAATCGAAATTTCAAAAAAGTGGATTTTTTCATAATAGTCAAATTTACAAAATAACTCGAAATTTCGAAAAAGTTGAAATTTTCAAAAACATCGAAAAACGGGTCAAAAATTTATCCGACTTTAAAAATTTGGATTTTTTTTTAAATTACGAGTTACGTTACGAGTTACGAGTTATGTACAAATTTTGGCTTATTTGAAAATTTAACAATAAATTTTTTTTTTCCAAAATGCGGATTTTTTCATAAAAGTCAAATATCCAAAAAAACTCGAAGTTTCGAAAAAAAGTGAAATTGTCACAACATACATCGTAAAAAAGTCTAAATTTTATAAACTTTTGAAAGAAAATTGATTTGAAAAATGATCTCATTTTTTAAAATTCGAAATCTTAAAAAAAGTCGAAATTTAAAAAAGTTGATATTAAAAAAATCAGTTTTATTTCTATTTATTTTCAAAATTCGGAATTATTAAAAAAAAAGTAAAGCTTTCCAGAAATAGACGAAGTTTTAAAACGAAATTTTTTAAAATTTTCAAAAGTTAGAGAGTATTTAAAAAAAATAAAAAATTTTCAGAAAAACACGAACTTTTGAAAAAAGTCGAGATTTTAGAGTTGAAGCTTTAAAAAAAGTGGTGGGCATTTATCCGAGCATTTTTATTTTGCTTTTTCATACAATTATGATATTAAATCATTGGTAGGAGCCCGAAAAATAATAAAACAAAAGTTTTTTGAAGTTATAATGCGAGAACTAGATCCAGGTAAAAGTATATTGTAAACAAAACGTTTTAAAACCTAAGAGAATAATTGCTGGCAAAAATTCAGTTCACGAAAGCAGAAAATTGCGCTACAAAAGCCATGGACAAAAGCTGAAAGTAAACTTAATGAATGTGCGGAATAGGAATTTAAAAGACTCTAGGAAAAACTGACCGCACAAAATAAAAAATGTTCGCTTTGTTATTTGTTGATAATAATAATCGTTAACGCCCTCTGAACACTTCACTAATTACAATTTTATCACACTCCGGAGATAGAACAGTTTTTCTATCATTAACGATGGGCAATCTTTCAATTTGTCGATGCTGCTTATCAATCTGTAATTCTCTTATGTTCAGAAAGGTCACTGACCCCACTAAAAACGTTTGTTTACTTAATTGTGTCAGTCTGGGAAAGGGCGTTAAAGATGTAGTTTTAACAAATGTTGAAGATGTAAATTTACCATTTTGATACTCAGGAATTGATCGAAATTTTGGCGAACAATGCAAACGTAATTTCGCTTAAATTTATTCTTTTTTCCAAAAGTCGAATTTTCGAAATTAAAATTTTGAGAAAAATTAAGAATTTTGATAAAATGGGAAATTTTGATAAAATGGGAAATTTTGATAAAATGGGAATTTAAAAAAGATGAAAATTTGCAATGGCAGTTTTTTATTTCAGAAAGGCCCAGACTCGCAAAAATATCAAAATTTCAAGATAAAGTTGTGGTTTTGAAGTCGAAATCTACAAAAAAGCGAACATTTTCAAATGGTCGAAATTTGCATTGCCGTGAATGTTCAAAAACAAAAAAAAATCGAAAAAGGTCGAATTTGGGGGAAAAAGTCAAAATTTACGTCACAGAATGTCGAACAAAAAACAAAAATTTAAATAATGGGAATTTTGAATGTTGACAATTTTTTTAAATGTCGAAATATACAAAAAATGCAAAAATTTCAAAATATCGAAATTTTTAAAAAATTTTGGTAAAAATTTAAAATTTTGCAACAATTTGAAATTTTGCTGAAAACATTTGATAAAGCAAAAATTTTGGGATGTCAGTTTTTTTGAAAATTTAAAATTACAGGAAAATCGAAATTTAGAAAAAAAAGTCGAATTTTCGGAATTAAAATTTTGAGAAAAATTAGAAATTTTGATAAAATGGGAATTTGAAAAAGGTGAAAATTTGCAATGGCAGTTTTTTTTCCAGAAAGGCCCAGACTCGCAAAAATATCAAAATTTCAAGATAAAGTTGTAGTTTTGAAGTCGAAAAAAAGTCGAAATCTACAAAAAAGCGAACATTTTCAAATGGTCGAAATTTGCATTTTCGTAAATGTTCAAAAACAAAACAAAAAAATCGAAAAAGGTCGAATTTGGGGGAAAAAGTCTAAACTTACGTCACAAATTTCGAACAAAAAACAAAATTTTAAAGAATGGAAATTTTGAATGTTGACAATTTTTTTAAATGTCGTAATTTACAAAAAATGCAAAAATTTCAAAATATCGAAATTTTCAAAGAAATTTGGGTAAAAATTCGAAATTTTGCAACAATTTGAAATTTTGCAAAAATCGAACATTTTTAAAAGATTGAAATGTTAAAAAAACGAAAAATGTCTGAGAAAAAATCATTAAAAAATCATTTTTTTAAGTTGAAATTTGAAGAAGTGAAAATTTTTTACGATGGAAATTTTGAAAAGTGGAATTTTTCTTTTTAAATTTCACAATTTACAAAAAGACAAAATTTCGAAAAAGGTCGACACGTTGAAGATTTTATTTCTCTCTTCTGAATTTCATCTTAAAATTTGAAATTTTTTAGATCGATTATTTTCGCGTCTGCCTGCCTGATTACCATTTAGACTTTTTTTTTTGGGAATTACGTGTTTTGTAATAAAGATGAGTTTTTCATTAAATTTTAATAAAGAAAAACTGTAGCAAAAACCTTTTAAACTTTGTCGGTTAACTCGTAGTTGTTATAATATTTTTTTTCCTGAGGTAAATATGGAATTATTTGTAAAACGTAGCCTCTTGGGCCCTTGTGCAGTGTCTATTTTGTTGCAGGAGCCGCAGCGGTCGGTCTTGAGTTCCGCTATGGTAAATAGTGGTTCCTACGACTCGAGCCGGGATCGAAATTCAGAAGCCGGGTTCATACAGCCGAAGTGCGCGCCGGCCACGCCGCCCTCTCGCGCCTCTCCGACGGGCGCGGGCGCCGTACCGTGTAACAATGGCTCGCAAACAGCTGATCCTTCCGCCGCGGCGCATGCCATCGGACCGACGCCGACGAAAACACAATACAACGGCACAATGTCCGCCGACGACGACAATTCGTACGCCGCGAGCCTCTTCTGCAGCGTGCCTTTGGATAAAATCCAAGATGTGTTGAATTCGACGTCAGCCGTCGCCGTCGCCGCGACGACATCGACCGAATCGGACGCGTCGCGAAAACACCTTTCGCCACGGAAACTCCTCTGCTTGTATTGCGAGAGGACTTTCGTCAGCGGCAATCTTCGACAGAAGCACGTGGAAAGGTGTCATTCGGAGAAACAGAATCGGCGTTTGAGCTCGCGGAGGAGTCAGCAGGGTGGTCAGCAGCTGGCCGCCACCTCTTGTTCGTATTGTGATAGTTTGAGGCCCGATTGCACTTTGGGGCAGTTGTTCGAACATTTGGCGGTCGAGCATCCGGATAAATATCACGCTTGTCTTCAGTGCCAGGAGCGGTTCCTCAACGCGGCTCTTCTGACCGATCACCATGTCGCGTCGCACGGGAAGGCGCCGCAGCCGAAGACGCGAAATCTTTCCATTATGCTCGAACCTCTTCAGGATATTATACTGCCGGAAATGGGAGAAAAAGAAGCAAAGGTAACACCACTTCGTTTCTGATTAATTAAACTTATCACAACAATCAAGGTTTCAATTTTTTTTTGTCAATTACAAACCCGAAATTCTCAATTGGATTTATATAAAAAAAAATCTTGCTTAATTTTGAGATTTCATTTTTTTTATATAGACTTGAAATTCATATTTTTTTAACTTTTCATAATTCTATTTCAGTAGTAACTTTTTTTCTTAATTTTATATTGTATACTCAATTGTTTTATAAACCTAAACTTTTAGGAAAAAGAGCAACATTTTCACTGTTTTGGAAAAAGGTGAAGTTTTGAGCGAAAGCTCTCTCTCTCTCGCTTTCTTGTTTTTAAAAATGTCATACTCTTTTGAGAAAAAAAAAGCAAAAAAAATTTGCAAAAGCAGCATTTTCAGAGGTTGGGAAAAAGTCGAAAATTCGAGCGAAAGCTCGAGGTCTATTGAACAAAAAAACCTCTTGATTTTAAAAAATGTCAAACTTTTGAGACAGAAAAAGCAAAAAAAGAGGTTTTGGAAAAAGCCGAAATTGAGTAAAGGCGGAATTCTCGAATTTAAAAATTTTATAAACTTTTAAGAGACAAGAAAAAGCAAAAAAAAAGAAGTTTTGGAAAAAGCTGAAATTGAGTAAAGTCGAATTCTCGAATTTAAAAAGTTCATAAACTTAAAAAAAAAACGTTAACATTTTGAGAAAAATTGACAATTTTTATAAAAATAAATTGAGTTTTATAGACCAATGTTTAGTCTAAATTCTAAATTTGGAAAAAGTCGAATGCTATTGGAGGTCAAAATTTCGAAAAATTGCAAAAGCAGCATTTTTAAAGGTTGGGAAAAAGTCGAAAATTCAAGCGAAAGCTCGATGTTTATTGAACAGAAAACCTCTTGATTTTAAAAAATGTCAAACTTTTGAGAGACAGAAAAAGCAAAAAAAGAGATTTTGGAAAAAGCCAAAATTGAGTAAAAGCGAACTCTCCAATTTAAAAATTTCATAAACTTTTGAGAGACGAGAAAAAGCAAAAAAAAGAAATTTTGGAAAAAGCCAAAATTGAGAAAAGCCAAATTCTCGAATTTAAAAAGTTCATACACTCAAAAAAAAAACGTTAACATTTTGAGAAAAATTCACAATTTTTATAAAAATAAATTGAGTTTTATAGACCAATGTTTGGTCTAAATTCGAAATTTGGAAAAAGTCGATTGCTATTGAAGGTCAAAATTTCGAAAAATTGCAAAAGCAGCATTTTTAAAGGTTGGGAAAAAGTCGAAAATTCGAGCGAAAACTCGACGTCTATTGAACAAAAAAACCTCTTGATTTTAAAAAATGTCAAACTTTTGAGAAACAGAAAAGCAAAAAAAAGAGAAGTTTTGGAAAAAGCCGAAATTGAGTAAAGACGAATTATCGAATTTAAAAATTTTATAAACTTTTGCGAGAAGGGAAAAAGCAAAAAAAAGAAGATTTGGAAAAAGCCAAAATTGAGGAAAGTCGAATTCTCTAATTTAAAAAGTTCATAAACTTAAAAAAAGACGTTAACATTTTGAGAAAAATTGAAAATTTTTATAAAAATAAATTGAGTTTTATAGACTAATGTTTAGTCTAAATTCGAAATTTGGAAAAAGTCGAATACTATTGGAGATCTAAATTTCGAAAAATTGCAAAAGCAGCATTTTCAAAGGTTGGGAAAAAGTCGAAAATTCGAGCGAAAACTCGAGGTCTATTAAACAAAAAATCTCTTGATTTTAAAAAATTTCAAACTTTTGAGAAACATAAAAAGCAAAAAAAAGAGAAGTTTTAGAAAAAGCCAAAATTGAGTAAAGGCGAATTCTCGAATTTAAAAATTTCATAAACCATTGAGGGACAAGAAAAAGCAAAGAAAAAAAGAAGTTTTAGAAAAAGCCAAAATTGAGGAAAGGCGAACTCTCGAATTTAAAAAGTTCATAAACTTAAAAAAAAACGTTTACATTTTGAGAAAAATTGACAATTTTTATAAAAATAAATTGAGTTTTATAGACCAATGTTTAGTCTAAATTCGAAATTTGAAAAAAGTCGAATGCTATTGGAGATCAAAATTTCGAAAAATTGCAAAAGCAGCATTTTCAAAGGTTGGGAAAAAGTCGAAAATTCGAGCGAAACCTCTATCTTTATTGAACAAAAAATCGATCTCTGGATTTTAAAAATGTCAAATTTTTGAGAGACAGAAAAAGCAAAAAAAGAGAAGTTTCGGAAAAAGCCAAAATTAAGGAAAGGCGAATTCTCGAATTCAAAATTTCATAAACTTTAAAAAAACGTTAACATTTTGAGAAAAATGGACAATTTTTATAAAAAGACATTGAGCTTTATAAACAAATGTTTAGTCTAAATTCGAAATTTGGAAAAAGTCGAATGCTATTGGAGGTGAACATTTCGAAAAATTGCAAAAGTAGCATTTTCAAAGGTTGGGAAAAAGTCGAAAATTCGAGCGAAAACTCGATGTCTATTGAACAAAAAAACCTCTTGATTTTAAAAAATGTCAAATTTTTGAGAGACAGAAAAAGCAAAAATAAGAGAAGTTTAGGAAAAAGCCAAAATTGAGTAAAGGCGACTTTTCCAATTTAAAAATTTCATAAACTTTTGAGAGACGAGAAAAAGCAAAAAAAAAGAAGTTTTGGATAAACCCAAAATTGAGGAAAGGCGAATTCTCGAATTTAAAAAGGCATAATCTTAAAAAAAAAGTTACATTTTGAGGAAAACTGAATTGTTATAAAAATAAATTGAATTTTATAGACCAATGTTTAGTCTAAATTCGAAATTTGGAAAAAGTCGAATGCTATTGGAGGTCAAAATTTCGAAAAATTGCAAAAGCAGCATTTTCAAAGGTTGGGAAAAGTTGAAAATTCGAGCGGAAGCTCGATGTCTATTGAACAAAAACACCTCTTGTTTTAAAAAATGCCAAAATTTTGAGAGACAGAAAAAGCAAAAAATGAGAAGTTTTGAAAAAAGCCAAAATTGAATAAAGGCGAATTATCGAATTTAAAAATTTCATAAACTTTTAAGAGACAAGAAAAAGCAAAAAAAAAATAGTTTTGGAAAAAGCCAAAATTGAGGAAAGGCGAAAACTGGCAATTTTTATAAAAATAAATTGAGTTTTATTAACAAATTTTTAGTTTAAATTCAAAATTTCGAAAAACTCGAATGCTATTGGAAGTCAAAATTTCGAGAAAACAAAACTTTCTAGGAAAAATGTGGATTCTTAATTTTAAATCAAAAGTTAAAAAAATCAAAACTTGGAAGTTTAAATTCGGAATATTTAGAAAATTCAAAATTTAAAAACAAAAATCTTTGAAATCGTAAAAGAATTCTCGTTTTGAATTTTCGAAATTTCATCCTCACACGACTTTAGGAAGCAACATTTCGAAAGTAAAACGCGAATTTAAATTTTAATAAAACATTGAGACACCAAGTAATTTTTTTTTAATGAAGATTTTTAAAATGTTGCGTTGACTGTACGAAATTTAGAGTTGAATCTCAAAATTTAAAACTCAAAGTTTCGATAAAAACTAGAAGTTTACAAAAAATTCTTAACGGTTGTGCCTCGAATTTAATTTCGACAGGAAGCGTGTTTAAAGCAAAAAGTTGATTGACATTTTAGACGCCATTCATAAATTACGTTAAACATTAAGAGGGAGGAAGGGGGTCAATAGAGTACGATATTGTGTGACAAGGGGGAAGACGAGTCATAAACTTCTTGGCGTCACAAGGTTTCGACTTTTTTTGGAAGAATTTCATTTTTTTTGAAGTTTCGAATGTTTTGGAAAATTTCGTCTTTTTTGGAAATTTAAACTTTTGGAAAATTTAGATTTCAATTTCCTTATTTTTTTTATTGTCCTTTTTTTGAACAGTTTGATTTTTTTTAAAATTGACAACTTGAATATTTCAACATTTTTCAATTTTATTTTTTAATTTATTTTTTCCGCTTTAAATCCTTTTTTTCGAAATTTTAGCTTTTTGTGAATTTCGACTCTTTCTAAAAAAATTACCTTTTCAAAATTTCGACTCTCTGAAGTGACTTTTGAAGTCACTTTTAGAGAGTCGAAATTTGATATTTAAAATCCATTTATATTTTTTTAAAATGCGGGACATTTTTCGAATTTTTGTTTTTTTGTTTTGGAAATTTCAAATTTTTCCAATTTTAATCCTTTTTCGAAATTTTCGCTTTTTGTGAATTTAGACTCTCTGAAAAATTTACATTTTCAAAACTTGGATTCTCTGAAAAATGACTTTTCAAAATTTGTTTTGAAAATTTAAACGTAATTCTTTTTGAAGTTTGATATTTAAAAGAAATTGGCCTGTTTTAAAAATTTCAGCATTTTTTGATTTTTTTTTCGGAAATTTCAATAATTTCCCATGTTAAACCTTTTTTTCCAATATTTCACTTTTTGTAAGTCTCTGACTCTCTTTCTGAAAAGTTTGCTGTTTTCAAAATTTGTACTTTTTAAAAAATAACCGTTTTCAAAATTTGTACTCTTTAAAAAATTACTTTTTTCAAAATTTCGGAATTTTCTGAAAATTCAAATTTTTAAAAAAGCTGGGCTTTTAAAAGAAATTGATATTGTTTGAAAATTTCGACATTTTCCGATTTTTTTTTGGAAATTTCAAATTTTTCCACTTTTAACCCTTTTTTCGAAATTTTCAAAATTTTCAAAATTTGTACTTTTTAAAAAATTACTTTTTTCAAAATTTTTTTCTGAATATTTAAACTTTTTTTGAAGTTTGATTTTTAAAAGAAATTGACATTTTTTAAAAATTTCGACATTTTATCGAATTTTTTCTTTTGGAAATTTCAACTTCTTTTAATTTTAACCTTTTTGTCGAAATTTTCACTTTTTTTGAATTTCGAATCTTTCTGAAAAAATTACTTTTTCAAAATTTCCATTCTCTGAAAAATGACTTCTTTTGAAGTCATTTTTCAGATTTTTTCGATTTTTTTTAAAAATTTAAACAATTTTTTTGAAAAGTTTGATATTTAAAAGAAATTGACATTTTTTAAATATTTCGACATTTTTTGATTTTTTTTAAATTTCAACTTTTTCCAATTTTAAGCTATTTTCGAAATTTTCACCTTTTCTAATTTCGACTTTTTCTGAAAAATTTACTTTTTCCAAATTTCGACTCTGCAAAATTTCGATTTTTTCTGAAAATTTAAAATTTTATAAAAGAGCGGCTTTTAGAAAAAATTGACATTCTTTGAAAATGTCGGCTTCCGATTTTTTTTGGAACTTTACTTTTTATGAATTTCGACTTTCTGAAAAATTTACTTTTCTCAAAATTTAGACTTTCTGAAAAATTACCATTTTCAAAATTTCGGTTTTTTTCTGAAAATTTAAACTTACTTTTTTTGAAAAGTTTGACTTTTAAAAGAAATTGACATTTTTTAAAAATTTCGACATATTTCGAATTTTTTCTTTTGGAAATTTCAACTTCTCTTAATTTTAACCCTTTTTTCGAAATGTTCCCTTTTTTTGAATTTCGAATCTTTCTTAAAAATGTACTTTTTTCAAAATTTCCATTCTCTGAAAATTGGCTTCAAAATTTCGATTTTTTTTTTGAAAATTTAAACATAATTTTTTAAAAAAAATGTGATATTTAAAAGAAATTGACATTTTTTAAAAATTTCGACATTTTTCGAATTCTTCTTTTGGAAATTTCAACTTCTTTCAATTTTAATCCTTTTTTCGAAATTTTCATTTTTTGACTCTTTCTGAAAAATTTACTTTTTCAAAATTTTGCTTCTCTGAAAAATGACTTCAAAATTTCGATTTTTTTCTGAAAATTTAAACTTTTCTATTAAATAGTTTGGCTTTTAAAAGAAATTGATATTTTTTGACATTTTTCGACTTTTTTTGTGGAAATTTCACCTTTTAACCAATTTTAATCTTTTTTTCGAAATTATCACATTTTATGAATTTCGACTCTTTCTGAAAAGTTTACTTTTTTCAAAATTTGTACTCTTTAAAAAATTGCCTTGTTCAAAATTTCGTTTTTTTCTGAAAATCTAAGCAATTTTTTTGATATTTAATTTAGTTTGATATTTAAAAGAAATTGACATTTTTTGAAAATTTCCACATTTTTCAATTTTTTTTTGAAATATCAACCTTTTCCAATTTTAAGCCTTTTTGCCAAAATTTCACTTTTCGTAAATTTTGACTCTCTGGAAAATTTACTTTTTCAAAATTTCTCTGAAAAATGACTTCAAAACTTCGATTTTTTATGAAAATTTAAACTTTTTTAAAGAAGTTCAGCTTTTAAAAGAAATTGACATTTTTTGAAAATTTCGACATTTTCCGAATTTTTTTCGGAAATTTTAACTTTTTCCAATTTTTACCTTTTTTTCGCTTTTTATGAATTTCGACTCTTTCTGAAAAATTTACTTTTTTCAAAATTTGAAGTTTCTGAAAAATTACTTTTTTCAAAATTTCGATTTTTTTCTGAAAATTTAAACTTACTTTTTTTGAAAAGTTTGATTTTTAAAAGAAATTGACAATTTTTGAAAATTTCGATATTTTTCGAATTTTTTTTTTGGAAAATTCAACTTTTTACAAATTAAATCCTTTTTTCGAAATATTAACTTTTGGTGAGGTGCGACCCTTTCGACGTGAGACAAGCTTTGAGACGTAACAAAGTTCTAATTTTTTTCAAAACTTCACTTTTTTAAAAGATTCGAATATTTTCGAAAATTTCGTCATTCTTGACTTTTGAAAATTTAGATTTCAATTTCAGTATTTTTTTAAATTGGACTATTTTTTTTGAAAAGTTTGATTTTCAAAAAAAATTTGACATTTTTCGAATTTTTTGTGGAAATTTCAACTTTTTCCAATTTTAACCTTTTTTCGATTTATTTTTACTTTTTGTAAATTTCGACTTTTTGAAAAATTTACTTTTTTCAAAATTTCGAATTTTTGAAAAATTACTTTTTTCAAAATTTTGATTTTTTCTGAAAATTTAAACTGAAGTATTCTTTTGAAAAATTTGATTTTTTTTTAAAGAAATTGACATTTTTTGAAAATTTTAACATTTTTCGAATTTTTCTTTGGTAATTTCCAATTTTAATCCTTTTTGTTTTGGAAATTATTTTTTTTACAATTTTAATCTTTTTTTCGAAATATATTAACTTTTTGTGAATTTCAGTTTTAGTTTTTTTTTAATTGTACTGTTTTTTTGAAAGGTTCGATTTTCAAAAAAAATTAACATTTTTTGAAATTTTTTGGAAATCTCAATTTTTTCCTATTTTAATCCTTTTCAAAATTTTCACTTTTTATAAATTTCGACTGAAAAATTAATTTTTTTTAAAATTTCGATTTTCTGAAAAATTACTTTTTTCAAAATTTCGATTTTCTGAAAAATTACCTTTTTCAAAATTTCGATTTTTGCTGAAAATTTAAACTTGTGTATTTTTTGAAAAATTCGATTTTTTAAAAGAAATTGATATTTTTTGAAAATTTTGACATTTTTCGAATTTTTTTTTGAAAATTTCAACCTTTTCCAATTTTAATCCTTTTTTTTGGAAAATAATTTTTTTACAATGTTAATCTTTTTTTCGAAATATATTAACTTTTTGTGAATTTCAGTTTTAGTATTTTTTTTAATTGTACTGTTTTTTTAAAAGGTTCGATTTTCAAAAAAAATTAACATTTTTTAAAATTTTTTGGAAATTTCAACTTTTTCCTATTTTAATCCTTTTCGAAATTTTCACTTTTTATAAATTTCGACTCTGAAAAATTTATTGTTTTTAAAATTTCGACTTTCTGAAAAATTACTTTTTTCAAAATTTCGATTTTTGCTGAAAATTTTAACTTGGGTATTTTTTTAAAAAATTCGATTTTTTAAAAGAAATTGATATTTTTTGAAAATTTTGACATTTTTCGAATTTTTTTTTGAAAATTTCAACCTTTTCCAATTTTAATCCTTTTTTTTGGAAATTAATTTTTTTACAATTTTAATCTTGTTTTCGAAATATATTAACTTTTTGTGAATTTCAGTTTCAGTATTTTTTTTAATTGAACTGTTTTTTGAAAAGTTCGATTTTCAAAAAAAATTGACATTTTTTAAAATTTTTTTGGAAATTTCCACTTTTTCCTGTTTTCATCCTTTTTTCGAAATTTTCACTTTTTATGAATTTCGACCCTGAAAAATTTATTTTTTTGAAAATTTCGACTTTCTGAAAAATTATCTTTTTCAAAATTTCGATTTTTTCTGAAAATTTAAACTTAAGTATTCCTTTTGAAAAATTCGATTTTTTTAAAAAAATTGACATTTTTTGAAAAAAATTGACATTTTTTGAAAAAAATTGACATTTTTTGAAAAAAATTGACATTTTTTGAAAATTGAAATTTTTCGAATTTTTTTTTGGAAATTTTGACATTTTTCCAATTTTCTTTGGAAATTGCAACCTTTTCCAATTTTAATCCTTTTTTTTGAAATTTTCGTTTTTTTTGGGAATTTCACCTCTTTCTTAGGAATTTACTTTTTTAAAATTTCGACTGTCTGAAAAATGACTTCAAAATTTCGATTTTTTTTCCTGAAAATTGAAGCAATTTTTTTCTAAAGTTTGATATTTAGAAGAAATTGACTTTTTTTTTTTGAAAATTTCGACATTTTTCGATTTTTTTTTGAAATGTCAACTTTTTCCAATTTTAAGTCTTTTTGCCAAAATTTCACTTTTTGTAAATTTCGACTCTTTCTGGAAAAATTACTTTTTCAGAAAATACGGCCCCGAAAAAATGCTTTTTTCAAAATTTTGATTTTTTCCGAAAATTTTAACGTATTTAAAAAAATTTTGGAGTATTTTTAAAATCTCACTGTTTTCAAAATTTAAACTAAATTCAGTTTAAAACTGAATTTAGTCTTTTGTTGAAAATTTTGACTTTTTAGTTTCGATTTCGTTTTTGAACATTTAGGCTCTTTTGAAAAGCTTGAATTTTTAGGAATTCGTTATATTTTTAAACTTCCCACTGTTTGAAAATGCTCACTGTTTTCGAAAATTGTCACTTTTTTCGAAAATTCCCACTTTTTTCGAAAATTCTCTCTTTTTTCGAAAATGGCAAGTTTCTTGTAAACTGGAATTCTTCCAAAACTTCCACTTTTTGAAGTTTTCGCTTTCTTCAGAATTTTAACTTTTTCTCCAAATTTAAAACTTCTTGAAAATTACGACAAATTAGAACTTTTGTTTTCGAAAATTTCGGTTATGAAACATTTTTGACTTTCTTAGTTTTCAACTATTATTTTCCAAAATTTTGACATTGCACACCGGTTTTGTTTTTAATTTGGCGTTTCTTTAAAAACTTATTTAAAAAGTTTTTGAATATTTACTGAAAAGTTCGCCATTTTTGAAAATGTTTGAAAGTGTCGAATTTTTTATTAAAACTCGACTTTTGAATATTTTGAACGTTTCAAAATTTTCATTTTTTTTCGAAAATTTTCAATAAAAATTTTCGACTTTATTAAATTATTCTACTCCTTTCAAAATGTCAAAGTTTTGATTTTTTCAAAAAATTTTGATTTTCCGAAAATTTTAACTTTTAAAAATTTAAGCCACTTTTAAAAATTTGAACCGTTCTGATAATTTTGGGTTTTTTCAATGTGAAGTCGTTTCTAAAAATTTGTTTTCTTTAAAAATTCGACCGAACTGTTTTTAGTTCCTTTTAAATCGCGAATTTTTTCCAAATATTGACCATTTTTGAAATCTATTCTGCCAATCTCCAAGATTTTAATAAGGAAAATGGTTCTTTCAAATCAAAATTCGAAATATTATGGAAATTTTTAATTTAAAGTGGAAATTTCTAATATTGTGTTGAAATTTTTTCCAAATTTTCAATTTTATTTAAAAATGTTGATGTTCAACTCGAAATTTCGACTTTTTTTTCTGAAATTGCCATTTTGTGTTAGAATCGAAATTTAAGTTGGGAATGTACTGAATTTTTTTAAGTAGAAACAGAAACAGTCGAAATTTGAGAACATATTCCAAATTTTTAAAAAATTTTCAAAACATTGAAGAGTATTTTCTCGTCATAATACGTAATGAATACAATTTTCATGCTTCGATTTCGGCCGAAATCAGAACTAAAGCCGAAATTCGTTTTCAGTTTTGCCAAAAATTTAGTTTCGGCGAGTCTTTACTAATTTAACTGGAGACTATTTCGGGAACCAAGTTCTCTGACAAAAAAAAAACATTCTCCATCAAATAATAGTGGTGATTTGACCACAGGTACAATATCAGAATATTGTTATAGAAGCATTCAAAATACAGTTTTAAATAAATTCTCGATGTAGTTTTTTTTTCAACTTGAACGTTTTGGTCCCAACAGGTGCCTCAGAAAATTACTCGCAGCAAATTGAAACCCACCAATGAACCGACGGAGGAGACGAAAACCCTACTAACCAAGAAGCGCAAGAGCAAGTCGATAGCGCTACGGGAGCTGCGTACCAAAAAACTGTCGGTGAAAAGTTCCAAAATCGCCCTTAAAAGGAGTAAAAGACTGCAAGCGAAAGTGATAGAATCTCAAAAACCCAAACGGCCAAAAAGCGCCGCACGCAAATCCCTAACCCAACCAAAAATCGAACCCAACCCTTCGAACGCCGTTGAAAAAACCAAAACCTGCATCAACCCCTACCCGGAATTCGACAGCTTCTACCGCGTGAAGCGCATCACCGATCACTCCATAGATAACTTGAAGATCAGCTCGTTGACGTTCGATGATGTGTTCGATAAAGCGTTCTTTAATCGGATCAAGTGCAATATTCAGGAGAATCTTTTGAATTACATCGATGGGAAATTGTTTAATAATGAGGAGTCTGAGAGTAGGATTTCAAATTTTGAGAAGGTGTCGACGGCGCCGCCGGAAGCCCCAAATTGCGGAACGGAGAACTTCGGTTGCGATCTGAGCTTGAACGCGGTGACGCCGGTGACGTCGCTGCTGTCCTCGCACTGCGCCGAGGACTTGGAGTCGCAAATCGAGTATGGGGCCAAACCATCAAAGAAGAAGATCATTAAACAAGATCAGGTTAGATACAAGTATGTCACCAGGCGGAAATACCAAGCTAGCATCCTTGGAGCATAAAGAGAACAGAGATATGAGCAAGTTGGATATGTGGACTCAGTTGGTCATCAAGGGAAGGCAGCAGAAAGTCATGGATGATAAGAAGAGTGCCAAAGAGATTTTGGAGTACACTTCGGGGGATGAATACAGACAGAAAGTTAAGAGGGAGGAACTGAATCGAATTCTTGATAGAAGGGGGCCGTTTGAAGACCTCAAAGAGGAAGCTAGTAAGAAAGCAGCTTTGGAGAAATTATCTAATTTTGATGACGTCGCGGAGGAAAGTTTCCTCGAAGTACGCGAGATCCTGAACGAAGTGCTTGAAAACGTCTACGCCACCGTCAAAGAAAGAGAAATTTTCGAAGACGTGAAACTAGAGGAATCATCAGAGGAGCGACCAGAGTTACCAGACTATCTGAAGTTGCGCCGAAGCTCTTCGTTACCGAGCGAAGGCGAAATAGACCGATCGGACAAAATCACCTTGATCTGCTCCTCCCAAGAAACCGAGAACTACGAACTACCAACGAACACGGTGCGTGGGAAAAACGAGATGATCGAACTGACGGGCGAGTGGGCGCGTTCCCGGCTTTACATCTGCGCGGCTTGCGGGCTGAAACTCCCCAATATGAAGCTCCTGCTGGAGCATAAGACTTTCGATCATCAGAGCACGTGGGTGCAGCATTACGAGTTCGTGGGGAATCAGAGCGAGTTGTATCGTCATTTGTGCATTCCGGGTCTCGGGAAGGTGGGCGCCGTGGAGGACAGTCCCAAGTGCAAGGCGTGGAAGAAGAGCGATGCGCGCGTGTGCACGAAGTGCGGCAAAAACTGCAACGCCCTCGCCGAGTTGCACAGGCACATTTTGGAGTGCGGGGGCGACTGGACTTGGATGCTGGTGAGGAAGAAGTGGAAGTATCGGCCTTATGGGGCCAAGTCGAGACGTAAGCGAAGAGGTAAGGCAATTTGTTTTCCCAAACCTTTTCTTCTATTGGTTCCAAAATGTCACATGAAAAAAGGTTATTTTAAAAGCATTGACAATTTTTTGAGTTTTGACTTATCTTGAAATGTTGCCTGTTTTGGAAATGTCAGATTTTTTTTAAATCTACTTTGTTAATAATCTCTTTTGAAAAATTATATTTTCTTTGAAACTTTTCATTCTCTTTTTAAAATTTTGCCTTGTTTTTTAACCCTCTATTGTTTTCAAAAATTTCCGACTTGGTAATGTACAAAGCGAAAAGAAATTTTCAAATACAACATTTCCAAATTTCTATTCGCTTTGTATATTACCAAGAATTTTGAAAATTTCGATATTTTCAGAAATCAATTTTTTCAAAATTTTCGAAAATTTTCTATTTCTAGGAAGTCGAATTTAAAAAAAAATCGAAAAAAGTTAAAATTCTTAACAATTTCGAAAATTTTAACTTTTTTTTACATACATTTTGACTTTCTTGAACATTTAAGTCAAGATTTCGTAATTTCTAGTTTTTTTCGCCAAAACTTCGAATTCGCCTTTTAATTTTAGTTTATTTAATGTAGGTTTGGTGAAGCGAATCCATGTTCAAAAAACTGACCAGTCAGAAAAGAAAAAGTACAAAAAACAATTTACGGGACCGAGGCAGAGACCCAGCGATGGTAAGTTACTTTACGACACCCTAATTCCCTACCTAAATTGCAGGATAAATTACCTACCAGTAATTCGAACTTTTGCCTATTTTATGCCAAAAAGTTGACAGCTCTTCTTGTTACTTTACTAATTTTAACTTCTTTAATATTTTTTACCCCCAATCAACTTTTTAAAAATGATTGGGAATAATTAAAACATACAAAAACCAAGAAGGTTTTCATATTGACAATTTTTTAAAAAAAGTTAAATTTGATCGTACGTTAGTCAATGTCCTTAATTTCTGCTTCATTAGAAAAAATTCACTGATTAAATAATAAGGGTTCTCGAAAGGAATATATAAATACAAATTTAGCGTTCCCAAAAGGAATGATTTTTTTTTGTTCTAACTATAAGTGAACCTAGAATTAATTATTTTTTTCTGTTTCAGCCGATACCATTCAAAGGATGTTGGCCAATCTGCCCGCCAAACGAGCAACTAGGAAAATAATGTGCCTGAAGGACGGCTTCAATCCCCACAAGAATCGCCAGAACAAGGCGACGCACAAAAACCTGGTCAAGTGCGGCAAAATCATCATCAGGAACAAACGGGTGGCGAACGTCGCCAAACCAAATCAAAACAATCTACGACCCAACAAAAGCGGCAGATCGCTACGAAGTTTAACAAAAGTATTAGCGAGCAGAATCTTGGACACGAGCAATACTTTGATAGTAAAGCGAAAGCTGAAGAATTTGGCCAATCGGCGCATAACCAGACAGAGCGCCGTCGAAGTCCCAGAGGAAAGCAAACGGAAAATTGAGGAAAAAGCTGATGCGGGCGAGGCGCCAGCGGTGAAAATTATTGAACGGGATAACACCGGCCGTTTCATTAGAAAGGAAAGCAAGGAAAGTAGGAACATATTCGGGAAAGATAAGATGAATATTAAGAGGTTTTTCCCTGTCAAAAAGAAAAATCTGGCGGAGGAAGAGATGAAAATCGAAGCTCAGAAGACCACAATTGATGCAAAGAAGACCTCGGTTGAGGCAAAGAAGGCGGTTGATGTCAAGAAGGTGGTTGATGTCAAGAAGGTGGTTGATGTCAAGAAGCCGGCGGTTGATGTAAAGAAGGCGGTCGACTTCAAGAAGCCCGCGGTTGATGCAAAGAAGTCTGTTGATGTAAAGAAGGCGGTTGATGTCAAGAAACCCGCGGATGATGTAAAGAAGGTGGTTGATGTCAAGAAACCCGCGGATGATGTAAAGAAGGCGGTCGATGTAAAGAAGGAGGTTGATGCAAAGAAGGAGGTTGATGCAAAGAAGGAGGTTGATGCAAAGAAGCCACTGGTTGATGCAAAGAAGCCACTGGTTGATGCAAAGAGGCCACTGGTTGATGCAAAGAGACCACTGGTTGATGGAAAGAGGCCACTGGTTGATGCAAAGAGAGCACTGGTTGATGGAAAGAGGTCACTGGTTGATACAAAGAGGTCACTGGCTTGATGCAAGGAAGCCATTGGTTGCAAATAAATCTTCCATTGACGTAAAAACGGTAGCACTTGATGGAAACAAGGTCGCTGTTGATTTAAAAGAAAAAACGCTGAACAATAAATTGGGAAGAGAAACCATCGTCACTAGATTGGTTAAAACATTGAGCTTCCGAAAGAAGAAGAAGGCTACCGATGACATAAAATCCAACGATAAGACTGATATCAAGGTGGAAGCTGATCGTGTCAGCTTGAAGAAGAAGCGAAAATTACGTAGCAGCTTTAGGAGGGTGCTGAGAAGGAATAAGAAGATAAAAACGGAAAAATCCCAAGTGGACAACCTCAATATTGCAGAGAATTCTTTTTTAGACAAAGGAAAACCGGAAAACGACTTCGCTCGGATTCCGACAACCTTAGAAAACGGCGACATATCAGAAAATGTCTTTGCAGTTGCGGTTGTGACGAACCAACCGATAGAAAAAGACGGAAATCGTAATGCCCTTGGTGTCGATGGAAGTGAGAAGGATGCAACAGAAGGAAATGTTTCTGGGAGCAGCACAGTCAAAGAGATAAACTTGAAGCAAGAGCAATCAAGTGGAAACCTCAGTACCCCCCTCAGCATTAACACTTCGTTGAAGTCGCAAACGAGTCCCGTGGTTTCCCCGAAGTTGAAAGGAAGATTACGAAAACCAAATAGAGGCCTAAATGACTGCATCGCCATGCTAACCAAAAAAGCATTCGAGGAAACTTCCAGATTCGATAATTTGACTTCAGACACAATTCCTGGGCAAGCTGGGATCCCTGTGGTAACTCAGACTCCGATCTCATTAGAAGCTGAAAAACCAGAATGCATTTTAAAAGTCCCGACGATTCCCAAGGAACTCCCATTGGAAGAAAACGAGGTTGCTTTGGATTTAAGCAAACCAAAGTCTACGTTGGAAAATAATGTTCTAAATCTGGTCAAAAGAAAAGAAATTTTGGAACCATCAACTAATTTGGATCGAGTCATTGAAGACGTGGTTAATAACGTTATTACTCCAATTGATAAACCAATTTTGAAAATTCCCAAAATTAAGGAGCCCATGTGGAGTAGTGTTGATGATATCATACAGAAAGTCATCAACAATACCTTGCCAGGATGCCCCTTTGGTCGCAAAAAGCAACTTGGATCAAACAATTGAGGACGTAGCAAGAGGTTTTATTCAAAACCGCGAAACCTCTACGAAGTTGCAGGGAAGCCGCCTAAAGTGGACAGGAACGTAAAGGGAGACGCAAAATTAAACGTAGCAGGGGGAAGCCGCAAAGTTAAACGTAGCGAAGGAAAGCAATGTGAAGAAAAACGACGAAGAAGGCGCCATCAAAGATACAACTGTAAATGTACAACCCAAAATGAAACCAAAACGAAATTCCTCCAAAAGGAGAAGTGTCAAAGAAAATCAAATTGGAAAAGTCGAAACTGAGGGCACCCAAGTGGAAGGGAAGGTCCAACAAAAGAAAAGGTCGTCCCAAATTTCGTTCATCTCACCTGAAGAAACTAATTTTCATTCGGGAGAAACCAACTCGGCTTCTGATGGGGTGAATCTTCCCTCTGAAGGTGTTGATTCTCCATATGGAGAGACTGGGATTCTTTCCAAAGTAAATACTCGGTTTTCTAAAGGGACCAAGCGCCTTACCAAAGGAACAACATCCTCTCGTGAAGGAGCAACACCCACCCCTGATGGGGTGAATTCTCCCTCTGAAGGTGTTGATTCGCCATATGGAGAAACTGCGATTCTTTCCAAAGGAAATACTCGGTTTTCTAAAGGGACAAAGCGCCTTACCAAAGGAACAACGTCCTCTCGTGAAGGAGCAACGCCCACCCCTGATGGGGTGAATTTCTTCCTCTGAAGGTGTTAATTCTCCTTATGGAGAGACTGCGAGCCTTACCAAAGGAACAACGTCCTCTCGTGAAGAAACAACGCCATCCCCTAAAGGAACAATGCTTTCCCCTGAAGAAACAACGCCCTCCCCTGAAGAAACAACGCCCTCCCTTGAAGAAACGACGCCCTCCCCTGAAGAAACGACGCCCTCCCCTGAAGAAACAACGCCCTCCCTAGGAGAAACAACGCCCTCCCTAGGAGAAACAACGTCTTCCCATGAAGCAACAACGTTCTTTGAAGAAACAACGCCCCTTCTGAAAGAAACCATACGAGTTTCCAAAGGAACCAAGCGCCTTCCCAAAAGAACTTCGCGCCGTTCTAAAGAAACCGCGCGTCTATCCAAAGGAACTAAAAACATTCCCAAAGCAACTTGCGGATCTTTCTGATCGGATCGGGGACGTCGGCGAAGGAACTGAATCCATCTCCGAAGCGCGAGTCGCTTCCGAAAGATCTCGCTCCATTTCCGAAAGATCTCGATCCATTTCCGAAAGAACTCGATCCATTTCCAAAAGAATTCGATCCATTTCCGGAGGAACCAAATGTGATTTCAACGCCCCAGGTGCTAGCGAAGAAGCTACTGAAGTTCGTTCCGAAGAGATCAGTGGAACCAATAATCTTTCCGAAGGCGTCATCCGCCGTTTTGAAAGCGCCCCTCGTATTTCTGAAGGCAGCCATTGTGTTTCCGAGGAAGCCACTCTTGTTTCCGAGGAAGCCACGCGTGTTTCCGAGGAAGCCACTCGTGTTTCCGAGGAAGCCACTCGTGTTTCCGAAGGTGCCACGCGTGTTTCCGAAGGTGCCAGACGCGTTTCCGAAGACGCCACACGTGTTTCTGAAGGTGCCACATGCCTTGCCAAAGGCATCACATGTCTTTGTGAAGGCGCCGTTTGTCTCTCTGAAGGCGCCACTTGCTTTTCCGAAGGCACCATGTCTCTTTCCGAAGGCACCACGAGTCTCTTTCGAAAGTACGAGTCTTTCCGAAGGCAACACGACTCTTTCCCGAAACACCATGCGTCTTTCCAAAGATCCTACGTGTTTTTCCGAAGGCACCTCGAGTCTTTCCGAGGCACCACGGACTCTTTCCCAAAGCACCATGCGTCTTTCCAAAGATCTCGCGTATCTTTCCGAAAGTACTACGACTCTTTCTGAAGAGACCCTCAACTGTTTCCGAAGAGACCACGACTGTTTCCGAAGAGACTATGCGCCTTTTCAAGGGCGCCACGTATCTTTCCGAAGGCACCACGACTCTTTCCGGAGACACCACGACTCGTTCCGGAGACACCGCTACTCTTTCCGAAGGAACTTCGATTCGTTCCAAAAGCAAAACTTCGGCTGAAGATACCGCGACTCCTTCCGAAGGCATTTCGATTCGTTCCAAAAGCAAAACTTCGGCCGAAGATACCGCGACTCGTTCCGAAGACACCACGACGTTTTCAGAAGGAGCCAGACCTGTTTCAGCAACCAGATTCTCTTCCAAAGGCGTGGCCGAATCAACTGGAGAAGAACCCACTGGAAATTTCACCGAAGCAACGCCGATGGTTTCTAAAAAGACCACTAAATCTCGTCGACAAATTCTCGAAACTCCTGGATGTGTTAATATTCCGGAAGAGGGAGGCGCTGCGCCTCTTGAATTTATACAAAGTGAGCATCCGAATTTAACTTCCTCCAAAGCTACCAGAAGAAGACCGAAAAAACCAAAGCGAAACTCGCTGAAGAAAGCCAAAGTCATTGAGTCGTCGGATGATTTAGGCGCTGGCAACACGGATACAAAATACCTAGAGACGAATTTCGACTTCCTGGATAATGTTACAACTAGGACGGAAGTCGTCGCTCCTGAAGAAAACGAACCGATTCATCTAGAAACTAAAACCGTCGTGCCCCAACTGCAGAGCGATTCAGAAGATGATTTGCCTCTGGTTGTGATCAAGACGAAAGTTAAACAACCCGCCGAATCTATTGAAGACGTTCCAGCTGAAATTGAAACTGAAAAGGGAAATAAAACACCTCCAGCTAATGGTGCGCCAGCGCGACCAAGCGTTAAGCGAAAGCGAAGGAAGAAGTTCACATTAACTTTAGGTAGAAGAAGACGAAGAACTGCAAAGATTCCCAAAATTCATAGCTCTTTGATTCCGATTCCAAACGAAGAAGAGACGACTAAAGTACTGGAGATGGGGCCGTCAGAATTTCCACCAAATGCTTCAGAATTTCGACCAGATGCTTCAGAATTTCCACCAAATGCTTCAGAATATCCACCAAATGCTTCAGAATATCCACCAAATGCTTCAGAATATCCACAAAATGCTTCACAATCATCGCAAATTCCCTCTGAAATACCAGATGGAAGCACTACAGATTTAGAAACGGTAGCCGTTAACGAATCTTTAGCGAATGGTTCCCGAAGATCAAAGTTGCGCAGTATTCATAAAACTCGTAAGCTTCTGAAAATTCCCCTACACAATTCAGAGGACGAATTATCACTTTTGGAAAGGGTGCAAAAAGTCGAAGAACCACCGAGAATTCGAACTGATTCCAAAGGGGTATCAAACGGCTGCGACAACCCCCAGATCACTCGTGAAGTGGATGATTCCAACAACAATCAAGAGGTGAAGCCACTGCAGGAGCCGAATTGTGAAATTATCTGGAAGACAGGAACAAATCGACATCGATAATCCAGACATAGATAATAAAGCTGAGGCTCCAACTTCGGAAGGTGATCTTGCGGAAGCAAACACCGCTTGTGATTCTGATATGGAGCTGGAGGAACCCTTGAGCATTCCCCCGATCATCGAAGATACCTCCGCCAAGCTGGCTTCCCTAGTTGATGAAAAATTCTTCAACGGGAACTTATTTGCAGCTACGAAGTTCTGGGATGCGGTTATTCCAGCAGAACCCGAAAATGGAAATTCCGACGTTGAGAGGTTAAATCAACTGTTGGAGAATAACCTAAAGCCGGAATTGTTGAATTCTTCGCTGGAATATTGCCAAGGCTTGAAGAGCATAAGTTTGAACAATTTTCAACCGAAGGGTAAGCGTAGGAAAAAGAAGAGGCAACGCCTAAATCGACCACCGAAGGCGAACGGTATTAAAATAAAACGATTGAACATTAAATTTTCTCTCGAGGGTTCTGAAGCAGTTTCACCCCCAGAACATAGCAATCCAGAGATGGAAAAATTAATAGAAACGAAAAGAGCACAATCAAATGAAGATTATTTTATTCATTCAAGTAATGAAGATGAAGTTATTAATGACGAATTGATCCAGAATACTCCAACGGGGAAATTGCAAGATCTATCACGTGAGTTATCAACAGAAGGCGAGCTGAAAGAAATACCCAAATCTATGTCTAGAGTTAGAGCTGCTAAGAAAAAAGCGAATCGAGCAAATTTGTATCAAAATAAAAACCCTCCAATCGCTTTAAGTGGTGAAATTTCTGAATCATCGCTCTCGAACGTGGAAAACAATTACGAGGAGTTGCAGCTTCATCAGCCAGCACTTGAGGAAAAATTGGCACCTAAACGGAACAGACGTAAAAAGTCACGATCTAAATCAGCGGCGGAAATTTTTGAAAACTTCCACGCAGAAACTGAGATGCAAGCGCCACCTGTTGATACCAATGATGTGAAGGAAGCCATTAAAGCTTCTGCTAACACTATTTACCCCAAATTCGACAATTTGGCGAGTTACGTTTCTGGAGAAAATTTGGAGGCGGCGCAAACCCCCGAGGAAGTTAACTCTCCCATCAAAAAACTCAACTCTTCCTCTAAAGATGTTAACTCTTCCGTCGAAGATGTTGATTCTCCAGTGAAAGTTGTACAAGAAATCAGGAAGTCCAAACGAACCAAATCGTTGGAAAAATTCGACCAAACGCCAACCGTAACTAACGTTCTCACAACAGGAGTTGGTTCACAAATTCTCAGAACTAGCCCAAGGAAAACGAAAACTACAGGCCGGTCCAATTCTCTCGAAATTTCTACTCCTGAATGCGACTGGAACAAAATCGATGAAGCTGATAATTTTATAACATCGAACTTGAGGAAGCGAAACCTCGAATTTGGCCCAAATTTGGACAAAACTACGGAGGTTGATAAAACTGAAGCTGATATTGAGCCTGAAGCTTCGGAGGTGCCCTCTGGAGGCCACGCGTCAAAAATTAGGGATCTCTCCGGCGTTGAGGCTCAAAATCAAAACGACAGGAAGATTAATTTTAAGCTTAGAGATCCGCAACTCAAGTTGAAGGATGCGTCGCTCTCGTTTAAAGATCAAGCCGAGCGAAGCAACTTAAAAGTTGTATCGAAAACCCAAAATGGTAGCCAACTAATAGAAATTGAAGGCCTTCGGGAGCAAATTGAGGAAGATGTTCTGAGAAGAAGTGTTGACTTCGTTGAGGAAGAGGTGGCGCGCAAGCAAGAAAAGAAAAATAGAAAAGTCGCAAGGAAGACTTTAGTGAAGCAAGTCGCGTCTGATGAAAATTTGGAAAGCACCCAGAATAAAACTATAGGAAAGCGTGGGGTTTCAAAGGGCGGCAAACGCAAGAAGAAAACTAAAGAAACCGTTGGAGACCATTTCTTTGATTTTGATGAAAAAAGCCCTCCATCCGGGATCAATGAAACAGCCGATGACATTTCAGCATCTTCTAATTATTCAAGAAAATCTGTCTAGACAAGGGACGAGTGAATTAAAAGATCAGACAGAAGTAAATACCCAAGAACAGAATGCGGGTAAGAGAAGTATAATAAAACCAAGTTCCTTCAAGGTCCCTTTGGATATGGGGCTACAGAATTTTATCTTGTCTAATAAAACGCTCGCTTCCCAAAGTAGTTCTAAAGGATTTCCACCTTGCGATTTGGGAGCTTCTCTTGTTTGAATCCAACCAAAGCCAATTTGGTTGAGGCATGTCGAATTGGTGTGTCTTCATTTGGTACCAACAGACTCTTGCTAAATGTAGCTGATGGTGCGGAAACCGGCAAAATTTCCAAGTCGGTTGAAGTCCCAGTTAAATTTGATGACATCGCAGGAAGAATCCTTCCGAGTAAGGAGTCGCTGCTCGAATCTCCCAAAGCTTTTAAATCTAACTGGTCTCCGTTTCTACCTAAAGAGGGTCAATCCAAAGCTAATGGAAGTCTTGAATTTCCGGGGCTTTCTACCTCATCTTCATTTGCTTCTAAGGGAGCAGCTCAATTTGATCTTTCTTTGAGCGATTCGAGCAGTTGGGTTCAACCATGTGAAGCTTTGGGCTTCAAGAGAAATGCTCTTACGGCCAACGGTGATCAGTTCAAGCCCAATTCGATTGAAAGTGATGGGACTTCATCAGCAAATACTTCCGTCAAGGTTGGAACCAAAGTGGCAAAAGCAAGGAAGCGTAAAAAGTCGAACAATAAGGTAGATTACGACGAAATAGGTGCAAAAGCAGCTAATCGGTACGAGACGGATAATTCAGGCGCTTCAGAAACGTTCACGTTGTCTTCAGAAGTACCGGATCAGTGCAATATCGCCGATGACGTTCCTCTAAAAGTCATCAAATCTCTTGATACTTTCCTCAAAGTCACTAAATCTCTTGATAATCACTCCGAAGGCGCCAAATCTCTTAAAGATGCGAAATCTCTCGATTGTTCCTTCAAGGTCGCCAAATCTTTTGATTCTTCCTCTCAAAGTTGCCAAATCTCTTGCTACTCCGCTCGAAGTCGCCAAATCTCCCGTCACACCTTTCGAAGTCGTTAAATCTCTTGACACTCCTCTCGATATCGTTAAACGTCTGGATTCACCTCTCAAAGTCACCAAACCTGCGAGGAAAGGTAGGAAAAAGTCCCCTACCAAAGCGTCACGGAAGCGCTCAACTAAAAAAGACGTGAACTCAAAACGCGAATTTGGCGAAGATTTTGATTTCGAAAAGTTCAACGAAGATTTGGAATTCGGGAAAGTTCACGAAGATGCCATTGGGAATCTCAACGAAGATTCAGAATTCGGGAAGGATCAGGAAGGTGCCATTGGGAAGCTCAACGAAGATTTGGCCATTGGGAAGCTCAACGAAGATTTGACCATTGGGAAGCTGAACGAAGATTTGGACACTAAGTTTGAGGAAGATTTAGATCTTGAGAAGCCTAACGAAGATTTGGACCTCGACAAAAGCGAATGTGAAAATGACAAAGATTTGGGAATCGACGGCGAAGACGAGCGGGGGATAGAAGTCCAAAATACTGACGTCACCACGTCGTCACAAGATAATAAAGAAGAAGGAAATGAGGAGGCAGAGGAAACTGCAGTAAATCGTGCGCAGGACGAAAGCAAAGTTGAAGAATCTCAAGGTAGAAGTAGAAGGAGTAGAAGCGCGAAAGCTAGAGCTTTGGAAAGCATCCATGATAGTGTTCTTTTGGAAGCAGATACTAAAATATTGGAGGCTGCAATTGAACCAATTGATATCATTGGTGAGTTCTTCAAGAAAATTTTAAAATGTTTAAAAATTAAATTTTTTCAACGATTCAGTTGGTTTTGTCAGCTTTCTTTTGTGCCTTTGTTTTACTCTCTGCTTTCCTTCTTTCTTTCTTTTCTGTCTCCGTTTCTTTTTTCTCCTTTCTTGCCTCTTCCTGTCTCCTTTCTTCTTTCTTCCCTTTTCCACCCCCCATTCCTTATTTTCCCGTTCCTCTTTCTTGATTCTTTTTTTCTTCCTTCTCCCCTTCTTTCTTCCTTACTCCTTTCGCTGCCCTTCTTCATTCCTTCCATCCTTGTCTCTAGATTGCTTCCTTCTTTTTCCTTCTCCCTTCTTTTTTTCTTTCTTATTCCTTCCCCCGTTTCCTTCTCCCCTTCTTCCTTCCTTATATCTTTCACCTACCTTTTTCATTTCTTCCCTGCTTCCTTTCATCCTGGTTCATAGATTTCCTCTTTCCTTCTCCCGTTATTCCTTTCTTTTTTCCTCTTCCTTTCTTCCCCCCCATGTCTCGCTTCTTCCTCCACATGTCTCTCCTTTCTTGCCTCTTCCCCCTTCCCTTCTTTCTTTTCTCCCCCTTTCCAGTCCTCTTCCTTTTTTATTCCTTTCTTCTTCCGTCTTCCTTCTTCATTCCTTCCATCCTTGTCCCTAGATTGCTCCCTTCTTTTTCCTTTCCCGTCCTTTTTTAGTCCTCTTCCTTTTCCTTCTCTTTCTTCTTCCTTCCTTATTCCTTTCACCTTCCTTCTTCATTCCTTCCTTGCTTCCTTCATCCCGGTTCATAGATTACTTCTTCCCTTCCCTTCCTTCTTTTCTCCCCCTTTCCATTCCTCTTCCTTTTTTATTCCTTTCTTCTTCCGTCTTCCTTCTTCATTCCTTCCATCCTTGTCCCTAGATTGCTCCCTTCTTTTTCCTTCCCCGTCCTTTTTTAGTCCTCCCCCTTTTCCTTCTCCTCTTCCTTCTTTCTTCCTTATTCCTTTCGCCTTCCTTCTTCATTCCTTCCATCCTTGTCCCTAGATTGCTCCCTTCTTTTTCCTTTCCCGTCCTTTTTTAGTCCTCCCCCTTTTCCTTCTCCTCTTCCTTCTTTCTTCCTTATTCCTTTCGCCTCCCTTCTTCATTCCTTCCTTGCTTCCTTCCATCCCGGTTCATAGATTACTTCTTCCCTTCCCCCTTCCCTTCTTTCTTTCTCCCCCTTTCCATTCCTCTTCCTTTTTTATTCCTTTCTTCTTCCGTCTTCCTTCTTCATTCCTTCCATCCTTGTCCCTAGATTGCTCCCTTCTTTTTCCTTCCCCGTCCTTTTTTAGTCCTCCCCCTTTTCCTTCTCCTATTCCTTCTTCCTTCCTTATTCCTTTCGCCTTCCTTCTTCATTCCTTCCATCCTTGTCCCTAGATTGCTCCCTTCTTTTTTCTTTCCCGTCCTTTTTTTAGTCCTCCCCCTTTTCCTTCTCCTTTTCCTTCTTCCTTCCTTATTCCTTTCGCCTTCCTTCTTCATTCCTTCCTTGCTTCCTTCCATCCCGGTTCATAGATTACTTCTTCCCTTCTTTCTTTTCTCCCCCTTTCTATTCCTCTTCCTTTTTTATTCCTTTCTTCTTCCGTCTTCCTTCTTCATTCCTTCCACCCTTGTCCCTAGATTGCTCCCTTCTTTTTCCTTCCCCGTCCTTTTTTACTCCTCCCCTTTTCCTTCTCCTTTTCCTTCTTCCTTCCTTATTCCTTTCTCCTTCCTTCTTCATTCCTTCCTTGCTTCCTTCCATCCCGGTTTATAGATTACTTCTTCCCTTCTCCCTTTATTCCTTCCTTTTTTCTTCTTTCCTTTCATTCTCCACGCGTCTGTCTTGCCTCTTCCACCTTCCCTCCCTTCTTTCATTCTCCTTCTTCCAATCCTCCTTTTTCCATTCCTCATTATTTGTTTTTTTTTCTTCTTTTCGCCTTTCTTTTTCCTCCCTTACTCCTTCCGCTTTTCTTCTTCATTCCTTTCTGGATTCCTTCCCACCTTGTCCCTAGATTGCTTCCTTCTTTTTTCCTTTCCCCCTTCTTTCCTTATTTCTTTTACCTTTTCCCTTTCTTTTTTTTATCTTCTTCCCTCAGTCTTCCTTCTTCATTCCTTCCATTCTTGTCCCTAGATTGCTCCCTTTTTTCCTTCTCCTTTTTTAATCCTCCCTCTTTTTCCTTCTCCCCTTCCTTCTTCCTTCCTTATTCCTTTCGCCTTCCTTCTTCATTCCTTCCTTGCTTCCTTTCATCCCGGTCCATAGATTTCTTCAGCCCTTCCCCCTTTGTTCCTTTCTTTTTCCTCTTCGTTTCTTCCTCCACACGTCTCTCTTTCACGTGCCTCTTCCACCTTTCCTCCCCCTTTGCCTTCTTCCATTCCTCGTCCTTTATTCCTTTTTTCTTTTCTCCTTTCTTCTTTACTCCTTCCGCCTTTCTTCTTCATTCCTTCCCACCTTGTCCCTAGATTGCTTCCTTCTTTTTTCCTTTCTCCCTTCCTTCCTTATTCCTTTTGCCTTTTCCTTCTCCCCTTTCTTTTTCCTATCTTCTTCCATCCGCCTTCCTTCTTCATTCCTTCCGTTCTTGTCCCTAGATTGATCCCTTTTTTCCTTCCCCGTCCTTTTTTAATCCTCCCTCTTTTTCCTTCTTTCTTCCTTATTCTTTTCGCTTTCCTTCTTCATTTCTTCCTTGCTTCCTTTCATCCGGGTCCATAGATTTCTTCTGCCCTTCCTCCTTTGTTCCCTTGTTTTTCCTCTTCCTTTCTTCCCCCACACGTCTCTCTTTCTTGTTTGCACTTCCACCTTTCCTCCCCCTTTTCCTTCTCCCATTCCTCGTCCTTTATTCCTTTTTTCTTTTCTCCTTTCTTCTTCCTTCCTTACTCCGTCCGCCTTTCTTCTTCATTCCTTCTTTTTCCTTTCTCCCTTCCTTCCTTATTCCTTTTGCGTTTTCCTTCTCCCCTTTCTTTTTCCTATCTTCTTCCATCCGCCTTCCTTCTTCATTCCTTCCATTCTTGTCGCTAATTGCTCCCTTTTTTGTTTCCCGTCCTTTTTTAATCCTCCCATTTTCCTTCTCCCCTTCCTTCTTCCTTCCTTATTCTTTTCGCCTTCCTTCTTTATTCCTTTCTTGCTTCCTTTCCATCCCGGGTCCATAGATTTCTTCTGCCCTTCCCCCTTTGTTCCTTTGTTTTTCCTCTTCCTTTCTTCCTCCACATGTCTCCCTTTCTTGTTTGCCTCTTCCACCTTTCCTCCCCCGTTTCCTTCTCTCATTCCTCGTCCTGTTCTCCTTTCTTCTTCCTTCCTTACTCCTTCCGCCTTTCTTCTTCATTCCCTTCTTGGATTCCTTCCCACTTTGTCCCTAGATTGCTTCCTTCTTTTTTCCTTTCTCCCTTCCTTCCTTATTCCTTTTCCCTTTTCCTTCTCCTCTTTCTTTTTTCCATTTTCTTCCATCCGCCTTCCTTCTTCATTCCTTCCATTCTTGTCCCTAGATTGCTCCCTTTTTTCCTTCCCCGTCCTTTTTTAATCCTCCCTCTTTTTCCTTCTCCCCTTCCTTCTTCCTTTCGCCTTCCTTTTTCATTCCTTCCTTGCTTCCTTTATCCAGGTCCATAGATTTCTTCTGCCCTTCCCCCTTTGTTCCTTTCTTTTTTTCTCTTCCTTTCTTCCTCCACACGTCTCTCTTTCTTGCTTGCCTCTTCCACCTTTCCTCCACCTTTTCCTTCTCCCATTCCTCCTTTTTTCATTCCTCGTCCTTTTCTCCTTTTTTCTTTTCTCCTTTCTTCTTCCTTCCTTATTCCTTCCGCCTTTCTTCTTCTTTCCTTCCTGGATTCCTTCCCAACTTGTCCCTAGATTGCTTCCTTCTTTTTTCCTTTCCGCCTTCTTTCCTTATTCCTTTCGCCTTTTTCTTCTCCCCTTTCTTTTTTCTATCTTCTTTCATCCGCCTTCCTTCTTCATTCCTTCCTTGATTCCTGCCATCCTTCTCCATAAATTTCTTCCCCCCTTTATTCCTTTCTTTTTAGCTCTTCCTCCGCATGTCTTGCTTCTTTCTCCTTATGTATCTCCTTTCTTTCTTGCCTCTTCCATTCGCATCCTTTTCCTTCCCCTTTCCTCTACCTTTATTCCTTCTTTCTTCCTTTTCTTTTCATTCTTCCTTTCTCTTTCTTTATTCCTTTCTTATTCCTTCCTTACTCCTTCCGTCTTCCTTCTCCATTCCCTTCCTTGATTCCTTCCACTTGTGGCCCCAGATGGTTTCCTTATTTTTTCCCTCCCCTTTCCTTATTCCTTCCACCTTCTTTTTTCATTCCTTCCTTAATTTCTGCCATCCTTGTCTATAGATTTCTTTTTCCCGTCACTCCTTATTCCTTTCTTTTTTCCCTCTTCCTTTCTTCCCCTCCATGTCTCTCCTTTCTTTCTTGGCTTTTTGACCCCCCTTCTTTCTTTCCTCGCCTTTTCCCTTCACCCATTCCACCTCTTTCCACTGCTCTTCCTTTTTCTCTTTTCCTTCTTCCTTTCTTTTTCCTTCTTTACTAGTTCCGCCTTCCTTTTTCATTCTTTCCTTGATTCCTTCTATCCTTATCCCCAGATTGTTTTCTTTCCTTCGTTCTTTTTTCCTTCTTAATTCCGCCGTTTCCTGCCCCCCTTCCTTCTTTCTTCCGCCTTCCTTCGTCGTTTATTTCTTGATTCCTACCATCCTTGTGCATAGGTTTCTTTCTCCCATCCCCCTTTATTCCTTTTTTTTATTCCTCCTCCTCTGTTTCTTCCCATGTCTTGACCTTTCTTCCCCCTCTCCTTTCTTTCCTCAACCGTCTTTGACTGCTTCCTCCCTTTTTCCTTCCTTTGCGGTCGCCTGTTTAGCTCTGTTTCAGAAGAATGTGACAATCTCTTGCAAGCTTAGAAAAATTTGTATTTTTACAGATAAACCAAGAGAACAGAGAAGAAGTCGAAAAAAAGCAGTTAAAACGCCCGATTTTCCAGATGTTTGCTTTAGGGCAATCAGCCCCCCTATAAATTTAGAAAGCGCCAAAGTGACATCTAAAGAAAACGAAGATCGGACGAATCAACCGGATATTTACGATTACATCGAAGAAGAAGAAGATACAATCAATCTGAAACGCCCCATCACCAAACGACCTCTATCGTCTAAATTAATAGACGAAGATAATGAATTGAAGAAACAAATTGATCAAAATCTTTCAATAGAAACCGCTGGTATTGAACCCGACAAAACAACAGGTGAAGTGGACAAAATAGAAGATGCGGACGTATCAACTGAAAAACGAAGAAGTCGAAGAAACGCCTCCAAAGTACAATCATACAATGAAAGTGATTTGGCTGAAATTATTATTGAAATACCACCAAAACCAAAACGTAGAGGTAAGGTGGCCTCAAAACAAACCACTCAAGCTCTTCTGGAGGACCTTCCCGCCCAACCAGAGGTTGGAGCTCGAGATCTTGGAATTCAACCAGAGCTTGGAGAGCAAACTCAACCAGAGATTGGCACCCGGAAACCAGCAAATAACAAAAAATTAAATAACGACGAATTATTCGATTTGTTGAAGGCGACACCTCTGGAAAACATCGACGTTCCTAAATCGAACAGCTATTTGTCGTTTGAGGACGTCAGTAATGATTTCAACGATGAGAACTTCGACAACGTCTTTGATAACATCCTGGAGAAGTCTATGGCTGTAATCCAGGAGAATTTCGCCGCCGCTGCTGAGAAACCCAACGGGGCGATTGCTCCGGATTCAGCGGATAAATCGCTATCGGTGGATAAAATCGAAACTATTTTGGGCGAGATCCAAACCAGTATCGATAATAAGAAGAAGCGGGGTCCCAAGAAGGAGAAAAAGGGGGTAGAAGCTTACTGCGATATATGCAGTAAGACCTTCAGGAGTGGCGACAATCTGCTGAAGCACCAGAAGACTCTGACTCACATATCGAAGTTGTCGGAAATTGAAGCCAATGAGAAGAAGTTGCTTGACGCGGACAAGGAAGCTGCTGACGCGGAGAAAGGGGCAGTTTACGCGGACAAAGGGGCAGTTGACGCGGACGAAGGGGCAGCAGACGCGGCCAAAGGGGCAATTGACGCGGACAAAGGGGTAGTTGATGCGGCCAAAGGGGCAGTTGACGCAGATAAAAGGGCAGTTGACGCCGACAAAAGGGTAGTTGAGGCGGATAAAGAGGAAGTTGACGAGGACAAGGAGGAATCACAGATTCCAGACTTTGCATCATCCACCAAAAACGTTTTGAAGCTGGCGGACATAATAACGGATGTTTTAAATAAACCTTCTGATGAGAAAATTCCAAACCACGACTTCTTGGATATTTTACCTAGAGAATACAGACGCTACAAAAGCATGGGCGAGCGGAAGAGCTTCGATTACGACAACAGCGCCAGTTTGACGGACAATTTATCCTCCAAGAGCAGCATGGATACGTTTTACGAAACTCAAGCGGCCAAAAACGCTGGAACTATCCTCGAGAAACAAATCACTCTGCTGCAGAACATTATCGAGAATCGTTCAGATCTAAATTACATGGATGACATCTCGTTGCCAAGAAGTCCGGAAAATTCCAAACACGAGGACTCGTCTAGCGGTTTAACCTTCGATCAAAACTCGGGAACGTTCACCAGGAATTTGGAACCTTTCAATGAAAACGCTGAGAGCTTCAACGGGAACGCGGAAGGCTTTAATGAAAACGCGGAGACATTCAACGAGGGCGCCTTCAATCAGGATTCGGAGCCATTTAACCGAAATCTGGAAACCTTGCAAAATCCGAAGACCTTCATTCAAAATCCGAAGACCTTCAATCAAAATCCGGAGACCTTCAATCAAAATCCGGAGACCTTCAATCAAAACGCGGAGATTTTCAATCAAAATTCGGAGCCAAGCAATCGAAATGTACAACCCACCAGAAACCAGAAGGCTTGTCAACGCCCCCCTATCAAAGACGACCAATTCCGGAAGCCCCAATTGGACGAGGCATCCGAAAATAGTAACTTGAAGACCTACGAGGACTCCAAATCGAGAAAAGTATTAAATCGGGACGAGGAACTTTTCCTCGAGTGTTGCAGTCTCCTCAAGAGTGGGTCTGAAGTTTCCAACTACTCAAAAAAATCTAAAAGACGCGCAGCTATGAAACCTTCGGATGAGCCTGACTATTTGGAGCACAAGAGTCTGCTTCAGCGGCGGCCTTTCAACGTGGGTAATTATTCGGATAATTCGCGGGTGCCTACGCCGCTGGGTGACAATTATGCTGATGATGAGTCGAATTCTAATGCGATTTCTTCCAATTGGAACTCGAATCAGAAGCCCACAAGCCTGGAACTTCCCCCTGATAACTCACCCCCAGGGGATAAAGACTGTGATAGAAGCTTTAGCTTTGAGGAAGTTCTGGACAGTTCTAAAAACGACGATGATTCGGAGAAAGAGGCTGAAATTTGCGATAAGACTGATTTCGCTTCTGGTTTTAAAGGATTGATTGGAAGAAATTTCAAGCAGAAGGAGGATGAGAAAGAATACCAGAATGACAGGTATGTTACTTCTAAATCTTACTTTTTTTTTGACAAATTATTACTTTAATTAGTGGATTTAAATGATAATTAATTGACACGAGAGTAAGTCAGATATAAACAGATTTTTTTTGATTAATTTCGAAATTTCCAGTTCAAAATCGACTTACCCTATCTAAAAAATCAAAAATTTCAATATACAGGGTTTGAAAATTTGCATCCTTTTCGAATAGTTCGACTTTTTTTTGAAAATGTCGACATTTTCAAATCTCCAAAAAATTTCGATTTCGAGAAAGCCACAACAGTTTTAAAAAAAGTCGAAATTTGGAAATCTAAATTTTCAAAAAATTCGATATATTTAAAAAGAATCGAAATTTTCAAATTCAAAAATTTTAAAAAGTCAAAATTCAAACAGAACAAATTCGATAAATTGAGGTGAGAATTTTTGAACATTTGTCTACTTTTCCTCAATATGTTGCCTTTTTTTTTGAAATTTCAGTTTTTTATAATTCTATTTTTAAGAATTTTGAATTTCCTCTTTTTCAAGTTTCCATTTTTTCGAAATTTCGACTTTTTGAAAATGTCGACATTTTCAGATATCAAATGTTTGTCCAAATTTCCAAAAAATATCCATTTCTAAAGAAGCACAATTTCCAAAAAGGTGAAATTAAAAAAAATCGAAATTTCGATTTTTTTCTTGAAATGTTGCCTACTTTGGAAATTTAAAGTTTTTTAAAAAATTCTACTTTCAAATGAATTTGATTTTTTAAAATTTTAGAGTTTTTGAAAATATGGACTGTTCAAAATTTGACCCTTTTTAAAAATTTGAACACTTTCAACTTTTTCCAAAATTTCCAGTTTATTTTAAATGTCTACTTTTTGATATTTTTGAATTTGAAAATTTCGATTCTTTATAAATATATCGACTTTTTGGAAAATGTAGAGGTTTTGATTTTTTCCAAAGTATCAAAATTCTTTACTTATTTTTGCAGTTTTGACTTTTTATTCGTTTCCATATTTTTCAAAATTCTTTTTTTTTACTTCGATTTCATTGAAAATTTCGATTTTTTACTTAAATGGTGGCTTTTTTGGAAATTTCAATTTTTAAAAATATTCCACGTTGTAAAAAATTTGCCTTTTTTAACAATTTTAAACTTTTTTGAAAATTTTGACTCTTGAAAATTTGACCCTTTTGGCAAATTTGCACTTTTCACTTTTTCCGAAATCTTCAGTTTCTTCAAAATTTCGACTTTTTGAAAATTTTGAATTGGAAAATTTCGATTCTTTTCAAAAATTTCGACTTTTAAAAACAGTATAGAGATTACAAACTTTCAACTTTTTTCCAAAATTTCCAGTTTTTTCTAAAAGTTTACTTTTTGATATTTTTGAATTTGAAAATTTCGATTCTTTATAAATATATCGACTTTTTGAAAAATTTAGAGATTTTGAACAGTTTAACTTTTTTCCAAAGTATCAAAATTTTTTACTTATTTTTGCAGTTTTGATTTTTTATTCGTTTCCATATTTTTTAAAATTCTTATTTTTACTTCGATTTCATTAATTGAAACACAGAACTTGTCCCCTGAAACCAAGAAAAATTAAAAAACACAACAAAGGTTGCTCTAACGCGTTTCGACAGCCAAGCTGTCATCTGCAGAGAGAAACTCGATTTCATTGAAAATTTCGATTTTTTGTTTAAAAGATGTCTTTTTCGGAAATTTCAGTTATTTAAAAATATTCCACTTTTTAAAAAATTTTGTCTTTTTTTAACAATTTTAAACTTTTTGGAAAATGTTGACTCTTGAAAATTTGACCCTTTTGGAAAATTTGCACTTTTCAATTTTTCCGAAATCTCCAGTTTCTTCAAAATTTCCACTTTTTGAAAATTCTGAGTTGGAAAATTTCAATTCTTTTCAAAAATTTCCACTTTTGAAAATAGTAGAGAGATTTCAAACTTTCAACTTTTTTCCAAAATTTCCAGTTTTTTCTAAATGTCTACTTTTTGATATTTTTAAATTTGAAAACTTTGATTCTTTATAAATATATCGACTTTTTGGAAAATTTAGAGATTTTGAACAGTTTAAATTTTTTCCAAAGTATCAAAATTTTTTACTTATTTCCGCAGTTTTCTTTTTATTTTTCAAAATTCTTTTTTTTACTCCGATTTCATTGAAAATTTCGGTTTTTTCCTTAAATGATGTCTTTTTTGGAAATTTCAGTTTTTTGAAAATATTGACTTCAAAGTTTGATCCTTTTGGAAAATTTGCACTTTTCACTTTTTCCGAAATCTCCAGTTTCTTCAAAATTTCCACTTTTTGAAAATTCTGAATTGGAAAATTTCGATTCTTTTCCAAAATTTCCAGTTTTTTCTAAATGTCTACTTTTTGATATTTTTGAATTTGAAAATTTTTATTCTATTTAAATATATCGACTTTTTGGAAAATTTAGAGATTTTGAACAGTTTGACTTTTTTCCAAAGAATCAAAATTGTTTACTTATGTTTGCAGTTTTGACTCTTTATTCATTTTCATATTTTTCAAAATTCTTTTTTTTTACTTCGATTTCATTGAAAATTTCGAATTTTTCCTTAAATGATGTCTTTTTTGGAAATTTCAGATTTTTTAAAATATTCCACATTTTAAAAAATTTTGCCTTTTTTTAACAATTTTAAACTTTTTTGAAAAATTTGCACTTTTTTTCCGAAATCTCCAGTTTCTTCAAAATTTCGACTTTTTGGAAATTTTGAATTGAAAAATTTCGATTTTTTTTCAATAATTTCCACTTTTGAAAATATAGAGATTTCAAACTTTCAACTTTTTTCCGAAATTTCCAGTTTTTTCTAAATTTTAACTTTTTGGTGTTTTTGAATTTCGAATCTTTTTAGATATGTCGACTTTTTTGAAAATTTAGAGATTTGAAAATTTCAATATTTTTCCAAAGTTTCAAAATTTTTATTTCTTTTGGCCGATTTGACTTTATTTTCATATTTTTCAAAATTCTTTTTTTACTTCGGATTTTATTGAAAATTTCTATTTTTCTTTAAAAAAAATGTGAATATTTTTTAATAAAAATTCTACTTTTTAAAAAATTCTGTTTTTTCTAAATCTTACTTTTTTTAAAATATTGACTTAAAAATCAGATTTTTTTAAAAATTTGCACTTTCCACTTTTCCCAAAATTTCCTATTTTTGCAAAATCCGACTGAAAATTTTGATTTTAAAAAAATCGATTCATTTCAAAAATTTGCATTTTTGAAAATTTAGAGATTTTAAACTTCCAACTTTTTTCCAAAGTTTCAAATGTTTAGTAATTTTAGCGGTTTTGACTTCTTATTAATTTCCATTTTTTTCAAAATTCTTTTTTTATTTTGTTTTAATTTTATTGAAACTTGAATTTTTTTGTAAATTTCGTGAAATTCCGATATTCTTGATTATTCAGATAGACAATCTGTTTAACTTGGACTCATAATTAAAAATTTTCAGGGTGACTTTACCGTCCCAGTCGCCGAACAGCGAGAAACAATCCTCGGACACAGAAAGTAAAAAGATGCTCACCAAAGGCGCCCTCAAGGAATTCCAAGGATTGAAAGTTTCGATCCCCACGCAGGAGATCGACCTGGACCAAGTGCTCTGTAACAGCCCCAGACTCAAAAAACCGGAAACGAAAGAAGACGAACCGACCAAATTAACCCCACGGAGCGCCAGAAAGTCCAAACCGATCAAAAACAAATCGCAATTCAGCGGCCGATTCGGCTTTAAAATTTCCAAAAAGGATTCGCCAAAGTCGTCGTCGATGACACCGAGAAACTACACGACGTTTACGACTTTGAGGAAACGTTGGATAACTCGGATGCGTTCAAGGGGGCGGACTTTAGGAGCTTCAGGAGCAAAGCGGGGGGTAAGCCCGGCGAATTTGAGCTCGAAATCGAACGAAGCGAGTCGGACATAGGTGAAGCGGAGGCGGAAAAAAAGAAGAAAAAAGAACAGAGTATCACGAAGAAGAAGAGTATGATAATGGGGAGGATTTTCAAGAATGCACTCAAGCCTAAATTGGATGAAGATATACAGGATTTACCCATAATTGATAATAACGAATTCGTGGAGAATTACGTGCTTAGTTGCTCGAAGCTTCCAGCTGAAGAAACCAAGAAGAAGCTGACCGAGCAGGAACTGAATAACTTATTCGATAAATTACTAGATAGTAACTTGACAGACAATAAAACGGAGAAGTCGAAAGTACCAATTAAAAATCTAGGTAAGCGGAGGGGAAAATTCAAGGCGAAGAAGCGACAAAGAACTAATTCGGAATCCACCGATGACGAATTTAATTTGAATAAAGTTAAGCGTCGAAACAAGAAGAAGACGGAAGCTGACAACAGCATTAACCTGGAGCAGGAACTCAAAGAATGCATCGGTGTAGCGAGTAGGAAAAGCCAGAGAAAGTGCACCAGTGGTAAACAAAACGTTTTGACGGAGTATTGGAGTTCGGACGATTCGGCTTTCGAGGCTTTGCTGCAATCGCAACTGATTGAAGTTCCCTGAGGAGAAAAAGACTGAAGAATGCGGGGAGGTTCCGGACACCAAAGTCGAGGTTGCGCCGAAAGCGAAGCCTAAAACTATCAAGAGAGCGAAGGTGATTCAGGAGGTGGAGGCGCCAGCTGCCGGCGGGACCGGTAATCGTCGGAAGAGGGCGGCGGTCAATCCGTTGTATCATTGGTCGAGTTCCAGCGAGGATGAATCGCAGGATTTGATTGAGGTGAAGCCGATTAGGGATGAGTATGAGGATGACGATGAGGACAGACCTGTGCAACACGGTTGGATAGTGGGTGATTCGCCTAAGAAACTTGTGACGATGTTGGCTCAGGCCAAAGGCAAAAAGACCGAAATTGACTGTGTTAAAGAACAAGGTAAGAAGAAGAGCACTGCAATTAGTTGACGGTAGAGACAATTAAAAAATTCTTTTATACAAACGCATTTAAACATATAAAGGTCGGTGTAAGGGTTTTTATTTGTTGAGGTACTGATTTCGCAAATTTAACAATTGCGGAAATTTAACAATTGCGCAAAGTTAATCATTAATTCTAGAATCTGGAATGTGAAGTTTGATCCTGAACCTCCTAGTTTATCTACATTTGAATTTTCATAAATTTTAAGATGTGTATTTCAACAGATAAAATGTTACACCCTGTATTTAATATTGTTATAATATATAGGAAATCTAGAATTTAAAAATTTACCTTGATATATACTTGTGCTGATAAATGGTTATATCGAATTTTCATAGAAAATTACCAGTATATACATAGATTTAGCTGCAGAAATTTTGTTACGTTAGGGATCCTTGGGAAAGCGGCAGCTTAAATTTTGGATTTACCAATAAGGCTGATTAAACTCGAGAAGAAATTTGTTACGTTTAACAATTGGGGAATTAAATTTTTGAGTTGGCGATGATTTTTTGTTTTAAATCAATTGATCTCATGCCATAGTGAACGCATTCAGGTAGGCTGCCATTTTAATTTCATTCTATCATTTTTATATATTGAAATACAATTTTTTGTTTAAAAAACTCTTATTTTATACTTGTATATAGCCTAAATAAAATAACTTTTTGTAGGAAATGGGTCTTACATTTTTATAGTGAATTAAAACTAATACTTGTTAATAGAATCGATGTTTTATTTGTTTTAATCAAATTATATTAAATATTTGTTATTTTCTTTTTGCCAGAATATTTTATTTAATTTTTTTTTTTTTTTGATACGGTCACAGTTGTCTTTTTTGTATGGGATATAATTTGTTGCTTGCTGTTTTTTACACTGCCAAGATGTGCCTTGAGCCATTTGTAAATTGGGTCGTGATAATAATTTTTTTTGTGTAAATACAATTGCAAATAGTGTACATGTATTATAGCCGTATATTTGGGAACAAATTGGTATTTGTGTTTTGTCATCATGTATCAGTGAAAGCAAATCTTTTTAATAAAGAATTTCCCATGTATAAAATGTGTTTTATGTATTTATAAAGACTGGTCGCAATCGACCAGTCTCTATAAGGTCAGTACCTTGAATTTCAGCTTTTGTTGTGGCTTCGGCCAAAAATTTATTTAAGCTTTATAAAATTCAGACTGTACCCTCATATCTAGTGTGTATTTTTGTGGTAACTTACTCGGGTTAAATCAAATAGATATTTTTTAATGTTACATGAATAATAAAATTATTGAGGGTTTCTCATCTGTTTTTCCTCAATTCTCTTCATGGAGAGCTGAAAGAAAAAATAGACAACACTTTGTGTTGTGAGACTAAAAGAGATTTCGAATGCTTTCACGAAGTTTGGAAATTAAATTTGAACTTTCAAGGTTTCTTAAAAGAGATTAAAACTGAGCAAAAAATCGAATTTTAGAAATCAGAGTGTAAACTTTGAGAAAAAAACGGAGTTGATTAAAACGAACATTTCGAAATTTTAATTATGACCTGAAATGTTTACAAACAATATAGAATTTTGTTTAAATTCAAAATTTCGTTGTATAATTCGAAATTTCAGAATAGCAATCAGCATTGTTTTCTAATTCTCGAATTTGAAAATAGACAGGTTTTTTTTCAAGTTTAGACTCCCATGAATTAACTAAGTATTTTTTACAATATCAAGTAATTATGTAGTTTACAAAGTTACCTAATTTTTTATTAATGTTTTACGGCGAGATTACATTTAAAGAATTATTTAATTATCTCACTAGTAAGTTCTTGTTTTGTTTAAAATATTACTTACTAGCTGGTGCCATTTTATGAATATTTCATATTTTTATTACAAATTTCGAACCCTGCTTAAGCGTTGTTACGCCACTGGTAGATATTTCTATGCGCACAATCCATAAAAGCGTTGGATGGTTTCCTGCATAATTGATTAATAATTTTAAGACAATATAAATCTTTGCATACATTAAATACACAGAATCATTTATGTAAAATATGGTTACCTAGAAGGTAAAGTTGCGTTACGCCGTACTTTTAAAATGGGATTGAAAACCTTCCACTGTTCGCAGCGCCATCTATTAATCCGCAAACCATGCACCACTATTTTATCAGTAGGTCAAGCATTGCGAAGCGAGTAGTTAAAACGTACACCTAATGGATTGAAGTAGTTTCAACTTCAAAGGTGAACGCTTCTTCCTGACTAAAAGATGAATAAACGATGTTCTAGACACGCTTTCCTAGGAAAAGCCCAAGAAAAGATTAACATAACAGTGATGTGACCGATTGGATACATTGTACCTACGATTACCATCATCCACTGTCATCAGTAGATACAACTTAAGCTCTCATTTTACAGTTTTCGCACAATACTTACTGGTAATATAGAACAGAGGCCGCCAATGTCAGTGGGTGGAAATCAGTTCCATTTTCATCCAACAAATTACGTTACCGATGCATCGCCTTCTAAGGCCGTTTTTAGAGTCATACGGGTGGCACCCGTCACCCGCACGCGGGTAGGTAGGTTACATTTGTTTGCAGCGACGCACCCGCGTGCGGCCACCCGTTCCATTCTAAATAACTTGCTGCAAACAAATGTATCCTACCTACCCGGGCGCGGGTGACGGGTGCTACCCGCGTGACTCTCAAAACGGCCTTATAGAACTTCCTAATGTAAAATAATACATTATTGAAAACAAAAACGAGCATTATTTTGATATAAAATTACTTCATGTTGGCAGCCATGCGTCAAAATGTCATTAAAATTTATGTACACTACTCTGTGATCTCCATGGTTGCCAATCATACACTACATAACCACAGTTTTTATACAACGCTTTTAAATTAAAACTGTTGATCCATGTTTTTTATTCTTCCTGTTGCTTCTTGGATAAAACTAAACTTCGTTCCAATCAGTTTATTTATTTTGCAGTAAGAAGATTTGTAGTCATCGTCATCAAACAAACAAAATAAAAAAATTTCGTCAATTTGTTTCATAAACGAGGAGTAATTTTTTTTTAGTCATCAATTTTATTTCACCAAGAAAATATTAAACGAGGTAAAACTAGTTTTACATTTTTGTTTTAAACATTTAGTTTTCTACAATATTTTCTTTGTGTTTATATGCAGTTTTTATCTGTGATAGTATTGGCAACACTGATTATGTGAGTTCTGTGCTCTATCTTTCATTTAATAATGTCAATTTATTGCACAACGCCAATCGCACTGTCATTTTTTGGGGTTAGAAATTACAAAACTTGCAGTGCATCATCGTCAATATTCTAGTGCTAAGTGCTACAAAGTCATGTTCAATTCGTCAAATGCGAGCAGTTCACCCCATCTGAACAGAAGTACGAGAGAAGCTCTTCAAAATGAGTCTGCATTCTCGTCAAAATTTCTACATTCCCCGAAACTAACCTCAACACCCCTGCACACACCACCAACGTTGAAAAAAGGCAGCCCTTTGGTGATAACGCGGCGGCCGTTGTTGGGCCCTAGACGGTAGGTATGAATGCCCCTAGTGGTTGTTGGATTAGTTATGGTGCATTTGCGATATTGAATACCCGTGTCATGTTGTAGTTACTCATTGTCGGATGTGACAACCACACCAAAGCAGAATACCGAATCGAAGCACATACAGAGGCGGCCCATAGGACCGCTTTTAGCATCCACACGATATAATGTTAATGTCAGGTGTGTACACTATCATTTGCTTAAACTATTTCATACTGAAAGAATCTGCTTGAAACAAACCTCAAGCAACTGAAGAAATCGATAAATGCTAACTTACACGCTATGATAGTACTTTAACCCTTTTGTTACTAGGACGTATGTATACCTTTTTGTATATATATGGGTCATGTGACTAAAGTATATTTTCAATTGATGTTTTTCTTTGTATTAGTAATGCCAAAATTTTGATACAGAAAAACATATACATTCATTCTTGAATTCGATTTAAATATGAGGAACATACGAATATGAAATGCTTAGTGCTTTACACTTAGATCTATATTGCATTTTCTTAGGGCTGCACACGTAAATTTACGTGCTAGTGGAATCTCAGTGCTATATACTGTAAAACTACTACACAAAATAATTTAGCACTTGGTGGTTGTCTAGGAATTTTTTATTCAGTACCGAAACGAGTTATAAAAAAAACCATAAGGAAGGGGTTAATCTGTACTTTACATATTGGTTCATTAAAAGCGAAAGTTCGTAACAAGCAGTTTCATTGTAAGGGAACATTATGTTTATTAATTTTATTTAACATTTCTGCGACCCAGTTTAGAAATATTTAAATTTTTATTAATGAATGACCAATAAAAAGTCCACCATGAAGAATAAGGGAAGATTATTGTATTTTTAAATCATCATATTACGCCTTATCTGTAATATGGTGGACTAATTTTGTTCTTTCAGTACATATGTTGACTCGAAGAGTCCAGGTCTCGCTGGACGAATCGTTCAATACAATGAAGAAAGCTCAAAACCGACACACCAAGAGAAATATGGAAGCCCAGGTCTATTCCCCATTGTCCATTTGTTCAAAAAGGACAAGCCGGTGGTGGTTCCGAAAGCAAAAAGAGTCACAGTGAGAATGGGGTCCCCCAACTACACACATTATCAATCTCCAGAGCACAGTCGCTTACTGCTGGAAAGTATGGTGCAGAAATCGCACAATAGCAAAGATGAGACGCATGATAAAAGCCCACAAAGTGTCCTTGATGCCCTCAAGGAAATTTCGAGGAAACGAATTCATGTAACTGAGGTGAGTTCGGTTCGACTTTGGAATAGTTAATACAGAAATGTTGATTTTAGGAATATGAAGTTGGTAGTGATGCCAACAAGCGTTTTAGGAAAGATTGCATGGGCCTCGAAGGCGACACAAATAAACGATCGAGAGTCGAAACCCCTACTTTGGATAATTCCGTGAGCCCTTCAAAACCAGTGACTAAGAAATTTTGTCATGTGGACGCCGTGATGGCATCACACACTTCATCCAATTTTTCAGATTATCCACTAGAGAAACCAGCCAAAAAGAAAGTTACAGGTAAGTACTGCTACATAAAAATTCTTCAACATTTATGGCTTAACTTTAGTCTTTTTATTTATTTAATTATTTTTACCCCAAATTTTTTAAATTAGGTGGTTGATGTGTTCTTTCTTTTCAAGTTGGAACCTCCCCAGCGGATTTGCCAACTTCACCGAAAGACAAAACATTGATAAATGCTGAAACCCAGACGTGTGCTTCTGTCGCAAAAAAGATTTCCCAAACTGAAGAGGTTCCGCCTATCACCAACGAAAACAGATGACAAAATCTCACCCAAGGAAGAAACACCAGTGGAAAGAAAACCACCCCACAAAGAGACATTAAAAATATTTGACGATAAGCCTTTGGAAATCATCCGGAAAAATCGACTGGGAATACTGTTGGGGGCTTTAACTGGTCAAGAGATTCCTCTGATTCCAATGGAGGATCGCACCAAGAATTTGAATGGTGACGATGAGAAAGAAGTCGAGAAGGTGAAAGTTGTGAAGCACGTCACGTTTAGTCTGCCTGAGACCACCAGCAGCAGCGCCACACCGGCTATTGTTTTATCGCCTTCGATTACCCAAACGTCTGCATCGATTACCGCTCCTATTAGCTCAACAGGAATTGGCGACTCCAGCAAAACATCAGTTGCTAGTAGTCCTACTTCTTTTGGCCTTCCAACTGCGGGAATCTCTTTTATTTCTGCAACTAAACCACAGGAGACGTCTGCCGCAGCAGTAGCATCATCATTTGCAGCAACTACTACATCTAATTTCAATGCAATTACAACTCAGAACAACGCTTTAAGCTCCGTAGAGACTTTAACAAGTCCTTCAAAAGCGGCAGCGCCTCCAAGTCTTGGAGGATTTAAATTTGATTTTGGTAAGCCAGCAAACCAAAGCGCATCTGATAATGTCACCTCTGAAGCGCCAAAAGTTGGTGGTTTTACATTCAAACCACTTGTTACTACGCCATCTTCCCAAGGCAACCCATCAGCGGTGGATACATCACAAACTAACAAGATCATTTCAGAAAGTGGCTCCACAACACATAGTGCAACTACTACAGTTGAGTCATCAAAACCTTCCATACCATTTGGTGGTTCCAGTCATACAAATTTAAGTGGTGGGTTCAAGTTTGGTGAAAATCAAGCAGTTCCGCTTCCAACTTCATCTACCAGTGGAAAGTTTAAGTTTTTCCCCTATAGCTTCCCCAAATAACAAAACTACAGAACAAGCTAAAAACACTATATCTTCCACAACATTAAATTTCTCATTTGGTTCAAAGGGAATCACTTCAACATCTCAAGTAAATAATAATTCTGGTACTTCTGAAGTTTTTGGTGGTGCAACTTCTGGGAATTTATTTGGGACACCATCAGCTTCTGGTAACGCAAAACAAGCTTTTGGCACAACTGCCAACATTCCATCATTTGGTAGTACCACTGCTTCTGCTACGACTAGCGCTCCATTGTTTGGTGCTGTTACCACCAGCGCTACAATGTTTGGTGTTACTACCTACAAGCACTACAACGTTTGGTCCCGCTACTACTAAGGCCCCAACATTTGGCATCGCTGCAACAACGACTCCTTCATTTGGCGCCCCTACAACGTCCTTTGGTGCAGCTACAACCGCTGCAAATTTCGGTGCAACCACCACATCGGCTCCTACTTTTGGAACGAGTTCTTCAGCTCCTGCTTTTGGAACAACTTCATCCGCTCCTGCTTTTGGAACGACTTCTTCAGTTCCTACTTTTGGAACGACTTCCGCAAGTCCTGCTTTTGGAACGACTTCCTCGGCATTTGGTGGTACTTCATCCTCGACGGCTCCTTTGTTTGGTACCGCCGCAACACCTGCTACCATTGCTACAACAAGCGCCCCCTTTGGTTCGGCTCCAGCAACCACTTCCGCTCCTAATTTTGGTACTGGTAAGCAGTTTCGGCAACGCCCAAACTTTTGCAGCCAATACTTCGGCACCCACGGGGACTTTTGGGGTTCCTTCCTTTGGAAGCTACTGCGACGACTCAGTCTGCCGCTTTTGGTGCTCCTGCGACATCAGCGCCAACGTTTGGTACATCTTTTGGTTCTACCAACTTTCCAGCGCCGACGACCAGCGCCCAACAAGGATCACTTTTCGGAAATGCATCATCCGCATCTTTTGGTACGCAGTCTCCTAATGCTTTTGGCAATTCCAACGGATAGTTCGGCATTTGGTACCCCGTCGACTACCACCTTTGGTACTACGAGCACCACTGCGACTTTCGGCGCTCCCACCACCACCTCTGCATTTGGAGCTCCCGCCACCACCTCCGCTTTTGGCGCCACCACCACTTCTGCTTTTGGCGCTCCCGCCAGTACCTCTACTTTTGGTACTGCGACCACTACGTCTGCTTTCGGCGCTGCCGCTAATAGTTCTATTTTCGGCGGTACCACAGGGTTTGGTACTTCTACGTCACCTTCCTTTGGCGCTACAACGACACCTTCCTTCGGCGCTACAACGACACCTTCCTTTGGTGCCTCCACAACGACACCTTCTTTTGCTACCACAACTTCAAACGCGTCGACTTTTGGCGTAAATGCAGTTGGTGCCAAAACTAATACGTTTGGTTCTTCTTCGACTACCAGCGCATTTGGCGGTTCCAACGGGGGTGCTTTTCGGGTCGTCCACGCCATTTGGAGCACCTGCTGTAACCACAGCCTCCAATACGTTTGGTTCCTCTGCTACTACCAGCGGTTTCGGTTCAAGCGAAAACAAACCGGCTTTTAATTTTGGTGGCCCTACGACAACAGCTTCAACCGGTTTTGGAAACAATTCGGCTGTCCCCTCGTTCGGTTCTAACTCTGGGGCTTTCGCTACTGCTACCGGGGGTACATTCGGCTCTACCAACCAAAGTGGTACCTTTGGTAACAGTGGAAGCGGATTTGGGGGCGGCTTGTCGACAACTCCCGCGCCTTTCGGTAACAATAATTTCAACAACGCAACGCCCGCGTTTGGTACTAATACTACCACGACAGCGCCCGCATTTGGCGGCAATACCAACACCCAATCGTTCGCTACTGCTGCCGCTACAAAACCAAGCGGTATGTTCGGTACCACTAATTCAGCGCCTGCTTTCGGCGGTGCAACCACTTTCAATTTTGGTCAAAATAACAACAGTGGGGGTTTTGGAACAAATAACTCTTTCGGTACCACATCTTTCGGAAACGCTGCCACTACTCAATCGTTCCCAACCGGCGACGCTCAGCAAAATGGGAGCGTTTTTACTTTTGGATCGAATACAGCCGCCCCTGCTTTCGGATCCAGCGGTGCACCTTCCTTCGGCTCTAGCAGCGGTACTACAGCTACTTTCGGCTCTAGTGGCAGTACCGCCCCTACCTTCGGTTCCAACACCGCGACTCCCGCTTTCGGTTCCACCGGCGCTGGTAACGCACCAACTTTCGGTTCTAGCGGCGGCACCGCGCCAGCTTTCGGTTCTGCCGGTGGTACCGCGCCAGCTTTCGGTTCTAGCGGTGGTAGCGCGCCGGCTTTCGGTTCTAGCGGTGGTAGCGCGCCAGCTTTCGGTTCTAGTGGCGGTAACGCGGCTGGTTTCGGGTCGGGTGGAGCTGCCGCTCCGGGCATTTTTTCCTTCAGTAACAATTCGGGCGCTAAGCCTGTATTTAATTTTTCGGCTGGTTCGAATGCTGCGCCTGGTTTCGGTGGTACTTCGGCTGGTTTACAATGCTGCCGGTGGCGCTTTCGCCGCTCCGACACCGGGTATGTTTAGTATCGGGACGGGTTCTACGACTTCTGGAAGGCCGAGGGCTCAGGTGAAGGCTAAAAGGCGGACATAGCTACGAAAGTAGTCCTTATTACTATCGACTGAAGAATATTGTTATTTTTACTTAAATTTGAGTGTGAATGCGATGTAAGCACGGTTTATACAGATTTCTTCTTAGTTGTAAGGTTATATTGTATATTCGAATTATGGGATAAAAAAAATGTGATATTGGAAATCTGGATGGCCCTGCTTGCTGATGTATATCTACACAGTGTTTGTTATGACTAGAACATAACTTTATATTGTCTTACATTTTTATTTATAGAAAATTGTGTACAATTGCTATTAAACATATTTAGTTACAAGTGGAATTTATAATTTATTCGGGTTTATTTTATTTTAAACTAGGCTAACTATAATAAATAAACTTAGGTTTTAATCGGAGTTTTATTTTTACCTATTTCATTGTTCTGTTTTCAAGTTCATAACGAATAAAAATTTAATAAAATGGTTTTTTATTAAATATTTTATCAATTTTTAATTTAATGTTTTAACTTAAAAAAAATTAGAACAAAGAAGCAGTAGTGTCAATTTAATCTTACATGAAAAATGTTCCAATAATAGAATTTCCAAGATGTGACCTCAAATATAACTCCTCGAGGTAAGTAAGTGTCGTGGTAAGAACTTTCAAACTTTCACTCAATTTTTTCCATAATATTTCACACTGTTTGCGATTCATAACTTGCTTGCAGATTCGCTCCTTATCAGTTGATTTAATCAAGGACGATTTCAATTGAAGAGCAGAAATGTAAACAAACATTTATGCCCCAGCTGCTAGCGATATCTTGCATATTGATAAGACGATTTAAATAATTATATTACAGTCTGACATCTATGTTACCTAGTTTATCTCCATTTTGCTATACACCAGAGTTTGTTTCGCTACTCCAATGTGCAAGACAGACCGAATGTACTAACTGACCACTACTGCAGTTCTAGGACACATTAGTGATTAGTTCTGTATATTTTTCATTGAATTGAACGAAATCATTTAAGGATGCTGATTGGACAAATAATGGGGCAGTGTGTAATCGAATCTACTTTGAAAAAATAAATGTAACGCTTGGACGTACTTACATTTTATATTCAATTTAATTTAAAGGAATGCCCGCTACCAATTACCAAACACTTCAGATAGTATTCTTATCGTTTAACAAATAAGATTTAACGAGATGTTTCCGATGTACTGCAGTATAAGCTTAAAAGGGTTTAATTGTACCTTTATAGGGTGCAATTTGATAACAATTTTTTAACTCCTTAACTACTATTTGGTTCGTAATTATTTTATTAAAAATCGCATAAGGCGTTTCTGAATTGGATTGATATCAAAATTTTTGAATACCAATGTCTATCAATAAATTAAAATGCATTTACATTTACTTTTTAAAAATCAACAATCTTTTATCTCGATGGATATCCCAACCTATTCCTTTAAAAAAATACTTCTTAAATCCGTAAATTTATTTATTTATTGCTTTGGTGGGTTAGGCAGTAATATTGGATAAGTATAATTTTTTTGTGTTTTGAAATTTCTATTTCTCTCGACATTTCAAGTTTTGGTTTTTATTATTTTTTTTTCTAAACTGTTAAATTTCCACTCTCAAATGTTTTGAATTTGAACTATCATTTCAAAATCGAAATTTCGAATTAAAATTTCCAATTTTATTCCACTTTAATCTAAAAATTGAAACTTAAGTAAGTTTTTTTTAATTTACGATATGCTACCAATGTTCTATGTATTTTTAAAAATTGAAAGTCGTTCGTTCAATTAATTTTTGTTAAAACTCAACGTTTACCTATTTTGTGTAAATGTTGACTATTTTACGGTGATAGGTTTAAACTTGAAACGTGCTTTTAAGTTCCGGATTTTAAAGTTTTTGCTTAAAACGCTTTTGCTGTTAAAATTATTTTTGTTCTTAAAATTTCGATGTTATCCCAAAATTTTAATTCTAAATTCGAAATTTAGACTTATTTTTTGAAATTTCGAGCTAAAATTCGCAATACTTATTTTTCTATTACTTTAAAACTTCTAGAATAGTTGTAGTTTGCAGATTAAAAATTTTTTTCTTAGTCATTTTGGTTTTCCATTTAATGCTTTCATTTCGTTTTAAAATTAATTTTTTTTATATATTTCCTGGCAACGTAGTCCCACTACATATTGCCACGACAAGATAAAATTTAAGCAGCTAAAGATTTAAACTGGGCAACTTCGCAACTTTCCAACTCTTTGAAATTTGATTATTTTTTCTCAAAATTTGAACTTATATTCTGGAAACTCGAAATTTTGAAAAACAGATAACATTTCAAAAATAAAATCGAAATTGCGATGTAAAAAAGTGCTCAAAATTTCTTCGTTAAAAGAATTGATCTCAAATTCCAAAATTTTGTTTTCGGAAATTCTGCCTAAAGTGACAAAATTTCGAGAAATTGATTTATTAATTAATTAATTTTTTTTAAGTAATAATGTTTTTAAAATGATTTTTTTTTCATAAAATTCCCAATTTAAACAAATGTTTAGATTTTTGTCTAAAATTTCGACTTTACGCTAAATTTTGAGAAACAGAAACTTCATAAAAAATTGAATTTTAACATAAAAGTTCGAGGACATTTCCATTTAAACTGCAAGTTTAAAAAAAAAAGTAAATATTTTTTAATTAGAATTATCAGCTTGTAAAAAAAAGGTGAAATATTTTAAAGAAAGTAAAATTCTGATTCTGAAACTGAAAAAATTCAACAAAACTCGCAATTTCCAGACACGAAATCCCGAGAAAATAGTCGAAGTTTTATAAAAAAGGAAGTTTGGTGGAAAAAAAAATGAAAAATTAAACTAGAAATTTTGGGAAACCCCTTACCATTTCAAGTTTAATTTCGAAATTTCAATCTTGATTCCAAAATTTCGTTTTTAAATTTGAATAATCTAACGTTCTATTGAAATTTCAACTTTAAAATTCCAGATCTCTGCAAACAAGTTCATAATATATCCCGATTTCACGGGAAATGTTCTAAACTTACGACCTTTTTTTTTCAACCATAAATCTCACAGCTCAAAATTTCAGCCTCTGTCTAAAAATACAAAACGACAGCAGACTGAACAAACCAGATCAAACTATACCAAATAACAATACTTAAGGAGTAATGACAACCACTTTATGGATCGACCCCTAAAAGAAGATATACCCAAAGTTAAAGCAGGAATCAAGGAACGAGCCCACGATATACGGAATTAACGAAAGGAAGAAAATCAGAACCAAAATTTCAAAATTTACTACATGGGCTAGACGGGAAGAGTTCATAATTATATCAACATATATCAAAACTCGTAGACTTTGTCAACATGAAGAAGAAAACCTAAAAACCTAACATACAACTAACAATACGGGATCTAGAATGTCCCAAGTATTGAATGAGGGATTAAAAATATCTAATAATACTCAAGATCCCGATTTCACGGGAAATGTTCAAAAAAATCCCAAACGATTTCAACTTCGAAATTTTATGAAACAAAAATATTAAATTCACACAAAAAAGCTTGAAAATAAAAGGGTCGTAATCACGATCCGGTTTTAAGGCAAATCTCGAGAAATTGGCGAACTTTGGGATTTAAAGTTCCATTTTGAAGAAAATTCGAAAGGTTTTTTTCAATTTATTTAACATTTCTTCGGCCCAGTTTGGAAATATTTAAATTTTTATGGTTTGTTGAATAAATTGAAAAAAAAAACCTAATATTTCCGGTCAAAAAGGATCTACCATGAAGAATAAAATTCGAAAGTTGAAACTCTGAGAAAAAATTCGGATTTCTGAAAAAAATAAAACAAATGCAATTTTGACGTCTGAACTCGAAATTTCTAAAACAATTGAAACGCGGAGACTTACCGGAAGATGTTCGAAGTTTTAGGAAAAAAGTAAACATTTTCAGATTATACATTAGGACGTTAAAAAAGTCAAAATTTCCAAAAAACTTCAAGCTTTATAAAAAAAATTGCAAACGCGAGAGAAGAAGGGAGAAGAAATAGAGAAGAAGAGACGAGAATAGAGGAAAGGAGAGGAGAGGAGAGGAGAGATGGGAAGAGAAGAGATGGGAAGAGAAGAGACGGGTAGAGAAGAGATGGGAAGAGAAGAGATTGGAAGAGAAGAGATTGGAAGAGACTAGATGGGAAGAGAAGAGAAGAGAAGGGAAGGGAAGAGAAGAGATTGGAAGAGACGAGATGGGAAGAGAAGAGATAAGAAGAGAAGAGGAGAGAAGAGAAGAGAATGAGAAGAGAAAGAGATGGGAAAGAAAGGATGGGAAGAGAAGAGATGGGAAGAAGTAGATGGGAAGAGAAGAGATGGGAAGAGAAAGATGAAGAGAAGAGGGAGAGAAGAGATGGGAAGAGAAGAGATGGAAGAGAAGATGGAGAAGAGAAGAGATGGGAAGAGAAGAGAAGAGAAGAGAGAAAGGGAGGAGAAGAGAAGAGAAGGAAGGGAGAGGAGAGAGAGATTGGAAGAGAGAGATGGGAAGAGAAGAGATGGGAAGAGAAGAGATGGAAGAGAAGAGATGGGAAAGAGAAGAGATGGAAGAGAAGAGATGGGAAGAGAAGAGATGGGAAGAGAAGAGATTGAAGAGAGAGATGGGAAGAGAAGAGAAGGGAAGAGAGAGAGAGATGGAAGAAAAGAGAATGGGAAGAGAAGAGATGGGAAGAGAAGAGATGGGAAGAGAGAGATGGAAGAGAGAGATGGAAGAGAGAGATGGAAGAGAAGAGATGGAAGAGACGAGATGGGAAGAGAAGAGAAGGAAGGAGAGATGGGAAGAGAAGGAGATTGGAAGAAGAGACGAGATAGGAGAAGAGAAGAGATGGAAGAGAAGAGATGGAAGAAAGAGATGGAGGAAAGAAGAGAGAGAAGAGAAGAGGAAGAGGAAGAGAAGATGGAAGAGAAGAGAGGAAGAGAAGAGATTGGAGAAGAGAAGAGAAGAGATGAAGAGAAGAGAGGGAAGAGAAGAGATGGAAGAAGAGATGGAAGAGAAGAGATGGGAAAGAGAAGAGATGAAGAGAAGAGATGAAGGGAGATGGGAAGAAGAGGAAGAGGAGAGGGAGAGAAGAGATTGAAGAGACAGAGATGGGAAGAGAAGAGATGGAAGAGAAGAGAGAGAAGAGAGAGATAGAGAAAGGAAGAGAAGAGATGGGAAGAGAAGAGAGGAGAGAGAAGAGATTGGAAGAGAAGAGATGGAAGAGAAGAGATAAGGAAGAGAAGAGATGAGAAGAGAGAGAGATGGGAAAGAAGAGATGGGAAGAGGAAAGAGATGGAAGAGAGAGATGGAAGAGGAAGAGAGAGAGAAGAGAAGGGAAGAGGAAGGAATTGGAAGAGAGAGATGGGAAGAGAGAGATGGGAGAAAGAGATGGAAGAGAAGAGAAGGAAGGGAAGGGAAGAGAAGAGGTGGAAGAGACGGATGGGAAGAGAAGAGATGGGAAGAGAAGAGATGAGAAGAGAAGAGATGGAAGAGAGAGATGGGAAGAGAGAGGAAAGGAGATTGGAAGAGAAGAGATTGGAAGAGACGAGATGGGAAGAGAAGAGAAGGAAGATGGAAGAGAAGAGATGGGAAGAGAAGAGATGGGAACAGAAGAGATGGGAAGAGAAGAGATGGGAAGAGAAGAGATTGGAAGAGAAGAGATTGGAAGAGACGAGATGGGAAGAGAAGAGAAGAGATGGGAAGAGAAGAGATGGGAAGAGAAGAGAGAGGAAGATGGAAGAGAGTGGAAGAGAAGAGATGGAAGAGAAGAGATGGGAAGAGACGAGATGGGAAGAGAAGAGATGAGAGAAGGGAAGAGAGATGGGAAGAGGAAGAGATGGAAGATCCCCCGGAAGAGAAGAGATGGGAAGAGAAGAGATTGGAAGAGACGAGATGGGAAGAGAAGAGATTGGAAGAGACGAGATGGGAAGAGAAGAGATGGGAAAAGAAGAGATTGAAAGAGACGAGATGGAAAGAGAAGAGGATGGAGAAGAGAAGGATGGGAAGAGCAAGAGATGGGAAGAGAAGAGATGGAAAAGAAGAGATTGGAAGGACTAGCATGGAAGGCGGAACAGAGAAGAGAAGGAAGGGAAGAGAAGAGATTTGGAAGAGACGAGATGGGGAACAGAAGAGAAGGAAAGAGAAGGAGAAAAGATAGAGAGAGAAGAGAAGAGAACGAGAATGAGAAGAAGAAGAAGAGAAGAGAGAGAAGATGAAGAGAAGAGAAGAGAATGAGAAAGAGAAGAGAAGAGAAAGATGTAAGAGAAGAGAGAGAAGAGAAGAGAAGAGAAGAGAAGAGAAGAACAGAGAATCCACAATAACAAGTAAAGCATCTGAACAGCTCTCTCGTCAAATCTTCCAATCTTCCAGAGCAGTCCTAATCCATTTTACGGTTTCCATCATTTTTGACGAACCCCAAAAACGTCGCCTCGCTGCGACGGAATTCCATGATTCTCCTAACGATTGTTGCTTCCATTTCCGATGACGGTGTTCGATAATTGAATCCATTACAAAGTGTTAATTATAGTGTTATTGGAGAGTGGGTGCGTAGGCGCATCCTGACGTCTCTCTGTGCCACCTGTAGCGGCCTAAACCGCGGCTTGCGCCGTTCCCGACTGATCAAATCAGTCGAATTGTCGCGGGCGGCGTAAACGCGAGTCCGCGTTCCGATTGTTATCGGCGACTCGCGGTTTTTCGGATTAAGGTGGGTGCAATTTTTTTTTTTATCGAGGTATTTTGGACGTTCTTCCGGCAGAGATCGGGAAGATTTCCAACGCAGAATTTTTCGATCAATTCCGGATATTTTTGGAGGGAGAAGGTGAGTCCGTGTCCGTGTTTTTAAGTTATGCGAGGATCTGGACGTACTTGTGTGTTGTTTAAACAATTTATTAGAAGCTTTGTTGTTGTCGTGTAATTATAATCGACTTATTATTACAGTGACTATTTTTAATCGCTTCTGGTTTGATATTACATTGTACCTTGAATTGGTAAATGAAAACAGTATTTTCTTGTTTTTAAGTCTCATTATAAAGGTCACTTCTGAACAGAAAGAATAATTAATATAATAACAATTGCTAATGAAAAATTCACCCTCAATTCATTCACCTCCAAAGATCTTTGGTCATTTATTAAAATTGCGAACGTAATTTAAAAAGAAAATAAACTAAAAATTTTAGGAACGTCTGGCTTGCGGTTTCACCGGAGCAAAAGTGAAATTTAATCTTACAAATGTTATTTATCCTTAAGACAGTAACACACCCTAATTTGTATTATTGTGGTTACAAGAATCCTCCTTTTAGCAGAAGAAATATCGTTTTTATCGAACCCTTTAGAAATACTTTTATGGAACCACGATAAAGAATAAATAGTTCGATTACTTTCAAACATTTGAACTAAATTGTTTTTGTTTTCCATTTTCTTTATTAAGTTAAAGTTTTGGACAGAATTGAATTTTTGTGTCAGAATAAGGGCGAGACCCTATTTCTTCGATTCTTTATAATAAAGTTCGGTTGCTGTGCTAAAGAAATATTTTTATCGAATTCTATTACTTTTTGATGGAATACTTCATTCTAAAATCGAAGTGGCTTATTAACATCTGAATTTTTTTTAAAATTTAGTTATAATACTTTGTCAACTTCCGCTGTTAGTCGCTGTGACAATAAAATGTAGGAAAGATTCTTTTTATTAACTTACGAAACTTCGTTAAGTTCTTAAATGTCTTGCTGGTTGCAGGCATTTTTCAATGTTTAAAATAATACACGCGACGTTTCTCTTTGTGCGATTTTCTTTTTAGAAAATTAAGAGTAACGGGCACAACTTCTTCTTTACCACCGAAACTGGTAGAAATTTCTTTAATATTAATTATGCCAAATCAGATGTCGTAATAATAAGCAATTTGTGAACATTTTCTTTAAAAACATTTTTTGCTAATTCGAATTTCTGGAAATTGTTTTTCAAAATTTCGACGTTCATCTCAATATTGGATATTTTCTACGCTACGGTGGGGCAGTATGGGGCTCTTGTCTCCCCTTGACTCATGAACCGCAGAGAAAAGTCGACTTTATTATCTCAGGGGAATTCAGAATATTTACTAAATTCGGTGTTTTTTTTCGAAATTTTGATCTTTTCTCGAAATTTGGGGGAAATATGTAGAAATTTCCGTATACGAAATCGTATTTTCAAAAAATACTAAATTTCTACCATTTCTCGAAATTTGGAAGAAAACTATCGAAATTTCTATAAACGAAATCGTATTTTCAAAAAAAAATTTAACTTCCACCTTTCACGAAATGTCCTAAAATTTTTCTGAAAATACGATGTAGCTTATGGAAGTTTCGATTTTTTTATATCAAAATTTCCATAAACGAAATCGTATTTTCAAAAACAAATATTAAATTTCCAACCTTTCACGAAATTTCTACCATTTTTTTGAAAATGTGATGTAGCTTATGGAAGTTTCGATTTTTTTATATCGAAATTTTCATAAACGAAATTGTATTTTCAAAAAAAAATTAAATTTCCAACCTTTCACGAAATTTCTAACATTTTTTTGAAAATCTGATGTAGCTTATGAAAGTTTCGATTTTTTTACTCCAAATTTCGAGAAAAGATCGAAATTTCGAGAAAAACATCGAATTTAGTAAATATTCGAAATTTCTGAGGGAATCAAAGTTCGGAAAAAAGTTGAATTTTGTCTTCGCTTCATTTGTATAAATTCGACTTTTTAAGATTCGATCTTTTATGTTCTTGGAAATCTCGACTTTTCCCTCGAAATCCGTCTTTGTCTCAAAATTTATAAATTGAATCACAGAACTTGTTCCCTGAAACCAAGAAAGATTAAAAAACACAACAAAGGTTGCTCTAACGCGTTTCGACAGCCAAGCTGTCATCTTCAGAGAGAAACTAACATTTAATCTTAGTTTCTCTCTGAAGATGACAGCTTGGCTGTCGAAACGCATTAGAGCAACCTTTGTTGTGTTTTTTAATCTTTCTTGGTTTCAGGGGACAAGTTCTGTGATTCAATTTTTGAAGATAACCAAGGACCAGTCCGTTCCATCAAACAAAATCAAAATTTAGATTTTTTCCCCAAATTTGGTTTTCTCGAGATTTTGATATTTTTCTCAAATTCCGTCTTTTTTCGAAATTTCGCCTTTTATCTTAAAATACGTTCTTTTGTGTTCTTGGACATTACAACTTTTCCTCCAAAATTCGCCTTCATTCAAAAATTTGATTTTTCTCTCTTTAAAATCTGTTTTATTTTAGGAACCCCGACTTTCTTCTCAAAATGTTATTATATGCGGAAAATTCGATTTTCTGCGAAATTATCATTTTTTTCTAAAAACTTTGATTCGAAATTTCCCCAGATTTCCACTTTTCAAAATTCGTCTTTTTTCTAAAATTTACGTTTTATTTGCAACATTTTTTCCTAAAATTTCGATCTTTTTCTATATTTCGATTTTTTTTATAAATGTCGTTGGTTTTCGGTATAGTTTACGAAAACATTTCGCAATATCTCACATAGCAAACCCATGGATATGGATATATTATGGATAGACAAATAATATTCATTCATGAATTAATATTATATCTGTTATATCCATAGCATATCCATATCCATGGTTTGCTAAGTGAGATTGGGGCTTTTTTTTTAGAAATTTTGACATTTTTAGAATCTGATTGTCTGGAAATTTCGACCAGTTTTTTCAAAAGTTGGTCCTCTACTTGAGATTTTCATTTTTATCTCAAAATTCGAATATTTCTGTTTCTGGAAATTTCGACTTTTCCTCTAAATTCGCCTTTTCTCGAAATTTGACATTTTTTAAATCATATTCTCTAAATCTTTGAGTTTAATGTCAAAATACAAAAACAATTGGGATTTTTACTTGTAAGAGTTAAAAATTTAGTTTAAAAAACGGCAAATTGATAGTTAAAGCTTGGATCTTGGTGAAAAAGGTCAAAATTTTAAAATGGAAGTGCACAGAATGAAACTTAAAAAAGGCGAATTTCGAATTTTGGACAAAAATTGTAAAACGTTTAAACTTCAAATTTGGAATTTTTAACAAATTTTGGAATTTTAAACAAATTTTCGAAATTAGGAGAAAAATACTAAAACGTTCGAAAAGTCCAAAATTTAAAACCTTTTGAAACGTTCATATTTGGAACTGAAGTCCAAAATTGGAGAAAAAACTAAAAATTGAGGTATTTCAATTGTTTTATAATGAAATATTCTTTAAAATTCATAAATGCCTTTTGGACATTTAAAAGTAAAATAATTTTATACTAAAAAGTTAGGTATTTGGTGGTTCATCAGTATTATTGTTTTTTCCCGCCAAATCCTCCCTAAAATTTGCAAATGTTCTCATGGAGGATCCTGATCAAAATATTTTGAAGCCAAAACTTTGGACATTTTGTGATTTATCAGTATTTTGATTGTTTTGCCAACAAATATTCTCTTTGGATCGTTTGGGCACGAAAAAATCTCTAAAATTTATAAATGTGCTCTTGGAGGTCCGTAGCCAAAATAATATTATGTTAAAAAGTTGTGTATTTGGTAGTTCATCAGTATTGCAGTGATTTTCCCATTAAATCTTCTCTAAAATTCGCAAATGTTTTCATGGAGAATCCTGATCCAAATATTTTGGAGCCAAAATTTTGAACATTTTATGGTTCATCAGTATTTCAATTGTTTTGCCTCGAAATATTCCACTTCAATTGTTAGGGTAATAAATCTTTAAAATTGACAAATGTGCTCTTGGAGGTCCATTGGCAAAATAATTGTATGTTAAATAGTTGGGCATTTGGTGGTTCATCAATATTGCAGTGATTTTTCCATTAAATCTGGTCTAAAAGTTCGCAAATGTAATCATGAAGAATCCTGATCAAAATATTTTGGAGCCAAAATTTTGGACAATTTATAGTTCTTCAGTATTTCAATTGTTTTTTCTAAAAATATTTTCCTTCAATCGTTTGGGCAAGGAAACTTTTCTAAAATTAACAAAATGCTCTTGGAGGTCCGTTGGTAAAATAATATTGTGTTAAAGCGTTGCGTATTTGGTGGTTCATCAGTATTGCAGTGATTTTCTCATGAAATTTTCTCTAAAATTCGTAAATGTTCTTATGGAGGATCCTGATCAAAATATTTTGAAGCCAAAATTTTGGACATTGTATGGTTCATCTGTATTTCAATAGTTTTGCCTTGAAACATTCCCTTTTAATTGTTTGAGCAAGAAATTTTCTCTAAAATTCACAAATGTGCTCTTGGAGGTCCGATGGCAAAATAATATTATGATAAAAAGTTGAGTATCTGGCGGTTCATCAGTATTGTAGTTTTTTTCCCGCGAAATCTTCTCTAAAATTCGCAAATGTTCTCATGGAGGATCCTGATCAAAATATTTTGGAGCCAAAATTTTGGACATTGTATGGTTCATCAGTATTTCAATTATTTTACCTTGAAATATTACCTTTCAATTGTTTGAGCAAGAAATTTTCTCTAAAATTCACAAATGTGCTCTTGGAGGTCCGTTGGTACAATAATATTGTATTAAAAAGTTGCGTATTTGGTGGTTCATCAGTATTGTAGTTTTTTTCCCGCGAAATCTTCTCTAAAATTCGCAAATGTAATCATGGAGGATCCTGATCAAAATATTTTGGAGCTGACATTTTGGACATCATATGGTTTATCAGTATTTCAATTATTTTGCCTTCAAATATTCCGTTTTAGTTATTTGAGCAAAAAATTTTCTCTAAAATTCACAAATGTGCTCTTGGAGGCCCATTGGGAAAATAATGTTATTTTAAAAAGTTAGCTATTTGGTAGTTCATCAGTATTGCAGTGATTTTCCCATGAAATCTTCTCTAAAATTCGCAAATGTTCCCATGGAGCATCCTGATCAAAATATTTTGGAGCCAACATTTTGGACGTTTTATAGTTCATTAGTATTTTAACTATTTTGCCTCAAAATATGCCCCTTCAATTGTTTGGATAGGGAAACTTCTCTAAAATTTACAAATGTGCTCTTGGAGGTCCATTGACAAAATAATATTAGGTTAAAAAGTTGAGTATCTGGTGGTTCATCAGTATTGTAGCTTTTTTCTCCCGAAATCTCCTCTAACATTCGTAAATGTTCTCATGGAGGATCCCGATCAAAATATTTTGGAGCCAAAATTTTGGACATCATATGGTTTATCAGTATTTCAATTATTTTGCCTTCAAATATTCTATTTCAATTATTTGAGCAAAAAATTTTCTCTAAAATTCACAAATGTGCTCTTGGAGGCCCATTGGGAAAATAATGTTATTTTAAAAAGTTGGCTATTTGGTAGTTCATCAGTATTGCAGTGATTTTCCCATGAAATCTTCTCTAAAATTCGCAAATGTTCCCATGGAGCATCCTGATCAAAATATTTTGGAGCCAACATTTTGGACGTTTTATAGTTCATCAGTATTTCAACTATTTTGCCTCAAAATATGCCCCTTCAATTGTTTGGGTACGGAAACTTCTCTAAAATTTACAAATGTGCTCTTGGAGGTCCATTGACAAAATAATATTAGGTTAAAAAGTTGAGTATCTGGTGGTTCATCAGTATTGTAGCTTTTTTCCCGCGAAATCTTCTCTAAAATTCGTAAATGTTCTCATGGAGGATCCTGATCAAAATATTTTGGAGCCAAAATTTTGGACATCATATGGTTTATCAGTATTTCAATTATTTTGCCTTCAAATATTCTATTTCAATTATTTGAGCAAAAAATTTTCTCTAAAATTCACAAATGTGCTCTTGGAGGTCCATTGACAAAATAATATTAGGTTAAAAAGTTGAGTATCTGGTGGTTCATCAGTATTGTAGCTTTTTTCCCGCGAAATCTTCTCTAAAATTCGTAAATGTTCTCATGGAGGATTCTGATCAAAATATTTTGGAGCTAACATTTTGGACATTGTATGGTTCATCAGTATTTCAATTATTTTACCTTGAAATATTACCTTTCAATTGTTTGAGCAAGAAATTTTCTCTAAAATTCACAAATGTGCTCTTGGAGGCCCATTGGGAAAATTATGTTATTTTAAAAAGTTAGCTATTCGGTAGTTCATCAGTATTGCAGTGATTTTCCCAAGAAATCTTCTCTAAAATTCGCAAATGTTCTCATGAAGGATCCTGATCAAAATATTTTGAAGCCAACATTTTGGACGTTTTATAGTTCATCAGTATTTTAACTATTTTGCCTCAAAATATGCCCCTTCAATTGTTTGGATACGGAAACTTCTCTAAAATTTACAAATGTGCTCTTGGAGGTCCATTGACAAAATAATATTAGGTTAAAAAGTTGAGTATCTGGTGGTTCATCAGTATTGTAGCTTTTTTCCCGCGAAATCTTCTCTAAAATTCGTAAATGTTTTCATGGAGGATCCTGATCAAAATATTTTGGAGCCAAAATTTTGGACATTGTATGGTTCATCAGTATTTCAATTATTTTGCCTTGAAATATTCCCTTTCAATTGTTTGAGCAAGAAATTTTCTCTAAAATTCACAAATGAGCTCTTGGAGGTCCGTTGGTACAATAATATTGTGTTAAAAAGTTGCGTATTTGGTGGTTCATCAGTATTGCAGTTTTTTTCCCATGAAATTTTCTCTAAAATTTGCAAATGTTTTCATGGAAGTTCCTGATCAAAATATTTTGGAGCCAAAATTTTGGACATTGTATGGTTTACCAGTATTTCCATTGTTTTGCCTTAAAACATTCCCTTTCAATTGTTTGAGCAAAAATTTTTCTTTAAAATTCACAAATGTGCTCTTGGAGGCCCGTTGGCACAATAATATTGTGGTAAAAAGTTGCGAAATCTTCTCTAAAATTCGCAAATATAATCATGGAGGATCCTACTCAAAATATTTTGGAGCTAACATTTTGGACATCATATGGTTTATCAGTATTTCAATTATTTTACCTTCAAATATTCTGTTTCAATTATTTGAGCAAAAAATTTTCTCTAAAATTCACAAATGTGCTCTTGGAGGTCCATTGGAAAAATAATATTATATTAAAAAGTTGGGTACCTGGTGGTTCATCAGTATTGTAGTTTTTTTCCCGTAAAATATTCTCTAAAATTCGCAAATGTTCTCATGGAGGATCCTGATCAAAATATTTTGAAGTCAAAACTTTGGACATTTTGTAGATCATTAATATTTGTTGCTTTGTTAATTGTTTTAGCGCGAAATATTCCCTTTGAATTGTTTGGGCGAGAAATCTCTTCCCTAAAATTCCTAAATGTGCGAATAAAATATGTCGAAGAAAAGTTGAAATTTTCAAAAAGAATCTAAATTTAGAGTCGAAATTTTAAGAATGGTTTAAGAAATAGGGGACCCTTCTTGCATAATTGGTTACTAGCTGCGCCACTGTTAACATATTCAGAAAACTGTATCTCCAAGAAAGATCACCGTGGAGGCCGTTAACTGGGCAGATAGATTTCAAATTTTAAGATCGTCACTTCTTCCAGGAATTCTTTTATTCGTGCTCCTACATTCAAAGCTGGATTAACCCCAATTTATCTACGAATAGTACACGTACGACGGTATCACATCTCGAAACACCCCTCTGGAGCTTTATTCTTTCGAGTTGTTTCACATTTTTAAAGTTTTTTAATCCAACAAGTGGAACCGACGGATTTTCTCCAGACAGCGAAGTTTCGGTACGCAGCTACCTCCCGATAAAGAAATTCAAACAGATCGATATTAACTTTTCGTTTGCAGACTCAATTCTGTCGGTTTGTTTAGCAAATTAAAAGTTAAAGATTTAATGTCGTTTTGCTACGCAACCTATTAAAAACATGAACGACTGGCGCGCGAGTATTTTCACCGATCCATGGGTTTCGCTTTGATATGGTTTATTTTCGTCGAAGATATTCGCAAAAGAGCATTTATTATTTCGGACAAGCAGGTGCCCGTGCTCATACATTAATTTATCAGTATTATTTCTCGTATATTAAATGATATTGTGTCAGGGTTCACTATTGGCTGGAATCCAACAATAGATGAAAAATGTCTAAATTGAAATTCCCAGTTTACATTTCTTTTAGCCGCCTCGTCATATTAACTATTCGACTGGCGAAATATTATTTGAAACTTCAATCAACGGGATCAGTTACGCGTTTACATTTATCATATTTTATTTATTTTACATGTCAACGAGTGTCTGCGTCGATCGAACACAGTTTTAGCTAAACGCTCATCGGTGCTTCATCATAAATTTTTCAATGTTTTTAATTTGTCACCTTAATGAAGTGTGGGTGTCATGATTTATTAAATTCCTTTATGTTTTTCAGCCACTGTTTATAAATGGAAACTTGGACAATTTTTTAATTTCGTTCTGGACCAGTTGCAACTCCTGGTTGAGAAAAATGCTCGCGATCAAAATTCATTTCAGGTCAATTCAATTCTCCAAACTAACGAAAATCAAATAAAACGTTTTTAAAAATTTTCGTCTATGTTAAAGAAATTAAATTTTAAGAGCATTTTCCAAGGTTGCACAATTTTTTTGAAGTGAAAACTTTTTTAGCTTCAAAGCTTGGCATCCTTCATTTTCCTCCATTATTATTTCTCAAATTTTTCTAGGCAGTTACGTTCATAATTCGAGTGTAACTTATTTTCCAGTGGATCCCTCCTGGGTGTAAGCCTCCCACCCCAATTAGGGAATGGGGCCAATTAAATTGATATCACTAGAATATTCAAGTACAACAAAAAAAGAAGCTTTCAGGCTTCGGCCCTTACAGAAGTTTATTACTTTTTCTCCTGCTGATTGGTTAGTTGAAAGCGTAGGTTTATTGAAGCCCGCTAGTGGATTTGTAAGACATCCTTTGTTGGATATATTTCATGCTTTGATTGATGTTGCTTGTTGCTAACAGGTCCCGTCTCGAAGACCTGACCTATTTCGAATTGGTTGCCACAGGTGTGGATGATCGTATTCCCCTGCGATCGCTTGTGAAGTTTCCTGAGAATCCTCGCGAGGAATTAACGCCTCCGATGTAATATAAAAGCCGGAACTTATACAGACTACATCTCTATTCTGTGTATGTATTATATAAAAAGAAGCATACAAAGTTGCTACAAAGGCGAAGTGTTAAATGCTGATGACATATTGAAATATTGACATACATCGAGAGCTGGCGTTGTGTCAGTTTGCTGGTTTACAAAAGCAAATGAGATAAGAACTCGGGGCAGAACGTTACCCCATTGTTTGGAGAAACGAAAATAAAATGACACAATAGGAATGAAAGCAGAATAATCTACCTTTATAATTGTTTTTGAATGGTTGACATTTGTCAGGATTAATGAAAATTAGTGAAAGCGTTCCTGAACGCATTTGCAACTCTTAAACGAGGTAAATTCATTAAACTGAAATACGCAACGGCCATGAAATCAACTGTTTTAGAAATTTAAAGTCGATATTTCAAGTCTCGAAGCCGAAATTAAAAAAAAATTCTAATGAAAACAAAATTTGTCAAGGATAGTAAGGCCTAGTTTAAAACCCGAAATTCGAAATTCGAAATTCAAAATTCGAAATCCAAAAATTCAAGTCAAAATTTAAAACTCAAAACTCAAAATTCAAAATTCGAAAATTCTAAAATTGGAAAATTCAAAATTCAAAAATTTGAAAATTGGAAACTTTGAAAATTGGAAAATTCGAAAATTCGAAAATTCAAAAATTCAAAATTCAAATTCAAAATTCGAAATTCGAAATTCGAAATTCGAAATTGAAAATTCAAAATCAAAATTCGAAATTCAAAATTCAAAATTTAAAATTCGAAATTCGAAGATTTGAAATTCAAAATTCGAAATTCAAAATTCAAAATTCAAAATTCAAAATTCAAAATTGAAAAATTCAAAATTCAAAATTCAAATTTCAAAATTCAAAATTCAAAATTCAAAATTCAAAATTCAAAATTCAAAATTCAAAATTCAAAATTCAAAATTCAAAATTCAAAATCAAATTCAAAATTCAAAATTCAAAATTTCAAAATTCAAAATTCAAAATTCAAATTCAAAATTCAAAATTCAATGAATTCAAAATTCGAAATTCAAAATTCAAAAATTCAAAATTCGAAAATTCGAAAATTCGAAAGTTCGAAAAATTCGAAAATTCAAAAATTCAAAATTCAAAATTTGAAATTCAAAATTCGAAAATTCGAAAATTCAAAATTTAAAATTCAAAATTCACAAATTCGAAAATTCGAAAATTGGAAAATTGAAAATTCGAAAATTGGAAAATTGGAAAATTCAAAATTCGAAAATTCGAAAATTCAAAATTCGAAAATTCGAAAATTGAAAATTCGAAAATTCGAAAATTCAAAATTTAAGATTCAAAATTCACAAATTCGAAAAAAATTCAAAATTCAAAATTCAAAATTCAAAATTCAAAATTCAAAATTCAAAATTCAAATTCAAAATTCAAATTCAAAATTCAAAATTCAAAATTCAAAATTCAAAATTCAAAATTCAAAATTCGCAAATTTCAAAATTCAAAATTCAAAATTCAAATTCAAATTCAAAATTCAAAATTCAAAATTGCAAAATTCAAAATTGAAAATTCAAATATCAAAATTCAAAAAAATTGAAAATTCAAAAATTCAAAATTGAAAATTCAAATTCAAAATTCAAAATTCAAAATTCAAAATTCAAAATTCAAAATTCAAAATTCAAAATTCAAAATTTCAAAATTCAAAATTCAAAATTCAAAATTCAAAATTCAAAATTCCAAAATTCAGAAAATTCAAAATTCAAATTCAAAATATTCAAAATTCAAAATTCAAAATTCAAAATTCAAAATTCAAAATTGCAAAATTCAAAATTCAAAAATTCAAAATTCAAAATTTGAAAATTGGAAAATTGGAAAATTTAAAAATTCCCAAGATTCGAAAATTCAATAAATTCAAAATTGGTAAATTCGAAAATTGGAAAATTTGAAAATTCAAGATTTAAAATTCAAAATTCGAACATTCAAAAGTTCAAAAATTTAAAATTCAAAGTTCAAAGTTTAAAATTGAAAATTCAAAATTCGAATTCGAAAGCCGATATTAGAGGGTCGAAATGTAACCTCAAAATTCAAGCTTCAAAATTCAAGCTTCAAAATTCAAACTTCGAAATTCAAAATTCGAAATGCAAAATTAAAAATTCGAAATTCAAAACTCAAAATTCGAGCTTCGAAATTCTAAATTCGAAATTCAAAAAGAAAAACGAAATTTGAAAAAATAGACGAACTTCTGAGCCAAAGAGGAATTTTGAGAAGAAGACGTAGATGAATTTTGAACAAGAAATCTTTAGAGCAAGACGAATATCGAAAAAAAAAGAAGAGACTTCCAGGAAAACAAATAATCTGAATTTTGGAATTAAGTCGAAACTTCAATAAAATAACGAATTTTGACATAAATGTCAAAATTTCGAGAAAAAATTTAAATTTCTAAAAACAAAAACAAGTCTTGAAAAAAAAATCGAAATTTCGAAAAAAGATCGGAATTTCGAACAAAAAATGGGCGAATTTCGAAAAAATAAAGATGAATTTCAGGAAAAAAACAGAAATTTCTACACAAATTGATATCGAAATTTGAGATAAAAATCATAAACTTCGAAAGTTCATGTTCTAAAAGATCGAAATTTTCAGAAAAAGAATCTTACAAAAAATATCGGAATTATGAAAAAAGTGAACTTCAAGAAAAATTTCTAGAGAAAGTTTATTTCAAAAAAATAAGGAATAAAGTCGAAATTAAAAATAAAGAAATTAAAAATAATATAGACGGAATTTTGAAAAAAGACGAATTTTGAGAGAAAAGACAAATTTCGAGAGAAAAAAATTAAATTCTCGCAGATGAATTTTAAACAGAAATCGAAATTTTGAGAAAATTCGAATATCGATGACACAGATGAGATTTCTTTAAAATTTTTAATTTGACTTTTTTGATTATTTTTTTGAAAATTCGTCAATTTTTGTAAATTTGTAAATTTAAATTAAAATGAAATTAATAACCTAAAATAATCGAAATATTAAGAAATAGTCGAACATTTTCAAAGAATAGGTGAAATTCTGAAAAAAAAATCCAAAATTTTCACAAAAATTCAAGTTTTGAAAAAATTTGTAAATTTAAATTAAATTAAAACTATAAAAAGTCGAAATATTCGAAATTGATCAATTATTTCAAAAAAAGTAAAATTTTAAAAAAATCAGAATTTTCCTAAAAAAAAATCAAAATTGTCCTAAAAATTCAAAAATTTGAAAATACGGCACAATTATTAAAAATTTCAAAAAAAACAGATTTTTCCTAAAAAAAAAATCAAAATTGTCCTAAAAATTCAAAAATTTGAAAATACGGCACAATTTTTAAACAATTTATAATTATAGAAAAAAACAAAATTGCCAAAATATTAATTCAAAAATTTCGACAAATCTTTAAAATTTCAACTACCTTGAAGGTAAACTTTTTTTTGAGAATATTAACTTTTTAATCTCAGTTTTGATTCGAATGTTCGACTGTTATTGAAAAAACTGAATGCATTTTTAACGCTTCGGGGAGGGGAAGGGGGGGGTGATAGGTCAGAGCGTAAAGGTTGGGAACCCTTGCCATCAAATGCTATATTTTTTTCAAGAGTACTATTTTCGTTTATTTTGGAAAATATTATAATCAGCCGAAAATATGTATCTCTCTGAAGATGATAGCTTGGCTACTGAAACGCGTTAGTTGTGTTTTTTAACACTTCTTAGTTTCAGGGGACAATATTTCAATTTTTGGCAAACCTAGTTAGGACTGCATCTTTCGTTTAACTCTAACTAAAATGTAGGTCAATTTGACAGAATCTATTTTCAAATATTTCCAATATTCTGACTTGTTTACTAGTGAGGGTTCGAACTGCAACACTACATAGTTCCTAGATTTAAGTTTTCACTTCTGTCGGCAGTCACCAATACTGCCTTGTTTTTCATTGTTACGAATTACAAATTTCCCTCTTCAATTAATCGATGATGAAATGAGCACAGGTGGTAGTTGTTGCACGAGCAAGCTTCCAGGTTGGCTTTTCCTCCAATAATTAACTAAACCTCGTATTTCCCAAAACGAACGATTTTCTAGTTAAAATCCGAACTAGATTAAATTAAAAGCGACTATTCATCGAACCTCGAATATCGCGGAAACGCTCCCAAACACTCGTTCTCGTATTACGCAAGTTAATTTAGATAATTTTAAACAGTATCTGGTAAGAATAACAAACATTTATTCGGCTCGTTGTGTAGTTTCGGAATCGGCATCTGTACTTTTAAGTGGGGCCATAAAAATATACTTATCAGAAAATAAACGTCCCGTTAAACGTTGTATTATTACCTATAAAACTTTCAGATACACTTTAGATATTCCTAATTATTCCATCCTGGACGAATTTCGGGTCGTCTGGTCGAAATTTCACATTTTGCGACGAAAAATTGACTAACGGCCGAAATAATTATGGAATTAGCCGCAAAGTTCGACGAGATGATGCATCGGACGTCACAAAGCGTTATTAACTTCGTTTGAAACCGAATATATTGAATCGGGCGGAAAAAAGCTCGAAAATTAATTTCCAATATTCGAGTTTTTTGTGCAACATTTCCGAGGACGGAGTGAGTATTGTCCGCGAGGGTTTTCAACACGATCTAAAAATTACCCCCCAGCTCGTTTATTGAATCACTGAAGAATGCAGAATTTCTAACGTTCTTATTTGCCTATTGTACAAAAATCCGAATTTAAGGAAAATCGAATTTAAAAATAACGTCTTTCGTGTGTTCTTAGTTTCCAGTTACGCCACTGCTGTCGCAAGCATAAATACTTATAATACCTGATGTAGGCCTTGGAGGAATTTCGTTTCTTCGCTAATCTTTCTGAGCTTCCCTTTGGAGCCAAATGAAACTCGGGCGCACCAAATGAGTTGCACTTTTCAAAAGTTACAATCCTCTGCGAGGGAATCGTTAACAATAGGAAAGTTTGGCGCACGAAACTCCGCCGGGTTTCGCCTTCTAAAAACGTGATCGTATATAAATTTTCCAACTCGACGCCAAAGAACAGCGAGCCTTCCAGTCGAGAGATGAAAATCCCGACTCGATATCGAACCGACTAATTCCCATGACATGAATATTCAAACACTCCTTTTGAAATTCCCAAACATATGCATAGTTACCGCATTAATCTGATAATTTGCATTCCGCATTGTTATAAATTTGGCCAACGCGAAGATGATGTGGGGCCTTCGAGCGAAAGATGGCTATTCCATGATGCACACTGAGACGTATACGTCAAATCGAAATTACTAAAAATCTACATAAGAGTAGAACATTTTTGACATCTTGACGATTTCAGTTTAGCCATCATTTGGTTAAAGGACTTTGATTTTCCTAGAAATACACGATACAAAATATAAAATACGAAATACGAAATACAAAATACAAAATACGAAATACGAAATACGAAATACGAAATACGAAACACGAAATACGAAATACGAAATACGAAATACGAAATACAAAATACAAAGTACAAAATACAAAATACTAAATACAACCATACAAAATACAATCATACAAAATACAATAATACAAAATCCAATCATTCAAAAAACAAAATACAATCATACAAAATACAAAGTACAAAATACAAAATACCATCATACAAAATGCAATCATGCAAAATACAAAATACAATCATACAATCATACCATACAATCATAAATCATACAGTCATACAAAATACAATCATACAAAATACAAAATACAGTCATACAAAATACAATCATACAAAATACAAAATACAATCATACAATCATACAATCATAAAATCATACAATCGTACAATCGTACAATCCTACAATCATACAATCATACAATCATACAATCATACAATCATAAAATCATAAAATCATAAAATCATAAAATCATAAAATCATACAATCATAAAATCATAAAATAATATAATCATATAATCAAACAATCATACAATCATACAATCATACAATCATACAATCATAAAATCATACAAATCATACAATCATACATCATACAATCATACAATCATACAATCATATATATCATATCATACAATCGTACAATCGTACAATCGTACAATCGTACAATCGTACAATCGTACAATCGTACAATCGTACAATCGTACAATCGTACAATCGTACAATCGTACAATCGTACAATCGTACAATCGTACAATCGTACAATCATACAAACATATAATCATAAAATCATACAATCATACAATCATACAATCATGAAATCATACAATCGTACAATCGTACAATCGTACAATCGTACAATCGTACAATCGTACAATCATAAAATCATAAAATCATACAATCATACAATCATACAATCATAAAATCATAAAATCATAAAATCATACAATCATACAATCATACAATCATACAATCATACAAAATCCAAAATGCAAAATGCAAAATGCAAAATGCAAAATGCAAAATGCAAAATACATAATACAAAATACATACAAAATACAAAATACAAAATACAAAATACAAAATACAAAGTACAAAATACAAAATATAACATACATACAAAACACAATATACAAAATACAAATGACTGTACATTCTACTATACATTGGAGTATATATGTTGGATGACAAAATTTACAAACTGGTTAAAACGTCAACATGTATAGGTCGAATAAATAAATCCTTTAAAAAATTTCGAATTTATTTTTAAAAATTTTGACTTTCTTTGCTAATTGTGTTTCAAAGTTTCCAGTTTTTTCCAACTGTTTTATTACGCTTTTTGTCGAAATGTTGAAAATTTTCTTTTCCAACATGTTGACCTTTTTTAAAATTTTGACATTTGAATATTTCAACTTACTAATTTTTCAATTTTTTCACAAAATTTTGGCTTTTTATACAATGTGACTTTTTTTTTAATTCGACCTTTTTTGAAAAGTTCATTTTCTTTTATTTTGACTTCAGATTTATTGAAAATTTCGAATTTTTTAAAAAAAAATTTACGTCTTTCGACAATTTTGAATGTCAAAGTTTCCAGTTCTTTTCAAATATTCATTCTTTTGAATTTCGATGTTTCGTCAGTGTTCAAAAAGATCTCTTTAAAAATTTTGACATAAGACATTAGAAAATTACAAAATTTTATTAAAATTTTAACTTTTTTCCGAAATTTTGATTTTTTTGTAAATTTAGATTTTTTATGAATTTAAATTTTTCGTAAATTTAAATTTTTTGTAAATTTAGGTTCTTGAAAAATAATTAGGTTTGAAAATTTGGATTTTATTGAACATCTTAACTTATTTTCTTTTTTTTTGAAAATACAATGACACAAAATACAATGATACAAAATACGATCACACAAAATACAAATATAAAGACATACAAACATACAGACATACAAAGATACAAACATATAAACATATAAACAGACCAAACATACAAACATACAAACATACAAACATACAAACATACAAACATACAAACATACAAACATACAAACATACAAACATACAAACATACAAATATACAAACATGCAAACATACAAACATACAACCATACAAACATACAAAACAAACAAACATACAAACATACAAACATACAAACATACAAACATACAAACATACAAAAACATACAAACATACAAACATTCAAAAACATACAAACATACAAACATACAAACATACAAACATACAACCATACAAACATACAAATATGCAAACACACAAACATACAACATACAACATACAAAAACATACAAACATACAAAAACATACAAACATACAAAAACATACAAACATACAAACATACAAACATACAAACATACAAACATACAAACATACAAACATACAACCATACAAACATACAAATATGCAAACACAACATACAAACATACAAACATACAAAACATACAAACATACAAAAACATACAAACATACAAAAACATACAAACATACAAACATACAAACATACAAACATACAAATATACAAACATACAAACATACAAACATATAAACATACAAACATACAAACATACAACAAACATACAAACATACAAACATACAAACATACAAACATACAAAAACATACAAACATACAAACATATAAACATACAAAACATACAAACATACAAACATACAAACATACAAACATACAAACATACAAACATACAAACATACAAACATACAAACATACAAACATACAAACATCAAACATACAAACATACAAACATACAAACATACAAACATCAAACATACAAACATACAAACATACAAAAATACAAAAACATACAAACATACAAACATACAAACATACAAAAACATACAAACATACAAACATACAAACAAACATACAAACATACAAACATACAAACATACAAACATACAAACATACAAACATACAAATATACAAAAATACAAACATACAAACATACAAACATACAAACATACAAACATACAAACATACAAACAAACAAACAAACATACAAGCATACAAACATACAAAAACATACAAACATACAAACATACAAACATACAAACATACAAAAATCAAACATACAAACATACAAACATCAAACATCAAACATACAAACATACAAACATTAAACATACAAACATACAAACATACAAACATACAAACATACAAACATACAAACATACAAACACGCAAACACACAAACACACAAACATACAAACATACAAACATACAAACATACAAACATACAAACAAACAAACAAACATACAAGCATACAAACATACAAAACATACAAACATACAAACATACAAACATACAAACATACAAAAATCAAACATACAAACATACAAACATCAAACATCAAACATACAAACATACAAACATTAAACATACAAACATACAAACATACAAACATACAAACATACAAACATACAAACATACAAACACGCAAACACACAAACACACAAACATACAAACATACAAACATACAAACATACAAACATACAAACATACAAACATACAAACATACAAACATACAAACATACAAACATACAAACATACAAACATACAAAATACAACATACAACATACAAAATAGAACATACAAAATACAAATTACTGTACATTCTACTAAACGTTGGAGTATACACGTTCACTTCTTTTGGCAATTTTGAATTTCAAAGTTTCCAGTTTTTTTTTCAAATGTTCGCTCCTTTGAATTTCAATTTTTTGTCAAAGTGTTAAAAATTTTGTCTCTTTGAAAATTGTGACATAAGACATTAGAAAATTTCAAATTTTATCAAAAATTTTGACAAAAGATCAAGTAATTTGGAAACGTCAAAATTTTAAAAATATTGAACTTTTCAATAAATTCAAAATTTTCAATAAATAATAATATATAAAAAAAGTTATGGGAATTTATGAAAAAAGACCAAAATTTTCAAAATTCTAAATTTTCAGATTGTAAAATTTTGAAAAAAATCGATTTTTTAAAAAAGTCCAAATTTCTCGAATTGGCTTTATGGAAATCGTTCAAAATTTAAAAAAATTGCAATTTAAAAAAGGAGGTTTTTAAAAAGATAGAAATTTTTAGAGGAAAATTTTTCAAAAAGTCAAGTTTACAAACAATCGGAGATTCGAGAAATAGAAATTTTGAAAAAATCGAATTTTTAAAAACGAAAATTTTGAAAAAAGTCCATATCCTGAAGAAAGTCCACTTCGAAAAAAAGTCTTTTAATGATCAAAGGTCAAAATTTTCAAAGCAAAGAAGGAAATTCTGACAAAAGATCAACTATTTTGGAAACGTAAAAATTTGGAAAATATTCAACTCTTCAATAAATTCAACATTTTCAATAAAAAAATGATACATAAAAAAAGTCATGGGAAATTTTTGAAGAAAGATTGAAATTTTCAAGAGTCTAAATTTTCAAAAATTGTAAAATTTTGAAAAAAAGTCCAATTTTTAAAAGTCCAAATTTCTCGAATTGGCTTTATAGAAATCGTTCGAAATTTTAAAAATTCGCAATTAAAAAAGAGAGTTTTTTAAAAAGATTGAAATTTTTAGAGGCAAATTATTCAAAAAGTCAAGGTTATAAACAATCGAGTTTCGAGAAAAAGAAATTGTTAAAAAATCGATTGTTTAAAAATGGCAATTTTAAAAGAGTCCATATTCTGAAAAAAAATTTCAACATTTTCAAAATAAAGAAAGAAATTTTACAATTTTTTAGTAAATTTAGATTTTTGAAAGTTTGGATTTTATTGAAAATTTTTACTTACTTCCTTTTTTTTTTGAAAATTTTAGCTTTTTTGAAAATTTAAACACAAATTTTCTGTCACTTTTTTCATAATTTTATTTTTTTTTTAAATTTCGATCTTTTTCAGAACTTTTGTTGTTTCGAAGAAAAAATCAGAATCTCCAATTTAAAGTCGAAATTTTGGATTTTTTTTTATTTCGAGAATTCTGACAATCAAAATATCGATCTTTTTGAAAATTTTAACTCATTTCTGAAGTATTAACTTTACTTTTAAAAATTTCGAATTATTTTTCAAAAATTCCACTCTTTTGAAAACAGTTTTTTAAAAAATCTTTTTCATATTATTCAACCCCCCCCCCCCCCCGAAGCATAAAAAGGATATTTATACCCCCTTTTGTTTATTTTTTTAATAAAAATCAAAAATTAGAATTAAAACTGACAGTTAAAAATCAAAATTTTCAAAAAAGTTTGAAATCTTAGGAAGTAGAGAAATAAGGCGGGATGTTTAAAAAATTTCCAATTTTTAAGTCGAAATTTTCAAAAAAATTAACAAATTTGAAAGAAGTCGAAGTTTCAAATAATTTCGAAATTGTTAATCGATTTTCAACAAAAAAAAATCGAAACTTCGTCCTTTTCGCGAAATTTTGACTTCATTTGAAATTTAGATTTTTTACAACATTTCGCGTTTTATCGAAATTTGGAATTTACTAAAATTTTTGATTTTGTTTTAAAATGTCGACTCTAAAATTTTCAAATGTCGAAATTGTCAATAAGAGATTTGTAAAAAAAATCGAAAATTCGTCTTTTTCTCGAAACTTTGACTTTTTTGGATAATTCTTGCAACGTTGTATCTTTTCATATAAATTTAGAATTTACTAGAGTTTTTGATTTTATTTCAAAATGTCGACTCCAAAAAAGTTACAAATTTAAAAAAGAGCGAAATTTTGAAATAATATCGATATTATCAATAGAGGTTTTCAACGAAAAAAATCGAAACTTCGTCTTTTTCTCGAAATTTTGACTTATTTGAAAATTCCGATTGTTTGCAACGTTGCGACTTTTTTTCGAAATTTGGAATTTAATAAAATTTTTGGTTTTATTTTCAAAATGTCGATTCTGAAAATCCCGTTCTGAATTTAAAATTTTAGGGCCTTAAAATTATGCTAGACTTAGACCTCATTTGTGGGCCCATTGTGCTAAATTACGATCTTTTTCATAATTTTCACTTTTCAAAAATTCCAACAATTTTTAAAAATCCCAATTTTCAAAAATACCAGCCATTTTTAAAAATTGTCATTTTTTTTCTCTATGTTTTGATATTTTTTCTTTAAGTTTTGACTTCTTGTTGAAAGTTACGACTTATTTTTGAAATTTAAATCTAAATCTCAATTTTTCTCAACATTTCGAATTTCTGTAAATTTGACATTTTCAAAAATTCGATTCTTCTTTGAATTCCGTCTTTTAGCCAACTCAAACCTTTTTTGAAAATGTTAACGTATTTAAAATTTCGTCGTTTTAAAAATTTGACCCTTTTTAAAGTTACCAAATTTTTCTGAAAAGTTCGCTTTCCAAATTTTGCAGTAGATATTTTTAGCAACAATTCGACATTTTTAAGTATTAAAATTAGAATTTTGAGCGAAAAAGTGCAATATTCTGATGTCATTTTCTAACCTCAAATTTTCTACGAGAATTTTCAAATTTTTTAGAAGAAAATTGAGATTTCGGAATTAGCGAAAACATTTCGAGTAAAAAATCAGAATCTCCAATTTAAAGTCGAAATTTTAAGAAAAACAACGTTTCTAAATGACAGCGTCATCATGGGGCACGACCTTACCGTAACTTTACTCGATAGGATTCCTTCATGGTGTCATTTAGGGCGATAGGGATCAACTTTGCTGCTCAATATGTAGCTGGAGGCTTGCTGCGAGGCAGCTAAATATACACAACGAATTTGAACAAAACATCATTCTGCAATTGGAAGGAACAAATTGATCCATGAATTCAATAAGTTTAAAAACTCTCTTTAATTTCGGATAGTTTATTGATTAAGTTATAACTCATCTAATTTCCTAGACAAAGCTGCTGGCGCTAGTTCGTTACTTATAAAATGTTATGTCAAATAACATCCCTCTAGGACCGAAGAAAAATTGGGGAGAGGCCCTTTCAAGGGTTCTTGTGTCACATATTACTGATTCCAGTGAGGAAAAGTTTGTTGTCATTGCTGAAACAAATAAGGCGAAATCAAAACAAAAATAATAATGCTGGGGTGAAATTTCAGGGAAACGTCACGGCTGAATGAAAATATTTTCATGATAAACTGCGGAATCGCTTCGCTTAATAAACATATTTGTTTATTCCGCATCAATATTAACTTGTCGCTTTGAGGTAGCATAATCTAAATAGAGCAAATAATTAAATTATACAAAACTCATCCGCGTTGTTTGCAGACTAATAAACATATCACTCATTGATGTGTGCTGCATTTTTTCCTTCTGAAGCATCAAAATATTTACACGAGACACCTGCGATGATGTACTTGTCATAAAACGTGCCCCCATAATAAAATATGAGCGTTTCGCTACTTCCTGATAGACAAACGAAATTCAGTTCGATTGCGAGCCTAAACATACACAATCTCTCTTTGAATTCTCACGTGCCACACGGGGGACTTCCCTCTTACATCGATCTCTTTGAAGCTAGGAGATAAATCAAATTCGGAAGGAATCACAAGAGAAATGTATATATTTAAAAAAAGAACTTAGGGCCGCATCGAAAGCAGTGTTTCTTGACATGGATTCTTTTTTATTACGAGAATATTACGGTTTTTTTCGTCTTACTGATATTGTTCGTACCTTGGTTGCACACCACCACTCGCCTCGGTTGTCGTCCCAAAGCTGCGTCGCCTCGGTTGTCGTCCCAAAGCTGCCACATCGAACAATTTTAACTTGTCACTCATTATTTAAAATTGGCAACACCCAAGAACAATAACCACCGCTGATATTCAATAATGTGAGATTGATAAAGAGCCAGAAACTTATACCATGAAAACACTTGGTTTTATGCTGAGCTGTCTGTCAAAAATATTTCTATTTGGCTGTGTAATTTAACCTAAAAGATATATTCAAATGAGCTTCCGCGTAATCCTCTTTTTTTTGACGTAAAATACGACATCAAAGCCCTAATTGAGTTAAGAATCAAAGTTCCCTGAATATACAAACTTGGTATTTTTATAGGGGATTAATGAATTCCTAACAAAGTTTTTACCTCGCCAAAGAACACAAACTTTCGTCAAATCGAGTGAAAACTTCCCCTAATGGATTTCGAGCAGAATACCGTGTATCCGATTTCTTTTTCTTTCTATAAAAATGTCCCAAGGTGTCACCGGATGCAAATGCACGAAGCGAGGAAGCAAACAGCTTTTTGCGCCGCGTATTTATATTTTTAAAATTCACCCCCGGAGTAGAACGATAATCCCCGTTTGAAGAGGATTACTGCGATTGCACAGGAAGCATGTTGCGAACATTCGCATAATAACGCAACTGATGTACCATAAAATGAATAATTTATTTAATAATTTTATCTCCGTTCGTTTATTAAATGGTCTGACCTCGTAATTTTATGTTTATTTGGTTGCAAAAAGCGATCCGTAAAAGATTTACGTTGAATATGATTGATTAATGCGATGATACAATGTGCCTTGGGGCTCGACCGCTGTAATTGAATTTCCGATTAAAAAAATTCACTGATGTTTGTTTTAATCCGGCTCGCATTAAATAAACCTCCCCCAGTAATTTATCATCGGGCTGAAATTTTATTAGACGACTCATCGTCTGGATTTCCTGATTTTTAGTCGAGAATGTCACCCCAAAAGATTGATAAACTTAAACCTCAATTAAGAAAATTACGTTTTCGATTTTTACTCGAAATTTCAAAGTATCGATTTTTGTATCAAAATTTCTAGTTACAATTTGACTATCTTTTTTATGCCATTTCCACTTTAACCTCAAAATGTCATCGTTCGTTAAACTTTTTTAATAAACTTTGTGCATATTTCTCAAATATTGTCATTTTTTACGATGCTTATTATTTTAAATAAATAATGAAAATCATAAGAAATAATGAGAAATTTTGAGAAAAATCCAAGGTTTATTAAAAAAAATTTAAGGATGCTGAAACTTCGAGATTAAATTGGAAACTTTGATTTTTTTTTCTTAGTTCAAATTTATAATATCAAGAATATAATATCAAAATTTTGAAATATTTAAACATTAATTATTTATGAAAAATTATGTAATAAAGTGGTAGAATTTTCTATTAATAATTCAAAGTGTAATTGAAGCGACCTAACAAATTAATCTTGAGTTTATTGTGTGATTAATAGAAGCTGTTTTGTTGCTTGGTCCATCTGGAAATGCCTTGAAATTAAGTTTCATAAATAATTGTATTGTTTTGTTGCTTTATGCGTCCCAACGATGTCATTAGCATTAGACAATTAGGCACTAATAAATAACAATTAATTGCTCAATTTTTATGGTAGAAACAATCAACTTTTTACAACATGTTTCCATGTAATTATGGGTCCCCGTTAAAGTCACTTTTTCTCTCAATAGATCATTTTAATGCAGTTTTTCTTAAAATTCCAGCGTTGGCTTTCAAACAAACTGCTGCTTACTTTGCAAAATAATTCAATTTGCATTGAATTTTCCAACTTCTTTCTTAAAATTTCGACTGTTTCGTCAAAATGTTGATCATAATCTAGAAATGTCAATATTTGTTTTAATTTTGAGGTTAGAAGCCAGAAACTCGTTTGTTTTCTTTTCTTTCAGAAGTAAAAACTTCTTTAGGAGCGAAATACGAAATATGAAACACCAAATACAAAATACCAAATAAAAAATACGAAACACCAAACAGAAAATCCTAAATACACAATACAAAATACCAAATACGAAATACTTAATACGAAATACCAACTCAAAAATAGAAAATACAAAATAAATACAAAGTACAAAATACAATCATACAAAATACAATCATACAAAATACAATCATACAAAATACAATCATACAAAATACAATCATACAAAATACACACATACAAAATAAAATCATACAAAATACAATCATACAAAATACAATCATACAAAATACAGTCATACAAAATACAATCATACAAAATACAATCATACAAAATACAATCATACAAAATACAATCATACAAAATACAATCATACAAAATACAATCATACAAAATACAATCATACAAAATACAATCATACAATCATACAAATACAATCATACAAAATACAATCATACAAAATACAATCATACAAAATACAATCATACAAAATACAGTCATACAAAATACAATCATACAAAATACAATCATACAAAACACAATCATACAAAATACAATCATACAAAATACAATCATACAAAATACAATCATACAAAATACAATCATACAAAATACAATCATACAAAATACAGTCATACAAAATACAGTCATACAAAATACAGTCATACAAAATACAGTCATACAAAATACAATCATACAAAATACAATCATAAAAAATACAGCCATACAAAATACAATCATACAAAATACAATCATACAAAATACAATCATACAAAATACAGTCATACAAAATACAGTCATACAAAATACAGTCATACAAAATATAGTCATACAAAATACAATCATACAAAATACAAAATACGAAATACGAAATACGAGATACGAAATACGAAATACAAAATACGAAATACGAAATACAAAATACAAAATATACAAAATACAAAATATTGGAGTATACATGTTGGATGACAAAATTTACAAACTGGTTAAAACGTCAACATGTTTAGGTCGAATATTGCCAACATTTTAGCTGTAAATAAAATCCTTCGAAAAATTTCGAATTTATTTTTAAAAATTTATACTTTCTTTGCTAATTGTGAGTTTCAAAGTTTCCAGTTTTTTTCAAATGTTTTATTGCGCTTTTTGTCAAAATGTTGAAAATTCTCTTTTCCAACATGTTGACCTTTTTTAAAATTTTGACATTCGAATATTTCAACTTACTAATTTTGCAATTTTTTTCACTAAATTTTGGGTTTTTAAACAATGTGACCTTTTTTTTTAATTCGAACTTTTTTGAAAAGTTCATTTTTTTAAATTTTGATTTCAGATTTATTGAAAATTTCGAATTTTAAAAAAAAAAGGTTTACGTTTTTTGACAATTCTGAATGTCAAAGCTTCTAGTTCTTTTCAAATATTCATTCTTCTGAATTTCAATTCAGTCAGTGTTAAAAATAATGTCTCTTTAAAAATTTTGACATAAGACATTGGAAAATTGCAAATTTGTTTACGAAATTTTGATTTTTTGTAAATTTAGATTTTTTGTAAATTTAGAATTTTTATAAATTTAAATTTTTCGTAAATTTAAATTTTTCGTAACTTAGGTTCTTGAAAAATAATTAGGTTTGAAAATTTGGAATTTGTTGAACATCTTAACTTATTTCTTTTTTTTTTGAAAATACAATGATACAAAATACAATGATACAAAATACAATGATACAAAATACAATGATACAAAATACAATGATACAAAATACAATTATACAAAATACAATGGTACAAAATACAATGATATAAAATACAATGATACAAAATACAATGCTACAAAATACAATGATACAAAATACAATGATACAAAATACAATGATACAAAATATAATGATACAAAATACAATGATACAAAATACAAACATACAGACATACAAATACAATACAAACATACAAACATACAAACATACAAACATACAAACATACAACTACAACTACAACTACAAACTACAAACATACAAACAACTACAAACATACAAACACAAACACATACAACATACAAACTACAAACATACAAACATACAAACATACAACATACAAAACATACAAACATACAAACATAAAACATAAACAAACATAAAACATAAAACATACAAACATAAAAACATACAAACATACAAACATACAAACATAAAACATAAACATACAAACATACAAAACATACAACATACAAACATACAAACATGCAAACATGCAAACATAGCAAACATACAAACATACAAACATACAAACATAAAACATACAAACATACAAACATACAAACATATCAACATACAAACATACAAACATACAAACATACAAACATACAAACATACAAACATACAAACATACAAACATACAAACATACAAACATACCAAAACATACAAACATACAAACATACAAACATACAAACATACAAACATACAAACATACAAACATACAAACATACAAACATACAAACATACAAACATACAAACATAGCAAACATACAAACATACAAACATACAAACATACAAACATACAAATATACAAACATAGAAACATACAAACATAAAACATACAAACATACAAACATACAAACATACAAACATAGAAACATACAAACAACATACAAAACATACAAAACATACAAACATACAAACATACAAACATACAAAACATACAAACATACAAACATACAAACATACAAACATACAAACATACAAACATACAAACATACAAACATACAAACATACAAACATACAAACATACAAACATACAAACATACAAACATACAAACATACAAACATACAAACATACAAACATACAAACATACAAACATACAAAACATACAAACATACAAACATACAAACATACAAACATACAAACATACAAACATACAAACATACAAACATACAAACATACAAAACAACATACAAACATACAAACATACAAACATACAATACAAACATACAAACATACAAACATACAAACATCAAACATACAAACATACAAACATACAAAACATACAAACATACAAACATACAACATACAAACATACAAGACATACAAACATACAAACATACAAACATACAAACATACAAACATACAAACATACAAACATACAAACATACAAACATACAAACATACAAACATACAAACATACAAACATACAAACATACAAACATACAAACATACAAACATACAAACATACAAACATACAAACATACAAACATACAAAAACATACAAGCATACAAACATACAAAAACATACAAGCATACAAACATACAAAAACATACAAGCATACAAACATACAAAACATACAAACATACAAAAAGATACAAACATACAAAATACAAAGAAATACAAAATACAATATTTTGAAGTCGAATTTTTGAATAAGTCGAATGTTCGAAAAAAAAACGGAAATTAAAGAAAAAAATTAAATAGTGAAATTTTTTTAAAAAAGGCCGAAAGTTAAAAATACCAAAAATGTCGATATTTTGAAAAAATAGTTCAAACTCGCTAAAAATTTGAAATTTTATCAAATGTTGAAATTTTGACAAAAAAAACGAAGTTTTAAAAAAATCGAAAATAAGTCGAATTTTCAATAAATTCCAAGTTTTTAAAAGGAGACAAGATTTCCAAAAAGTGTTAAAATTTTAAAAAAGTCAAAAACTTTGGTTAAAATTTTCGGAAAAAAAAGCTGCAATTTTGATAAATGACGAAATTTTCATAGAAAAGTTAAAATTTTCAAGAAAAAAAGTTCAACATTTTTTAAGCAAGCAAAAAACTAGACAATTTGAAAAAACTACAAAATATTCAAATTTAAAAAAAAAGTGAAATTTTGAAAAAATGTCGCGATTTCAAAAATATTTAAAAATTAAAAAAAAGTCTAAATACTGAAGAAAAGCAATAATTATCACAAATCAACATTTTTAAAAAAAGTCAAAATTTGGAAAAAAATCAAAATTTTTAAAAAGTTAAAATTTTCAAAAAACTAGACATTTTAAAAAAATACACAAAAGTTTCAAAACAATTCTCAATTTCAAAAGAAGCGAAATTTTGAGAAATAATCCTAGTTCAAAAATAGTCAAAATTTTGGAAAAATATTGCGATTTCAACATACAAGCATATAAACCTACAAATATACAAACATACAAACATACAAACACACAAACACACGAACACACGAACACACGAACATACGAACATACGAACATACGAACAAACGAACATACAAACATACAAATATACAAACATACAAATATACAAACATACAAACATACAAACATATAAACATACAAACATACAAACATACAAATATACAAACATACAAAAACATACAAACATATAAAAACATACAAACATACAAAAACATACAAGCATACAAACATACAAAAAGATACAAACATACAAAATACAATGAAATACAAAATACAATATTTTGAAGTCGAATTTTTGAATAAGTCTAATTTTCGATAAAAAAAAATTAAAGAAAAAAATTAAATATTGAAATTTTTTAAAAAAAGGTCGAAACTTAAAAATTTCTAAAATGTCGATATTTTGTAAAAATAGTTCAAACTTGATAAAAATTTGAAATTTAATAAAAAGTTGAAGTTTTGACAAAAAAACAGAGTTTTTAAAAAAATCGAAAATAAATCGAACTTTCAATAAATTCCAAGTTTTTGAAAAAAAGACAAAATTTTCAAAAAGTGTTAAAGTCTTGAAAAAGTCAAAAACTTTTGCTAAAATTTTCGAAAAAAAAGCTAATATTTTGATAAATGACGAAATTTTCATAGGCAGTTAAAATTTTGAAAAAAAGTTAAATTTTTCAAGAAAAAAGGTCAACATTTTTTAAACCAGTCAAAATTTTGGAAAATGTCGACATTTTCAAAAAATTAGACAATTTGAAAAAAATTACGAAATATTTCAAATTTTTAAAAAAAGTGAAATATTGAAAAAATGTCGCGATTTCCAAAATACTGAAAAATTTAAAAAAAAGATCTTAATACTGAAGAAAAGCCAAAATTATCACAAATCAACATATTTAAAAAAATTCGAAATTTAAAAAAAATCAAAATTTTTAAAAAGTTGAAAGTTTCAAAAAATTAGACATTTCGAAAAAATACACGAAAGTTTCAAAAAAAATCTTAATTTCAAAGGAAGCGAAATATTAAGAAAATAATCCTAGTTCAAAAATAGTCAAAATTTTGGAAAAATGTTGCGATTTCAAGAGTATTAAAAAATCTTCAAATCTTCAAAAAGTGTAAATACTGAAGAAAAGCCAAAATTATCAGAACTCAACATTAATAAAAAAAGTCGAAATTTCGAAACGTGAAATTTTTCGAAAGTTAGGATTTTAGATAGTTAAATTTTCAAAAAAGTGGAATATTTTTCTAAAAGGTGGACAATTTTGATTAAAAATTTTCATGAAAAATTTAAATTCTTAAAAAATGTGGAAATTTTCAAAAATTGTCTAAATTTTCAAAAAATGTTGAAAAAAAAAGTCGATACTTTGAAAAAAGTCGACATTTCAAAAAACAAGTCCACATTTCGCCTAAAATTGCAAAATTTTCAGACAAATTCAAAATTTTCCAAAAACAAAATTTAAAAAAGTTCGAAATTTGAAAGTCAAATTTTTTCAAAAAATCGAAATTTGGAAAAATGATAAATTTAAAAAAAAAGAATAGTTTGCAAACAATCGAAATTTGGCAAAAATAATGAAAGTTTGAAAAAAAAGAATAGTTTGCAAAGAATCGAAATTTGGAAAAATTATGAAATTTTGAAAAAAAAGAAACTGTTTTTAATGTAATTGTGTAAATGTAAATGTCTTTTAAATATTCCAGGCACATTTTACTTTCGTATGCTAAGAGCAAAGTCAAATATAAATTACCAACATTTAATAAATACCCAAAGCTCTTTTGCGGGTGAAACATGCGCGTCCCAGTTCGCTCATCCCGTGAAAACCCCAAAACAATGAGAACACCAGGCATCTGTCAGATTAAAGCGTTATTATGTGAAAATTCGGCTCCATTCTTTATAATTAAATTCGGCTACATTTCGCTTAGTTTTCAGGCAACGCTGACTCCGAATTTCAGAGAATTTTCCCGCTGAATGGGTTAGAAAAGTGATACGCTGCTTCATCACACTGCATGTTCTTACGTGTGAGCTTTCAGTTTAATTAAGGTGAGATTTTCAGACATTGTGTTTCTGACATTAATGTAAGGTTGTAACGCTTTGGGGAAAACCACTTTCTTTAAAAGAATGAATAATTCCTACCGTTCGAGATGAAAAAACGTTTTGGCTTTTAAGCAGGCTTTCGATCGGTTAATATCCCTTTGGAGCACCTTTATCTATATTTTAGGAGATGTATCGTTTTTATGTCTTATTTTAGGACCACTTTTAATGTTCTTGTGCATACTTATTTCTCGATAATGTAAGGGTACTTTTAGCTCGATGCTCTTGGGATTTGTCGACAGAAACAGGACAACAGACAGGTTTGAAATTTACCGGTTATTTGTATGCAAGTAGAATGCAAGCTAGACTACAGCATGCAGTCCTATAGTCTAGGTTGCATCCTACTTACCTACAAAACTTGTTGGAGTTGTACAGTTTCTTTATGGATCAATAGGTGGCGGAGTACTTAAGGGTTACACAAAAGACATTCGTTGATTCTATAGTAGTTACTTGCCAAAACTAGTTAGCATTGGAGTTGGATATACCAAATTATGAATGCACAAAATTTTGAAAACATCGACGCTGCATTCAATTGATGTATTTGGAAAATCGATAGGTTTTCGAGTAAAATATTCGATATTTTAGATGAAATAATACTTACCTATACAGTATGGACCTTCAACCACAGACGCGCCTCATACCTTTTTTACTTATTTCAAATTCTCAACTTTTAAAACTTTTTTAGAACCCGACATTAACAAAAAACTTTCGCTTCTGTTTAAATCTTCGTTTTTTTTTTCAATTAAACTTCGAAAATTGCAACGCAGTTTTTAAGCCTTAATTTTTATTGAATTTTTTGGAACAAATTTGACCTTTTCAAAATTCAACATTTAACAAAAAACTTTCGCTTCTGTTTTTTATCAATTAAACTTCAAAAATTTCAATGCAGTTTTTAAGTTTTAATTTTTATTGAAACCGTCCAAATTTTTTGAAAACCTGAAATTTTTTGACGAATTTATTCCAGAATTAGGACTTCTTTTTCTAGAATTTGCACTTAAATTTCGACGTTATTCAAAATTTTTTCCCTTTTTAAAATGTCGACTTCGATGTTTAAAAAGTTGGATCTTTTCGAAAGTTTCGACCTTTTTTGAAACGTTTGAAATTTCAGAGATTTCAATCTTTTGGAAAAATTCGATTTTTTTGAAAATCTCTACATTATTGATAATTTAGACTTTTATTTTCAAATTTTCGATTGTTTTTTTCAATTCCCGATTTAGTTTTGAGTGTCTTTGAAATCTTGATTTTTCAAAATTCCATTTCTTGATTAAACTTCAAAAAAATGTCGACGTTTTTTGGCCAATTTCGATTTTTTTCAAACTTCCTTTGAAACTTATTTCTTTTTTTAAAACCATCGTTTTGTTTTTTCAAACAAAATACAATGATACAAAATACAATGATACAAAATACAATGTTACAAAATACAATGATACAAAATACATTGATACAAAATACAATGATACAAAATACAATGATACAAAATACAATGATACAAAATACAAACATACAAACATACAAACACACAAACATACAAACATACAAACATACAAACATACAAACATACAAACATACAAACATACAAACATACAAACATACAAACATACAAACATACAAACATACAAACATACAAACATACAAACATACAAACATACAAACATACAAACCCGCAAACACACAAACACACAAACACACAAACACACAAACATACAAATATACAAAATACAAACATACAGACATACAGACATACAGACATACAGACATACAGACATACAGACATTACAGGACATACAGACATACAGACATACAATACATACATAACATACCATGACATCCAAACACTACAACTGATACGAACATATAACATACAGACATACAGAATACAATGACTACAAACATACAACATTGCTACAACATACAACTGATACAACCATATCATGACATACAAACATACAACTGATTACAAACATACCAAACATACAACATACAAACATCCAAACATACAAACAGCATACAAACATAAAACATACAAACATACAAACATACAAACATACAAACATACAAACATTACAAACATACAAACATACAAACATGCAACTGCAAACCATACCAAACATACAAACATACAAACGTCAACATACAAACATACAAAACATACAAACATACAAACATACAAACATACAAACATCAAACATACAAACATACAACATACAAACATAACAAACATACAAACATACAAACATACAAACATACCAAACATACAAACATACAAACATACAACATACAAAACATACAAACATACAAACATACAACATACAAACATACAAACATACAAACATACAAACATACAACATAACAGACATACAAACATACAAACATACAAACATACAAACATACAAACATACAAACATACAAACATACAAACATACAAACATACAAACATACAAACATACAAACACACAAACATACAAACATACAAACATACAAACATACAAACATACAAACATACAAACATACAAACATACAAACATTCAAACATACAAACACACAAACACACAAGCATACAAACATACAAAAATACAAAAACATACAAACATACAAAAACATACAAACATAGAAGCATACAACATTTTTCTTCAAATTTTCAATTCCCGACTTTTTTTTAAAGTTCCGAGTTTCTTTGGAAATCTTGATTTTTCAAAATTCCATTTCTTGATTAAACTTCAAAAAAATGTCGACTTTATTTTTGCAAATTTCGATTTTTTTTAAACTTTCTTTGAAACTGATTTCTTTTTTTAAAACCATCGTTTTGTTTTTTCAAAATTTTGATACAGGCATGCAAAATTTGCAAAATTTTGAATTTTTCAAAATTCCAAAATTCATCTATTTTGTAAAATGTTGAAATTTTCCTGTTAAGTTATTTGAAAAATTAGGTATTTTCAAATTGTGTGATTTTTTAGGACTGAATTTTTAGGTAAACTGAGGTCACGAATTTTAAAAAGAAATTCAATTTAAAAAAATGTCGAAGTTTTTAAAAACAATTAAGATTTAAAAAAAAATCAAAATGTTGACAACATCGTAAAAAAGCCAAAATGTAAAAAAAAAATTTACCTTTTGAAAAAAGTTCAAATTTTCGAACTAAATCAAAAACTTAAAATGCAACGAAATTTTTGCAAAATAATCTAAAATTTTAACAAGAATTGATTAAAAAAAATCGATATTTTCAGATAAAGGCGAAATGTTAAAGAAAGTGGAACTTTTTGAAAATCAAATTTTGAAAAATATCGAAATTTCGAAATATTTCCAAATTTTCATAGAAAATTAGGATTTACTAAAATCAAATTTTTGAAAAATAACTTCAACATTTTGAGAAGATAATGTTCAAAGCGGACCTTTTCCAAAAATTCCAAGATTTTGATAAAATAAAGAAATTTTCAAAAAAACCATTTGGAAGGTTGAAACTTTGAAAAATAGTCGGAAGTTTAAAGAATAGGTAATCAAAATTTTGAAGAAATGTGGAGATTTAAAAAGATGAAGCATTTTCAGTTAAATTTTCAAAAAAAAGCCAAAATTTTTGAGAAGCTCAAAGGTTGAGGAAAAGTGAAAATGGTCAAAGAATTCTAAACTTCCAAAAACAACTAGAAAAGTAGAAATGTTCAGAAAAATTCTGGTAGGTAAAATAAAAAAAAAATATCTTTTTTTAAAAGAGTTAAAATTTTTGATTGAATATTTTCAAAAAGTTTGGAATTTTGAAAAAGTATCGAAATGTTCCAAAAGGTCAAACATTTTTTTTAAAAAAGCTGTAAAAAGTGGACACTTTAATTAAGTTGAAAGTTATAAAAAAATCGAATATTTCAAAAGCAGCGGCAGTATCAAAAAAATTAGAAATTTTGCAAAATAGTTCAAAATGTCAAAACAACTCAAATCGAATAGTCGAAATTTTAAAGAAATTTTCAAAACAAATCCAAACTTTTCAAAAAAGTTAGAAAAATTTGGAAAGGTCGAAATTTAAACAGAGGTTTAGTTTAAAAAAGTAAGAATTTTATTGTGAAAATTTGGAAAAAACGTCGGAATTTTCAAAAACTCAAGATTTTCAAAAGTGTTAACATTTTGGGAAATAAAATCTACATTTTTGAAAGCCAAAATTAAAAAAAGTTGTTCAAAGACAGAGATTTAAAAAAGTCGAAATTTTGAAAGTCATCTTAAAAAACCCAAATTTTGACAAGTCTAAGTTTACTGAAAAAAGTTTAAATTTTGAAATTGAAAAAATACAATTTTTTAAACAAATGGACATTTTAAAAAATCGTCGGTGTGAAGCTATCCAAAAAATCTAGAATTTTCGAAAAAGAAAATTTTTTTAAAAAGTTGAAATTATCAGAAAAGCCAAAATGTTCAAAAAAGTAAAATTCCCCCCTAATTTTTCTTTTTATGTATTTTCATGGTGCCCCCCAATTTCTCTCCCTATTTTTCTTTTTTATATATATTCATGGTGCCCCCCAATTTTTTCATCTCCTCACAATTTTTCTTTTTTATATATTTTCATGGTGATGCCCCAATTTTTTTACCCCCCACCCAATTTTTCTTTTTTATCTATTTTGATGGTGCCCTCCCAATTTTTCTTTCTATGTATTTTTATGGTGCCCCCCCAACCCCCGCCCTTCCAATTTTTCTTTTTTATATATTTTCATGGTGCCCCCCAATTTTTCTTTTTTATATATTTACATGGTCCCTCCAATTTTTTACCCCCTCATTTTTCTTTTTTATATATTTTTTTGGTGCCCCCCAATTTTTCTTTTTTATATATTTTTGTAGCGCCCCCCATATTTTATCCCCTTTCCCAATTTTTCTTTTTATGTATTTTTATAGTGCCCCCCCCAATTGCCCCCTTTTCAATTTTTCTTTTTTCTATATTTTAATAATAAATAAATAATATTTTAATTTTTTTTAAATATATTTTCGTGGTACCTCCTAATTTTTTCACCCCTAATTTTTCTTTTTTATATATTTTCATGGTGCCCCCTCAATTTTCCTTTTTTATATATTTTTCATAGTGCCCCTCATATTTTATCCCCTTCCCCAATTTTCCTTTATGTATTTCTATCAGTGCCCTCTAATTACCCCTTTCCAATTTTCTTTTTTATATATTTTAATGGTGCCCCCCACCAAATTTTTATTTTTGTATATTTTCATGGTACCTCCCAATTTTTCACCCCCTAATTTTTCTTTTTTATATATTTTCATGGTGCCATCCCAATTTTTTTAAATACCCCCCTTTTTCTTCACCTCCCAATTTTCTTTTTTTAATATTTTCATGGTGCCCTCTATTTTTTATGTCCCCCAATTTTTCTTTTTATATATTTTCATGCTGCCCCCCCCGTTTTTTTTATTCCCCCCAATTTTTCTTTTTTATATATTTTCTGCCCCCCCCCCAATTTTTTTTCCTCCAATTGTTATTTCTATTTATATGGTGCACCCCAATTCTTTAAAATATATTTTCATGGTACCCCCCAATTTTTTTACCCCCTAATTTTTCTTTTATATATATTTTCTTAGTGCCCCCCTAATTTTTCTTTTTTATATATTTTCATAGCGCCCCCCATATTTTATCGACTTCTCCAATTTTTCTTTTTATGTATGTTTATGATGCAACCCAATTTCAATTTTTCTTTTTTTATATATTTTAATGGTGCCCCCCCCAATTTTTTTTAATATATTTTCAGGATACCTCCTAATTTTATCACCCCCTAATATTTCTTTTTTATATATTTTCATGGTGCCCCCCAATTTTTCTTTTTTATATATTTTAAAGGTGCCCCCCACCAATTTTCCTTTTTTGTATATTTTCATGGTACCTCCCAATTTTTCATCCCCTAATTTTTCTTTTTTATACATTTTCATGGTGCCCCCCAATTTTTTAAAATATATTTTCATAGTACCCCCCAATTTTCTGTTTTTAATATTTTCATGAATCCCTCTATTTTTTATGTCCCCCAATTTTTCTTTTTAAAATTTTTATGGTGCCCCCCCCCGCTTTTTCACTTCAACCAATTTTTCTTTTTTATGTATTTTCATGGTGCCCCCAATTTTTTATCGCCCTCGCCAATTTTCTTCTTATGTATTTTTTAGGTGCCCCTCCAATTTTTTCACTTCTTCCCCCAATTTTTCTTCATATTGTCATTTTGCCCCCCACCCTCCAAATTTCCTTTTTCATATTTTCATTTTGTCCCCTCTCTCCAATTTTTCTTTTTTATATTTTCACCCGGATTAGCCATATGTCGGATTATTCGAGTGTTGGAAAGGTTTTAAGAATTGTCATTAAATGTCCGGAGCGGCGCAGTGGTAGTGCAATCGACTGGTAGTTCAAGTAGTTCAAATCGTCCTTTTTGGTAACGCAATTCTGACGAAATCTAATAAAATCGAAACCGGTCTTTGGTTCCCAAACTACGAACGTAATAAAATAAGTGTTCAAACCAGTTGGTCTGTGCATACTAAATTTTAGTTCAATTTAAACTTCCCAATCTGCATTAGGCTATTTTTCGCTACACTAAACGTGTTTAAACAAAAACGTCTTTTATTGCAGGATATTCGGGCCGTTGTAAACTGAAATTTTGCGGAAGCAGCTCTCTGTTTGAACAGATTGAATTGAAACAGTTGGACAAGTAGGCCAATTAAAAATTAATTTAACTTTACCAAGTTGCTAACATTTTACCGTTTAGTTCGAGGGACTGTGATGGGGAGTGATGGGCTCGAACCGTACCTGAATAAATACAAACTTTTCAGTTTACTCATTGTAAACATTATTTCCCCAACAAAGAGAGACTTCCCTTCGTCTTTTTTTTTGACAAATTATTTGCTTCGCAAGCAGTAAGTTCTGATCGAGATGTCAAGTGTTATAAAACTTTTATGGATTTTTCCTTAAGGACAAGAACAAGGAATCGTAAATCTAAAAGCTCCATAAAACGGAATGATTTATATTCTAATTATATACAAAGTCGAAATCGTTTCAATCAATCCAGAAATAAACCGCTTTAAGCAAGGAAATAGCTCGAGCATATCTCGCGAATCTAAATATTTTGCCACTTTTGTGCGACGTGGTCGTTGGCGAAATGCTCATTTTCGAAGTTACATGGTTATTCATGAACATGCAAATGTCGCTTCTGTGCAGTTAACGTGATGGTTTAACTAGATGCGATGTAAAAACAATTTTTAATTACCCAGAAACGCTCGCGTTGTGCCACTGGGGATGAGTCGGAGCCAATTACTGTATGGAAGTCAAAAAGTATCACGAGAGATAACATGGGGAAATTTCAGTTTCAATTAAGCGTTCGATACTGAAACATGCATCGAACTAGACACGGAACAAGGGTAGGACAATGTGTAAACTGGGGCGCCACTGCCGGGATAAACCCTTGACGAGATAAAACTTTGAACAGTCCATTGTATGGACCCCGTCGATTTCCGCACGATAGCCAGGGATTACCTAGTATATTGTCCTCAGTTTTTCCGATAAAAAATATAATGCAACTCAAAAAAAAATAATATAGTTTCTGAATAAAATTAAAAATTAAATTCCTGTGACGTCATGCTTTTCGGGTTTTATTTCCAATTTTCGAATTTCATGAAAATGTGAATCCTAAGTTATTACATTTTCTCCAAATGTTGACTTGTAAATTTCGACTTGTTTTGAAAATGTTGGCTCTTTGGAACCTTTTTTGAACTGAAAACTTCTTTAGGAGTATTGTTTCCAAAATTTTTAATATTCAAAAAATTCCAATTTTCTCAAACAAATAAAAATTTCGCAAAAATCGAAAATTTACCTTTCTTAAATTTTGACTTTTGCCAAAGTTTTTTTAATTCTATTTCTTTTCAAATTAAAAAAAAATTTTGGAAATTTTTGAATTTGAAAATTTTGACATATTTTGAAATCCATTTTTCCCAAAATTTGGGAAAAAGTTTAAAATTTGGGTTTCCTGAATTTTGACTTTTTTCAAAGTTTATTTTCTTTTTTGAATTTTGACGTTTATCAAAGTTTTTAAAAATTATAGTTCTTTTGAAAATTTCGGAGAAATTTCTGGAAATTTTTGTATTTACAACTTGATAATTTCCTCTTTCATCAAAATCTTCAGTTTTTAAAAAAATTGAAAAATTGAAATACAAATATTGTACCCCTGTAACCAAGAAAGATTAAAAAAAAACACAACAAAGGTTGCTCTAAAGCGTTTCTTGGTTTCAGGGGACAAGATTTCTATTTCAATTTTTGAAAATAACCAAGGAGCAGTCCGTTGCACCAAAAAAATTGAATTTTTAAACAAAAATTTTGGAACAGAATTAAAAATTTGATTTTTTTATATCCTATTTCCTTTGAAAATTTCGAAGAAATTTTTGAATATTTTGAATTTGAAACTAAATTCTCAAAAAAAATCAAATTTTCAAACAAATAAAAATTACGGAAAAACATTGATTTAGATGAATTTGGACTCTTTTCAAAGTTTATGTTTTAATAATTTCGACTTTTTGCGAATTTCTACATTTTCTAAAACCCACTTTTTTCGAAATCTTCAGTTTAAAAAAATCGAA